>OU343053.1:22775744-23137556 GCA_910593695.2 Ocypus olens | reverse complement strand
GATCATTGGGACGATCAAATTGGCTCAATCCGTGCCCCGTCATAGCTGCCACATTTCCTAAAAAGGTCATTTTTGTGGGCAGTACGGAAGAGGGTAAAAAAAAATAAAATATATTTTTAAATCGTTTTAGGCAGTTGAAAATTGGGGAAAATCGGTATTTTAAAAAGTATGTACTTTATGTAAAAATTTTGTATATGTTTTTGATTTAGTTTCAATAGTTGTTGAAAAATTTGACATTTGAATTCAATTCAACTTTTTCCCTTCCACACCCCTGCTGAAATATTTCAAAAATGTCGAATTAAAAAATTACGGAAAGGTTACGGGTGTTTCAAAAATTTTGAAAAAATTACGGAGCAAGGCCAGTTGGACCACGAAGCTACCATAAAAGTTTCAACTCTTAAAATTAAATAGAAAAAAATACGTCCTTGAAATAAGATGAAAACAAATTCAGGGGTGGACCAAATAACGCGCTCTGGAGAGGTGAGGGGTGCTTGAAAAATTCTGAAAAAAATTACGAACCATAACTCGAACCACCCTCTACCCACCCTAAAAATTTTAACACTTAGATTTCCATAGAAAAAAATACGTCCTCATAAGAAAAAAAAAATCGCACTCGGGGGGTTAAAATGAAGCGTAAGAGGGCTTCCAGAGAAAACATACTTGTCACGCGAAACCCCTTTAGACGAAAAGTATCTTTGGTGAAAATTTCAGCTAAATCCGTGTCATGCGATTTTCACTCAAATTTCCGATGGTTTACTCATGAAAATTGAAAAATTTTGTGCATTGAAACATAAAAAAATTCATAACTCGCAAACGATTGAAAAAATCGAAAATATTCAAAGAATAAATGTTGTAGAGGGGTCTTTTGTTAAGAAGATGGAGTAGTATTAAATTGTCCAGGATGTACAGGGAAAGCTGTGCAAATTTTTTTCTTTGAATTTCTAAATGTTTCTAAAAAAGGCCCTAACGACCACAGGAAAGATCATTGGGACGATCAAATTGGCTCAATCCATGCCCCGTCATAGCTGCCACATTGCCCAAAAAGGTCATCTCCGTCGGCAGTACAGAAGAGGGTAAAAAAAAATAAAATATATTTTTAAATCGTTTTAGGCGGTTAAAAATTGGTGAAAATCGGTATTTCAAAAAGTATGAACTTTATGAAAAAATTTTGTATATGTTTTTGATTAAGTTTCAATAGTTATTGAAAAATCTGACATTTGAAATCAATTCAACTTTTTCCCTTCCACACCCCTGCTGAAATTTTTCGAAAATGTCGAATTAAAAAATTAAGAAAGCGTAACGGGTGTTTCAAAAATTTTGAAAAAATTACGGAGCAAGGCCAATTGTACTCTGAACCTATCCTAAAAGTTTCAACTCTTCAATGTAAATAGAATAAAATACGTCCTTGAAAGAAGTTGAAAACAAATTCAGGGTTGAGCCAAATAGGGCACTCTGGAGAGATGGGGGGTACTTGAAAAATTAAAAAAAAATTACGAACCATAACTCGAACCACCCTCTACGCACCCTAAAAATTTTAACTCTTAGATTTCCATAGAAAAAAATACGTCCTCATAAGAAAAAAAAAATCGCACTCGGGGGGTTAAAATGAAGCGTAAGGGGGCCTCCAGAGAAAAAATACTTGTCACGCGGTGCCCCTTTAGACGAAAGGTATCTTTGGTGAAAATTTCAGCCAAATCCGTGTCATGCGATTTTCACTCAAATTTCCGATGGTTTACTCATGAAAAATGAAAAATTTTGTGCATTGAAACATAAAAAAATTCATAACTCGCAAACGATTGAAAGAATCAAAAATATTCATAGAATAAATGTTGTAGAGGGGTCTTTTGTGAAGAGGATGGAGTAGGTTTAAATTATCCAGAATATACAGGGAAGGCTGTGCGATTTTTTTTCTTTTAATTTTAAAATGTTTCTAAAAAAGGCCCTAACGACCACAGGAAAGATCATTGGGACGATCAAATTGGCTCAATCCGTGCCCCGTCATGGCTGCCATATTTCCTGAAAAGTTCATCTCTGTCGGCAGTACAGAAGAGGGTAAAAAAAAATAAAATATATTTTTAAATCGTTTTAGGCGGTTAAAAATTGGTGAAAATCGGTATTTCAAAAAGTATGCACTTTATGTAAAAATTTTGTATATGTTTTTGATTTAGCTTCAATATTTATTGAAAAATCTGACATTTGAATTGAATTAAATTTTTTCCCTTCCACACCCCTGCTGAAATATTTCGAAAATGTCGAGTTAAAAAATTACGAAAGGGAAACTGGTGTCTCAAAAATTTTGAAAAAATTACGAAGCAAGGCCAATTGTACCCCGAACCTACCCTAAAAGTTTCAACTCTTAAATGTAAATAGAAAAAAATACGTCCTTGAAAGAAGTTGAAAACAAATTCAGGGGTGAGCCAAATAGGGCGCTCTGGAGAGATGGGGGGTGTTTGAAAAATTAAAAAAAAATTACGAACCATAACTCGAACCACCCTCTACCCACCCTAAAAATTTTGACTCTTAGATTTCCATAGAAAAAAATACGTCCTCATAAGAAAAAAAAAATCGCACTCGGGGGGTTAAAATGAAGCGTAAGGGGGCCTCCAGAGAAAAAATACTTATCACGCGATGCCCCTTTAGACGAAAGGTATCTTTGGTAAAAATTTCAGCCAAATCCGTGTCATGCGATTTTCACTCAAATTTCCGATGGTTTACTCATGAAAAATGAAAAATTTTGTGCATTGAAACATAAAAAAATTCATAACTCGCAAACGATTGAAAAAATCGAAAATATTCAAAGAATAAATGTTGTAGAGGAGTCTTTTGTGAAGAGGATGGAATAGGTTTAAATTATCCAGAATATACAGGGAAGGCTGTGCAATTTTTTTTCTTTTAATTTTAAAATGTTTCTAAAAAAGGCCCTAACGACCACAGGAAAGATAATTGGGACGATCAAATTGGCTCAATCCGTGCCCCGTCATGGCTGCCACATTTCCTAAAAAGGTCATTTCCATCGGCAGTACAGAAGAGGGTAAAAAAAAATAAAATGTATTTTTAAATCGTTTTAGGCAGTTGAAAATTGGGGTAAATCGGTATTTCAAAAAGTATGCACTTTATGTAAAAATTTTGTACATATTTTTGATTAAGTTTTAATAGTTATTAAAAAATCTGACATTTGAATTGAATTCAATTTTTTCCCTGCCACACCCCTGCTGAAATATTTCGAAAATATCGAATTAAAAATTTACGGAAGGGTAACGGGTGTTTCAAAAATTTTGAAAAAATTACGGAGCAAGGCCAATTGTACCCCGAACCTACCCTGAAAGTTTCAACTCTTCAATTAAAATAGAAAAAAATACGTCCTTAAAAGAAGTTGAAAACAAATTCAGGGGTGAGCCAAATAGAGCGCTCTGGAGAGATGGGGGGTGCTTGAAATTTTTTAAAAAAATTACGAACTATAACTCGAACCACCCTCTACCCACCCTAAAAATTTTAACTCTTAGATTTCCATAGAAAAAAATACGTCCTCATAAGAAAAAAAAAATCGCACTCGGGGGGTTAAAATGAAGCGTAAGGGGGCCTCCAGAGAAAAAATACCTGTCACGCGGTGCCCCTTTAGACGAAAGGTATCTTTGGTGAAAATTTCAGCCAAATCCGTGTCATGCGATTTTCACTAAAATTTCCGATGGTTTACTCATGAAAAATGAAAAATTTTGTGCATTGAAACATAAAAAAATTCATAACTCGCAAACGATTATAAAAATCAAAAATATTCAAAGAATAAATGTTGTAGAGGAGTCTTTTATGAAGAGGATAAAGTGGGTTTAAATTGTCCAGATAATACAGGGAACGTTGTGCGATTTTTTTTCTTTTAATTTTAAAATGTTTCTAAAAAAGGCCCTAACGACAACAGGAAAGATCATTGGGACGATCAAATTGGCTCAATCCGTGCCCCGTCATAGCTGCCACATTTCCTAAAAAGGTCATTTTTGTGGGCAGTACGGAAGAGGGTAAAAAAAAATAAAATATATTTTTAAATCGTTTTAGGCAGTTGAAAATTGGGGAAAATCGGTATTTTAAAAAGTATGTACTTTATGTAAAAATTTTGTATATGTTTTTGATTTAGTTTCAATAGTTGTTGAAAAATTTGACATTTGAATTCAATTCAACTTTTTCCCTTCCACACCCCTGCTGAAATATTTCAAAAATGTCGAATTAAAAAATTACGGAAAGGTTACGGGTGTTTCAAAAATTTTGAAAAAATTACGGAGCAAGGCCAGTTGGACCACGAAGCTACCATAAAAGTTTCAACTCTTAAAATTAAATAGAAAAAAATACGTCCTTGAAATAAGATGAAAACAAATTCAGGGGTGGACCAAATAGCGCGCTCTGGAGAGGTGAGGGGTGCTTGAAAAATTCTGAAAAAAATTACGAACCATAACTCGAACCACCCTCTACCCACCCTAAAAATTTTAACACTTAGATTTCCATAGAAAAAAATACGTCCTCATAAGAAAAAAAAAATCGCACTCGGGGGGTTAAAATGAAGCGTAAGAGGGCTTCCAGAGAAAACATACTTGTCACGCGAAACCCCTTTAGACGAAAAGTATCTTTGGTGAAAATTTCAGCTAAATCCGTGTCATGCGATTTTCACTCAAATTTCCGATGGTTTACTCATGAAAATTGAAAAATTTTGTGCATTGAAACATAAAAAAATTCATAACTCGCAAACGATTGAAAAAATCGAAAATATTCAAAGAATAAATGTTGTAGAGGGGTCTTTTGTTAAGAAGATGGAGTAGTATTAAATTGTCCAGGATGTACAGGGAAAGCTGTGCAAATTTTTTTCTTTGAATTTCTAAATGTTTCTAAAAAAGGCCCTAACGACCACAGGAAAGATCATTGGGACGATCAAATTGGCTCAATCCATGCCCCGTCATAGCTGCCACATTGCCCAAAAAGGTCATCTCCGTCGGCAGTACAGAAGAGGGTAAAAAAAAATAAAATATATTTTTAAATCGTTTTAGGCGGTTAAAAATTGGTGAAAATCGGTATTTCAAAAAGTATGAACTTTATGAAAAAATTTTGTATATGTTTTTGATTAAGTTTCAATAGTTATTGAAAAATCTGACATTTGAAATCAATTCAACTTTTTCCCTTCCACACCCCTGCTGAAATTTTTCGAAAATGTCGAATTAAAAAATTAAGAAAGCGTAACGGGTGTTTCAAAAATTTTGAAAAAATTACGGAGCAAGGCCAATTGTACTCTGAACCTATCCTAAAAGTTTCAACTCTTCAATGTAAATAGAATAAAATACGTCCTTGAAAGAAGTTGAAAACAAATTCAGGGTTGAGCCAAATAGGGCACTCTGGAGAGATGGGGGGTACTTGAAAAATTTAAAAAAAATTACGAACCATAACTCGAACCACCCTCTACCCACCCTAAAAATTTTAACTCTTAGATTTCCATAGAAAAAAATACGTCCTCATAAGAAAAAAAAAATCGCACTCGGGGGGTTAAAATGAAGCGTAAGAGGGCTTCCAGAGAAAACATACTTGTCACGCGAAACCCCTTTAGACGAAAAGTATCTTTGGTGAAAATTTCAGCCAAATCCGTGTCATGCGATTTTCACTCAAATTTCCGATGGTTTACTCATGAAAATTGAAAAATTTTGTGCATTGAAACATAAAAAAATTCATAACTCGCAAACGATTGAAAAAATCGAAAATATTCAAAGAATAAATGTTGTAGAGGGGTCTTTTGTTAAGAAGATGGAGTAGTATTAAATTGTCCAGGATGTACAGGGAAAGCTGTGCAAATTTTTTTCTTTGAATTTCTAAATGTTTCTAAAAAAGGCCCTAACGACCACAGGAAAGATCATTGGGACGATCAAATTGGCTCAATCCATGCCCCGTCATAGCTGCCACATTGCCCAAAAAGGTCATCTCCGTCGGCAGTACAGAAGAGGGTAAAAAAAAATAAAATATATTTTTAAATCGTTTTAGGCGGTTAAAAATTGGTGAAAATCGGTATTTCAAAAAGTATGAACTTTATGAAAAAATTTTGTATATGTTTTTGATTAAGTTTCAATAGTTATTGAAAAATCTGACATTTGAAATCAATTCAACTTTTTCCCTTCCACACCCCTGCTGAAATTTTTCGAAAATGTCGAATTAAAAAATTAAGAAAGCGTAACGGGTGTTTCAAAAATTTTGAAAAAATTACGGAGCAAGGCCAATTGTACTCTGAACCTATCCTAAAAGTTTCAACTCTTCAATGTAAATAGAATAAAATACGTCCTTGAAAGAAGTTGAAAACAAATTCAGGGGTGAGCCAAATAGGGCACTCTGGAGAGATGGGGGGTACTTGAAAAATTTAAAAAAAATTACGAACCATAACTCGAACCACCCTCTACCCACCCTAAAAATTTTAACTCTTAGATTTCCATAGAAAAAAATACGTCCTCATAAGAAAAAAAAAATCGCACTCGGGGGGTTAAAATGAAGCGTAAGGGGGCCTCCAGAGAAAAAATACTTGTCACGCGGTGCCCCTTTAGACGAAAGGTATCTTTGGTGAAAATTTCAGCCAAATCCGTGTCATGCGATTTTCACTCAAATTTCCGATGGTTTACTCATGAAAAATGAAAAATTTTGTGCATTGAAACATAAAAAAATTCATAACTCGCAAACGATTGAAAGAATCAAAAATATTCATAGAATAAATGTTGTAGAGGGGTCTTTTGTGAAGAGGATGGAGTAGGTTTAAATTATCCAGAATATACAGGGAAGGCTGTGCGATTTTTTTTCTTTTAATTTTAAAATGTTTCTAAAAAAGGCCCTAACGACCACAGGAAAGATCATTGGGACGATCAAATTGGCTCAATCCGTGCCCCGTCATGGCTGCCATATTTCCTGAAAAGTTCATCTCTGTCGGCAGTACAGAAGAGGGTAAAAAAAAATAAAATATATTTTTAAATCGTTTTAGGCGGTTAAAAATTGGTGAAAATCGGTATTTCAAAAAGTATGCACTTTATGTAAAAATTTTGTATATGTTTTTGATTTAGCTTCAATATTTATTGAAAAATCTGACATTTGAATTGAATTAAATTTTTTCCCTTCCACACCCCTGCTGAAATATTTCGAAAATGTCGAGTTAAAAAATTACGAAAGGGAAACTGGTGTCTCAAAAATTTTGAAAAAATTACGAAGCAAGGCCAATTGTACCCCGAACCTACCCTAAAAGTTTCAACTCTTAAATGTAAATAGAAAAAAATACGTCCTTGAAAGAAGTTGAAAACAAATTCAGGGGTGAGCCAAATAGGGCGCTCTGGAGAGATGGGGGGTGTTTGAAAAATTAAAAAAAAATTACGAACCATAACTCGAACCACCCTCTACCCACCCTAAAAATTTTGACTCTTAGATTTCCATAGAAAAAAATACGTCCTCATAAGAAAAAAAAAATCGCACTCGGGGGGTTAAAATGAAGCGTAAGGGGGCCTCCAGAGAAAAAATACTTATCACGCGATGCCCCTTTAGACGAAAGGTATCTTTGGTAAAAATTTCAGCCAAATCCGTGTCATGCGATTTTCACTCAAATTTCCGATGGTTTACTCATGAAAAATGAAAAATTTTGTGCATTGAAACATAAAAAAATTCATAACTCGCAAACGATTGAAAAAATCGAAAATATTCAAAGAATAAATGTTGTAGAGGAGTCTTTTGTGAAGAGGATGGAATAGGTTTAAATTATCCAGAATATACAGGGAAGGCTGTGCAATTTTTTTTCTTTTAATTTTAAAATGTTTCTAAAAAAGGCCCTAACGACCACAGGAAAGATAATTGGGACGATCAAATTGGCTCAATCCGTGCCCCGTCATGGCTGCCACATTTCCTAAAAAGGTCATTTCCATCGGCAGTACAGAAGAGGGTAAAAAAAAATAAAATGTATTTTTAAATCGTTTTAGGCAGTTGAAAATTGGGGTAAATCGGTATTTCAAAAAGTATGCACTTTATGTAAAAAT
Source organism: Ocypus olens (assembly GCA_910593695.2). Classification (NCBI taxonomy): domain Eukaryota; kingdom Metazoa; phylum Arthropoda; class Insecta; order Coleoptera; family Staphylinidae; genus Ocypus; species Ocypus olens. The sequence continues at coordinate 23,129,535 of OU343053.1, read as the reverse complement.
TTTGTACATATTTTTGATTAAGTTTTAATAGTTATTAAAAAATCTGACATTTGAATTGAATTCAATTTTTTCCCTGCCACACCCCTGCTGAAATATTTCGAAAATATCGAATTAAAAATTTACGGAAGGGTAACGGGTGTTTCAAAAATTTTGAAAAAATTACGGAGCAAGGCCAATTGTACCCCGAACCTACCCTGAAAGTTTCAACTCTTCAATTAAAATAGAAAAAAATACGTCCTTAAAAGAAGTTGAAAACAAATTCAGGGGTGAGCCAAATAGAGCGCTCTGGAGAGATGGGGGGTGCTTGAAATTTTTTAAAAAAATTACGAACTATAACTCGAACCACCCTCTACCCACCCTAAAAATTTTAACTCTTAGATTTCCATAGAAAAAAATACGTCCTCATAAGAAAAAAAAAATCGCACTCGGGGGGTTAAAATGAAGCGTAAGGGGGCCTCCAGAGAAAAAATACCTGTCACGCGGTGCCCCTTTAGACGAAAGGTATCTTTGGTGAAAATTTCAGCCAAATCCGTGTCATGCGATTTTCACTAAAATTTCCGATGGTTTACTCATGAAAAATGAAAAATTTTGTGCATTGAAACATAAAAAAATTCATAACTCGCAAACGATTATAAAAATCAAAAATATTCAAAGAATAAATGTTGTAGAGGAGTCTTTGGTGAAGAAGATGGAGTAGGTTTAAATTTTCCTGAATAAACAGGGAAGGCTGTGCGATTTTTTTTCTTTTAATTTTAAAATGTTTCTAAAAAAGGCCCTAACGACCACAGGAAAGATTGTTAGAACGATCAAATTGGCTTAATCCGTGCCCCGTCATGGCTGCCACATTTCCTGAAAAGGTCATCTCTGTCGGCAGTACAGAAGAGGGTAAAAAAAAATAAAATATATTTTTAAATCGTTTTAGGCGGTTGAAAATTGGGGAAAATCGGTATTTCAAAAATAATGCACTTTATGTAAAAATTTTGTATATGTTTTTGATTAAGTTTCAATAGTTATTGAAAAATCTGACATTTAAATTCAATTCAACTTTTTCCCTTCCACACCCCTACTGAAATATGTCGAAAATGTCGAATTAAAAAATTACGGGAAGGTAACGGGTATTTCAAAAATTTTGAAAAAATTACGGAGCAAGGCCCGTTGTACCCCGAACCTACCCTGAAAGTTTCAACTCTTCAATTTGAATAGAAAAAAATACGTCCTTGAAAGAAATTGAAAACAAATTCAGGGGTGCGCCAAATAGCGCACTCTGGAGAGGTGGGGGGGTTTTGAAAATTTTTGAAAAAATTACGGAGCAAGGCCAATTGTACCCCGAACCTACCCTGAAAGTTTCAACTCTTCAATTTAAATAGAAAAAAATACGTCCTTGAAAGAAGATGAAAACAAATTCAGGGGTGGGCCAAATAACGCGCTCTGGAGATGTGGGGGGTGTTTGAAAAATTTTGAAAAAATTACGGATCATGGCTCATCGCACCCTCTACCCACCCTAAAAGTTGCAACTCTTAGATTTTTATAGAAAAAAATACGTCCTCATAAGAAAAAAAAAACGCACTCGGGGGATTCAGAAAAACGGCGCCAGTGGGTGCAAATAAGACGTAGGGGTGGTTTTATAAAAATGCACTAAATGTAAGCTTATTTAATTAAAAAGAAACCAAAATCCATCCTCAAACGAAGAAAAACGAAGCCAGGGGGTGCAAATTGACTGTAGGGGTGGTTTTACAAAAATGCACTAAATGTAAGCTTATTTAATTAAAAAGAAACCAAAATCCATCCTCAAACGAAGAAAAACGGAGCCAGGGGGTGCAAATTGGCCGTAGGGGTGGTTTTACAAAAATGCACTAAATGTTAGCTTATTTAATTAAAAAGGAACCAAAATCCATCTTCAAACGAAGAAAAACGGAGCCAGGGGGTGCAAATTGACTGTAGGGGTGGTTTTACAAAAATGCACTAAATGTAAGCTTATTTAATTAAAAAGAAACCAAAATCCATCCTCAAACGAAGAAAAACGAAGCCAGGGGGTGCAAATTGACTGTAGGGGTGGTTTTACAAAAATGCACTAAATGTAAGCTTATTTAATTAAAAAGGAACCAAAATCCATCCTCAAACGAAGAAAAACGGAGCCAGGGGGTGCAAATTGACTGTAGGGGTGGTTTTACAAAAATGCACTAAATGTAAGCTTATTTAATTAAAAAGAAACCAAAATCCATCCTCAAACGAAGAAAAACGGAGCCAGGGGGTGCAAATTGGCCGTAGGGGTGGTTTTACAAAAATGCACTAAATGTTAGCTTATTTAATTAAAAAGGAACCAAAATCCATCCTCAAACGAAGAAAAACGGAGCCAGGGGGTGCAAATTGACTGTAGGGGTGGTTTTACAAAAATGCACTAAATGTAAGCTTATTTAATTAAAAAGAAACCAAAATCCATCCTCAAACGAAGAAAAACGGAGCCAGGGGGTGCAAATTGGCCGAAGGGGTGGTTTTACAAAAATGCACTAAATGTTAGCTTATTTAATTGAAAAGAAACCAAAATCCATCCTCAAAAGAAGAAAAACGGCGCCAGGGGGTGCAAATAAGGCGTAGGGGTGGTTTAAAAAAAACAACTTGAAGTTTAAGCTTTTCGACTTGAAGCGAAAAAATATTGCACCCCCAGCTCCATTTTTCTTCTATTAACATCTTTAAAAGAAGAAAAAACGAAGCCAGGGGGTGCAAATGGGGTGAAGGGGTGATTAAAGAAAATAACTTAAAGTTTAAGCTTATTTAATTGAAAAGAAAAAAAATTCATCCTTAAAAAAAGAAAAACGAACGCTGGGGGTTGTAAATGGGGTGTAGGGGTGGTTCCAAAAAATTTGAAAAAAATACCAATGATAGTTAATAATATCTTCTAACATCCCTGAAAGTTTCAGCTTTTCGACGTGAAGAGAAAAAAATACATCCTTAAAAGAAGAAAAACAAACACAGAGGGGTGCAAATTGGGCGTAAGGGTGGTTCCAAAAAATTTGAAAAAATTAACAATGAATGCGAATTATATTTTCTACGATCCCTTAAAATTTCAGCTTTTCGAATTGAAAAGAAAAAAATACATCCTTAAAATAAGAAAAACAAACACAGAGGGGTGCAAATTGGGCGTAAGGGTGGTTCCAAAAAATTTGAAAAAATTAACAATGAATGCGAATTATATTTTCTGCGATCCCTTAAAGTTTCAGCTTTTCGAATTGAAAAGAAAAAAATACATCCTTAAAAGAAGAAACACGAACCCTGAGGCCCAGCCAAATAATGCGCACTGGAAGGGTAGGGGGTGTTTTAAATTGTTTGAAAAAATTATCAATTAAGGCTCACTATATTTACTATCAACCCTGAAAGTTTCAACTCTTCAATTTAAATAGAAAAAAATACGTCCCCGAAAGAAGTAAAACGAACCCGCGAATCCGTCGTTATATTCGTTATTTGAAATGCGAACGAACGCGTGACCATTGCCCGAACAGGACTCTCGTGTCCGCTCGTCAATGTTACGGAAAAATCGATAACCCGGACCTTCCTCAATTTCACGGCGTGTCGGACCCCGCGTCCGAACGGCAATTTTCCCTTTCGTTTAACCCGTCATATCTCGAAAACTACAACTCGGATCGAAAAACTTTATAGGAAAAATTCGATTCAGAATGAATCGATGATTGATATGCCGTCGTCAAATTTTTCATTTTCGAAAAAAAAAAATCGCAAAATTTTTCGAAAAATTACTGTAGATCAATCAGAAAATTGACTGTAGATCGTAAACGGTGCGCCCCACAAAAAAATTTGTTCTTACCTTTTCGACGCACAATGAAATTCCGAATGGTATGCAGTTTAAATTTTTGGCGAGGGATGAAAAATAACCGCTGTAGAATTTTTTTTTTGAAAACGGGGGTGGTTTTCCTTGAATAACTCCTCGGGGGTTGAAAATATCAAAAATTTGTTCAAGACAAAAATGTAGAGACGGACTCGATCTACAAAATTCATTGAAAATAAAAATTAGGTCTGTTAAGTGGGGGCGCCCCCGCTCGCCGAAGCACGAAAAAAACTACCCCCTAAAAGAAAGGGTTGTAGCTCGCGAACGGAGAAAATCACAGGGACGAAATCAAAAGACCTTGTGTGCCGGAGTATTGGGGATTTTTTGAGCCATATTTCAATCCTCCAACTCAAAAATCCTGGGAGGAAATGGAGTTGGCGCAAAAGTCTACAGCGAGAAGGGGAGGGGGTGTTGCAAAAATTTTGAAAAAAATACAGAGGGTGGCTCTTCATACCCCGAAACATCCCTGAAAATTTCAACTCTCTGAAGTGAATAGAAAAAAAGATATCAACAAAAGAAGAAAATCGCAAAATCGGGCCACGTCCACCGGAAGGGTAGGGGGTGTTGCAAAAATTTTGAAAAAAATACAGAAGAAGGCTCTTCATTACCCTAACCATCCCTGAAAGTTTCAATTTTTTGATGCAAATGGAAAAAAAGTAATCACCAAAAGAAGAAAATGGCCAAAAATTGGGACGTCCACCGAAGGGTAGGGGGTGGTTCAAAGTTTTTGAAAAAAATTTACGTAAGGGCTCGTCCTACCCCGAACCCCTCTTAAAAGTTTCAACTCTCCGCTATAAATAGAAAAAAATAGGTCCGCGAAAGAAAAAAAACGAAGAAATGAAAATTTTTGGGGTGGTCCGAATAACGCGCTCTGGAGGGGCGCAGGGTGGTCGGAGGGTTTTGAAAAAATTAGGGTTGACGGCCCGTCTCATCCCCTACCTACCCAGAAAGTTTCGTCTCTTCGATTTCCATAGAAAAAAATACGTCCCCAAAAATACCCCGAAAAACATAAAAGGGGGTGTGGCCAAATAGGGGCAAAAAATCAAAATTCAGGCGCAGAGAGTTTTTTTGGAAGGGATTTTAATTTGTAAAAAACGCGGTCGCCAGTCGATCCTTCCAGCGCTAACCAAAGTCTCCTCCGGCGCGTTTGAAGTTCGATTTTTCGATTTTCAAAAATTCACAGAGAAGGCCCTGCTGGTTCTAGAGACGCGGGAGTGGTCGGAATCGATTAGATAGGCAATTTTCTATCCGATACAAAAAAAAAATTTCGAGCGTACGATAAAATGTAATCGGTGGGGGTGTGGCCTACCCCTTGGGGGCGGGGCTTGAGTTTGAAAATCTAATAGTTTTCTAGTTTGGGCGCCCTCTATCTGGTGTCAAAATTTCAAGTCTGTACGACTTGCAGTTTCGGCGGCTCACGAAATGGGCTTACGCGTTTAGATAATATAACTAGTTTTCCTAGGCTAAAGCCTACTATATGTAATATTATTATATAGGTAAATATAGAAATTAAAAAAAAAAAAAAAAAAAAAAAAGATTACTTGGTGACGAACGACGGCTCCGCTGCGCTGCGCCGTCGTCTGTGCGAGTAAAGTAATCGATGACGAACGACGGCTCCGCTGCGCTGCGCCGTCGTCCGTGCGAGTAAAGTAATCGGTGACGAACGACAGCTCCGCTGCGCTGCGCCGTCGTCCGTGCGAGTAAAGTAATCGATGACGAACGACGGCTCCGCTGCGCTGCGCCGTCGACCGTGCGAGTAAAGTAATCGGTGACGAACGACGGCTCCGCTGCGCTGCGCCGTCGTCCGTGCAAGTAAAGTAATCGTGCGAGTAAAGTAACCGGTGACGAACGACGGCTCCGCTGCGCTGCGCCGTCGTCCGTGCGAGTAAAGTAATCGATGACGAACGACGGCTCCGCTGCGCTGCGCCGTCGTCCTTGCTTAGCCTATTAAATTTAAACTAAGTTACCAGTGACGAACAACGACTGCGCTGCGCCGTCGATGAAGAACATAAATATTTTTAAATTATTTTTTATTTTTTATTTTTCACTTTCCATTTTTCATTTTTCATTTTTCTTTTTTCATTTTTCATTTTTCATTTTTCATTTTTCATTTTTCATTTTTCATTTTTCATTTTTCATTTTTCATTTTTCATTTTTCATTTTTCATTTTTCATTTTTCATTTTTCATTTTTCATTTTTCATTTTTCATTTTTCATTTTTCATTTTTCATTTTTCATTTTTCGTTATTCATTTTTCATTTTTTATTTTTTTTTTTTGTATTTCCTTTATTTTTCTTTGAGAGCCACTTGCGATCCCTAATAGTTTCCGCTTTTCGACTTAAAAAGGGCAAATGGCGCGTAGGGGTAGTTCCGAAATTTTTTAAAAAATATCTTCTCCCATCCTTGTGAATTTCAGTTTTCCGACTTTAAAAGACTAAAAAATACGGCCCTGAAAGTGGAAAAACGAACCCAGAGGGGTGCAAATAACGTGTAGAGGTAGTTATAAAATTTAAAAAAATAATAAAGATGTAAGATCGTTACTCGTACCCTTTACGAATTCTAAACAAATCAGCTCTTCAATTTAAATGGAAAAAATACGCCCCTGAAAGAAACAGTTAGAAACAATGTGGTCAATCTTTGAAAAATCGTATCCCGTTAAGGGAACAACAACAACAAATCAAAAAATGTTCCACCATAAAAATTGTAGGGTAATGCTTTATCAATATACTGGAGCTTCGACAAACTCTTTAAAGTCAAAACTGAAGGCATAAAGACTCCCGAAAAATAATCTTGAATCGCTCACTTTTAAAGCCGGGCCCCGGGACGCGGCTGATAAGTTCCTAACCGAAACCCGCGACTTTGATGTCATGTCAATGTCATTAAATCTAAAAATTGAGTGCAATCATAACCTTGTTCCAGATATGTCTGACGCACAGCTGATAAGTTCCTAACCTAAACCCGCGACTTTAGCATTTCATGTCAATGTCATTAAATCTGACAATTGTGTGCAATCATAACCTTGTTTCAGATATGTCAGTGAATGTCATGTCTGACGCACAGCTGATAGGTTCCTAACCTAAACCCGCGCCTTTGGCATGTCATGTCAATGTCATTAAATCTGACAATTGTGTGCAATCATAACCTTGTTTCAGATATGTCAGTGAATGTCATGTCTGACGCACAGCTGATAGGTTCCTAACCCAAACCCGCGACTTTGGCATGTCATGTCAATGTCATTAAATCTGACAATTGTGTGCAATCATAACCTTGTTTCAGATATGTCAGTGAATGTCATGTCTGACGCACAGCTGATAGGTTCCTAACCTAAACCCGCGCCTTTGGCATGTCATGTCAATGTCATTAAATCTGACAATTGTGTGCAATCATAACCTTGTTTCAGATAGGTCAGTGAATGTCATGTCTGACGCACAGCTGATAGGTTCCTAACCTAAACCCGCGATTTTGGCATGTCATGTCAATGTCATTAAATCTGACAATTGTGTGCAATCATAACCTTGTTTCAGATATGTCAGTGAATGTCATGTCTGACGCACAGCTGATAGGTTCCTAACCTAAACCCTCGACTTTGGCATGTCATGTCAATGTCATTAAATCTGACAATTGTGTGCAATCATAACCTTGTCTCAGATATGTCAGTGAATGTCATGTCTGACGCACAGCTGATAGGTTCCTAACCTAAACCCGCGTCTTTGGCATGTCATGTCAATGTCATTAAATCTGACAATTGTGTGCAATCATAACCTTGTCTCAGATATGTCAGTGAACGTAATGTCTGACGCACAGCTGATAGGTTCCTAACCTAAACCCGCGCCTTTGGCATGTCATGTCAATGTCATTAAATCTGACTATTGTGTGCAATCATAACCTTGTTCCAAATATGCCAGTGAATGTCATGTCTGACGTACAGCTGATAGGTTCCTAACCTAAACCCGCGCCTTTGGCATGTCATGTCAATGTCATTAAATCTGAAAATTGTGTGCAATTATAACCTTGTTTCAGATATGTCAGTGAATGTCATATCCGACGCACAGCTGATAAGTTCCTAACCTAAACCCGCGACTTTAAGCATATCATGTCAATGTCATTAAATCTGAAAATTTTCAATGTGACGAAAACTGTTATTTTATATGAGTAATTTTAAAATGCATTCGAAACTCAAAACCATCGAAAATGGGTGACGCTGATATATATTTTTACTCTCACAGGAAATCTACAAAATGAACAATTGAGGTGGAGTGAGAAAAGTGAGAAAAGGTGCTCTATAAATCGCGATAAAATCAATGCATTTCTTGATTTGTCGATTTGAAAGCACTCGGCCATTAACAGAAAGAAGCTTATTTTTTCATTCATTTTAACCTTTAAGAATTATTTAGTGAGCGTCTGAGAAACAAATCCACTTTACATTCCCGTTTTTAAGGTTTGACAAATTGACGTTGCAAAAATTGAATTTTTTGGGGCAGAAACGCCAAAGTAGCGGAATCTATTGCCTGAATGCTGTACTAAACCACCAGGATTTGGTTCAGCATTCAAGCAATAGATTTGGTAGCTTGAAACTTAGAAAAATTCATAACTCGCAAAGGATTAAAAAAATCGAAAATATGCAAAGAATAAATGTTGTGGAGAGGTCTCTTGTGAAGAGGATGGAGTGGGTTTAAATTGTCCAGGATGTACAGGGAAGGCTGTGCGAATTTTTTTCTTCTAATTTCTAAATGTTTCTAAAGAAGGCTCTAACGACCACAGGAAAGATCATTGGGACGATCAAATTGGCTCAATCCGTGCCCCGTCATAGCTGCCACATTGCCTGAAAAGGACATCTCCATCGGCAGTGCAGAAGAGGGTAAAAAAAAAATATATATATTTTTAAATCGTTTTTGGCAGTTGAAAATAGGGGAAAATCGGTATTTCAAAAAGTATGCACTTTATGTAAAAATTTTGTATATGTTTTTGATTTAGCTTCAATATTTATTGAAAAATCTGACATTTGAATTGAATTCAATTTTTTCCCTTCCGCCCCCCGATGAAATATGTCCAAAATGTCGAATTAAAAAATTACGGAAGGGTAACGGGTGTTTCAAAAATTTTGAAAAAATTACGGAGCAAAGTCAATTATACCCCGAACCTACCCTAAAAGTTTCAACTCTTTAATTTAAAAAGAAAAAAATACGTCTTTGAAAAAAGATGAAAACAAATTGTGGGGCGGACCAAATAGCGCGCTCTGGAGAGGTGGAGGGTGCTTGAAAAATTTTGAAAAAATTACGGATCATGACTCGAACCACCCCCTACCTACCCTTAAAGTTTCAACTCTTAGATTTCCATAGAAAAAAATACGTCCTCATAAGAAAAAAAAAATTGCACTCGGGGGGTTAAAATGAAGCGTAAGGGGGCCCCCAGAGAAAAAATACTTGTCACGTGGTGCCCCTTCAGCCGAAAGGTATCTTTAGTAAAAATTTCAGCTAAATCCGTGTCATGCGATTTTCACTCAAATTTCCGATGGTTTACTCATGAAAAATGAAAAATTTTGTGCATTGAAACATAAAAAAATTCATAACTCGCAAACGATTAAAAAAATCGAAAATATTCAAAGAATAAATGTTGTAGAGGGGTCCTTTGTGAAGAGAACGGAGTAGGTTTAAATTATCCAGAATATACAGGAAAGGCTGTGCGATTTTTTTTCTTTTAATTTATAAATGTTTCTAAAAAAGGCCCTAACGACCACAGGAAAGATCGTTGGAACGATCAAATTGGCTCAATCCATGCCCCGTCATACCTGCCACATTGCCTAGAAAGAACATCTCCATCGGCAGTGCAGAAGAGGGTAAAAAAAAATAAAATATATTTTTAAATCGTTTTTGGCAGTTGAAAATTGGGGAAAATCGGTATTTCAAAAAGTATGCACTTTATGTAAAAATTTTGTATATGTTTTTGATTTAGCTTCAATATTTATTGAAAAATCTGACATTTGAATTGAATTCAATTTTTTCCCTTACACACCTCTCCTGAAATATGTCGAAAATGTCGAATTAAAAAATTACGGAAGGGTAACGGGTGTTTCAAAATTTTTTAAAAAATTACGGAGTAAGGTCAATTATACCCCGAACCAACCCTAAAAGTTTAAACTCTTCAATTTGAATAGAAAAAAATACGTCCTTGAAAAAAGATGAAAACAAATTGTGGGGCGGACCAAATAGCGCGCTCTGGAGAGGTGGGGGGTGCTTGAAAAATTTTGAAAAAATTACGGATCATGACTCGAACCACCCCCTACCTACCCTTAAAGTTTCAACTCTTAGATTTCCATAGAAAAATATACGTCGTCATAAGAAAAAAAAAATCGCACTCGGGGGGTTAAAATGAAGCGTAAGGAGGCCCCCAGAGAAAAAATACTTGTCACGTGGTGCCCCTTAAGGCGAAAGGTATCTTTGGTGAAAATTTCAGCCAAATCCGTGTCATGCGATTTTCACTCAAATTTCCGATGGTTTACTCATAAAAAATGAAAAATTTTGTACCTTGAAACATAAAAAAATTCATAACTCGCAAACGATTGAAAAAATAGAAAATATTCAAAGAATAAATGTTGTAGAAGGGTCTCTTGTAAAGAGGATGGAGTAGGTTTAAATTGTCCAGGATATACAGGGAAGGCTGTGCGAATTTTTTTCTTCTAATTTTTAAATTTTTCTAAAGAAGGCCCTAACGACCACAGGAAAGATCGTTGGGACTATTTAATTGGCTCAATCCATGCCCCGTCATAGCTGCCACATTGCCTGAAAAGAACATCTCCATCGGCAGTGCAGAAGAGGGTAAAAAAAAATAAAATATATTTTTAAATCGTTTTAGGCAGTTGAAAATTGGGGAAAATCGGTATTTCAAAAAGTATGCACTTTATGTAAAAATTTTGTATATGTTTTTGATTTAGCTTCAATATTTATTGGAAAATCTGACATTTGAGTTGAATTCAATTTTTTCTCTTCGACACCCCTGCTGAGTGTTTTCGAAAATGTCGAATTAAAAAATTACGGAAGGGTAACGGGTGTTTCAAAAATTTTGAAAAAATTATGGAGCAAGGCCAGTTATACCCCGAACCTACCCTAAAAGTTTCAACTCTCCAATTTAAACAGAAAAAAATACATCCATGAAATAAGTTGAAAGCAAATTCTGCGGAAGGCCAAATAACGCGCTCTGGAGAGATGGGGGGTGCTTGAAAAATTTTGAAAAAATTACGGATCATGGCTCGAACTACCCTCTACCCACCATTAAAGTTTCAACTCTTAAATTTCCATAGAAAAAAATACGTACTCATAAGAAAAAAAAACGAACTCGGGGGTGAATATGAAGCGCAAGGGGGCCTCCGGCGATAAATTACTTGTCACGCGGTGCCCCTTCAGAGGAAAGGTATCTTTGGTGAAAATTTCAGCCGAATCCGTGTCTTGCGATTTTCACTCAAATTTCCGATGGTTTACTCATGAAAAATGAAAAATATGGTGCCTCGACACATAAAAAAGTTCACAACTCGCGAACGATTGGAAAAATCAAAAAATAATGAAAATAAATGTTGTAGAGGGGTCTTTTGTGGAGAGGATGGAGTGGTTTTAAATTGTCCAGGATGTACCCGGAAGGCCGGGCCGAATTTTTTTGTATAATTTCTTGAGAAGGCCCCGACGGCCACGGGGTGGATCATGAGGACAATGAAATTTGCTCATTCGATGACAATTGATAGACACTACATTGCCCAAAAGCACCACCTCTCTCATCCGTGCAGAAGGGGGTGAAAAAAATTAAAAACGCATTATTTTCAATCGTTTTGCTCAAACCACACGCTTCTAGGAGTGTAATCTGGCGGTAACCCCGGTTTATGGTAACCCCAGTTTCCGAATCTGACATTTGTCAAATGTGACAATGCAGTATCAATGCATTTCATAATTTGATGCTTGGAGAGCACTCGGACGTTAACAGGAAGAAGCTTATTGTTTTCTCATCAACTTTGGGCCTGTAAAAATTATTTGGTGAGCGTCTGAGAAGCGTATACACATGACAAACCGTCATACAAACAGAATTTAGAGCGGTACTGATTGGGGTGTTTCGGTCTTGGCACCCCGTTGGGGCCGACGGGGTGACCGAAATGTTACCAAACTTTGGTGGTCTGCTTTAAATGGAACGCTTAATGATCTCCCAAAGTTTCATTGTTCTAACCTTCCCGGAAATATTTATTTTGCTCAATTGATTTGTCCGGGGAAAAATTTTCAACGTTCAAAAACGACAATAATTTAAATATCCATATCTCGGTTAAAAATGGGGCGATTTTAAAAATTCCAAGTGTGTTTTACGTACACGCAATATCGCAATGATAATCCGTCCTTGGATTTGTGATTTAAGAAGGAATAGAAAGAGTCATTTTGAAACGATCGAAAATATTTACCGGCAAAATAAATAAAAAGTTTAATGAATTTTTAAAATTAGAAGGAGGGGTCGTATCGAGAAATTTTATTTGGATTTTCTGTTGGGCTTGAGAAGGGCTTTCCGGTGGTGTAATCAGATTTGCGATCGGACAAAAAAAATGTTGTGCCCCGCAGGTCAATTTCGCTTCCCCGTTCCGTATACAACGTCATATCTCGAAAACTAAAAATCGGATCGAAAAACTTTATTGGGATCTTTGATACGGATTAAATCGACGACTGACATGCCATCGTCAGATTTTTAATTTTCGAAAAAAAAAAATCGAAAAATTTTTCGAAAAATTCCCGGAAAATAATCGAAAATCGGCTGTTGATCGTTAACGGTGGGCCCCACAAAAAATATAGCTCTTACCTTTTCGACGCAAAATTAAATTCCCAATGGCACTCTGTTGAAATTTTTTGCATCCGATTAAAAATGGCCGCTCTAGAATTTTTTTATTGAAATCGGGGGTGGTTTTCTTTAAATAACTCTTCAAGGGTTGAAGATATCAAAAATCCGTAAGTGACATAAAATGTAGGAACGGACTCGTTTTACAAAACTTGATGAAAATTCTAGTCGAAACTGTAAAGGGGGCGCGGCCCCGCTAGCCAAAGCACGAAAAAAGCGACTTTTGCAGAGAAATGGTTGTAGCTCGCGAACGGAGAGAAACACAGAATTCTCGCCTAGTAACCGTTGTGCCCCCATGCCTTGGGGATTTTTTGAGCCTTATCCGAACGTTCCACATTGAAAGCGAAAAAAGCCTTAGGGTTTGGCGCAAACCTCTGCATCGCGAAAAATCGATTTTCAAAAATTCACCCTGTAGTTATGGGATGAGATGGACAATTGCGAATTTCACGGGCCCCTAGAGGAGCCCGGGGCCCTTCGGGCAATGTTGGAAATTTTTCTTTTTTTTTTCTTTTGTGGTGTTGGCAACACTTTTTTTGAAGGGACGATCGGAGAAAGTTGAAATTTTAATAGAAGGTGTGTTGAATTTTTTATGATTTTTTGTGAAAATTTCAAATCGCTATCTATAAGGGTTCAAAAGTTATTTGTAAAATTAACGCTCAGAAAGTTACTCATTTAGTATATATTAATTAACTAGTTTTCCTAGGCTAAAGCCTACTATATGTAATAATTTATTATGTAAAAAATAAAAAAATAAAAAAATAAAAAAAAAAAAAAAAAATTCTTCGGTGACGAACGACGGCTCCGCTGCGCTGCGCCGTCGTCCGTGCGAGTAAAGTAATCGGTGACGAACGACGGCTCTGCTGCGCTGCGCCGTCGTCCGTGCGAGTAAAGTAATCGGTGACGAACGACGGCTCCGCTTCGCTGCGCCGTCGTCCGTGCGAGTAAAGTAACCGGTGACGAACGACGGCTCCGCTGCGCTGCGCCGTCGTCCGTGCGATTAAAGTAATCGGTGACGAACGACGGCTCCGCTGCGCTGCGCCGTCGTCCGTGCGAGTAAAGTAATCGGTGACGAACGACGGCTCCGCTGCGCTGCGCCGTCGTCCGTGCGAGTAAAGTAATTAATTATTTTTTATTTTTCATTTTCCATTTTTCATTTTCCATTTTTCGTTATTAATTTTTCATTTTTTATTTTTTTTTATTTGTATTACCTTTATTTTTCTTTGAGAGCCACTTGCGATCCCTAATAGTTTCGGCTTTTCGACTTGAAAAGTGCAAATAACGTGTAGAGGTAGTTCCAAAATTTAAAAAAAAAATAGTGATGTAAGATAGTTACTCGTACCCTTTACGAATTCTAAACAAATCAGCTCTTCAATTTAAATGGAAAAAAAATACGCCCCTGAAAGAAACAGTTAGAAACAATGTGGTCAATCTTTGAAAAATCGTATCCCGTTAAGGGAACAACAACAACAAATCAAAAAATGTTCGACCATAAAAATTGTAGGGTAATGCTTTATCAATATACTGGAGCTTCGACAAACTCTTTAAAGTCAAAACTGAAGGCATAAAGACTCCCGAAAAATAATCTTGAATCGCTCACTTTTAAAGCCGGGCCCCGGGTGCGGCTGATAAGTTCCTAACCGAAACCCGCGACTTTGATGTCATGTCAATGTCAAAAAAATCTAAAAATTGAGTGCAATCATAACCTTGTTCCAGATATGTCTGACGCACAGCTGATAAGTTCCTAACCTAAACCCGCGACTTTAAACACGTCATGTCAATGTCATTAAATCTGAAAATTATGTGCAATCATAACCTTCTTCCAGACATGACACTGAATGTCATGTCTGACGCACAGCTGATAGGTTCCTAACCTAAACCCGCGACTTTGGTATATCATGTCAATGTCATTAAATCTGAAAATTGTGTGCAATCATAACCTCCGCTGCGCTGCGCCGTCGTCCGTGCGAGTAAAGTAATCGGTGACGAACGACGGCTCTGCTGCGCTGCGCCGTCGTCCGTGCGAGTAAAGTAATCGGTGACGAACGACGGCTCCGCTTCGCTGCGCCGTCGTCCGTGCGAGTAAAGTAACCGGTGACGAACGACGGCTCCGCTGCGCTGCGCCGTCGTCCGTGCGATTAAAGTAATCGGTGACGAACGACGGCTCCGCTGCGCTGCGCCGTCGTCCGTGCGAGTAAAGTAATCGGTGACGAACGACGGCTCCGCTGCGCTGCGCCGTCGTCCGTGCGAGTAAAGTAATTAATTATTTTTTATTTTTCATTTTCCATTTTTCATTTTCCATTTTTCGTTATTAATTTTTCATTTTTTATTTTTTTTTATTTGTATTACCTTTATTTTTCTTTGAGAGCCACTTGCGATCCCTAATAGTTTCGGCTTTTCGACTTGAAAAGTGCAAATAACGTGTAGAGGTAGTTCCAAAATTTAAAAAAAAAATAGTGATGTAAGATAGTTACTCGTACCCTTTACGAATTCTAAACAAATCAGCTCTTCAATTTAAATGGAAAAAAAATACGCCCCTGAAAGAAACAGTTAGAAACAATGTGGTCAATCTTTGAAAAATCGTATCCCGTTAAGGGAACAACAACAACAAATCAAAAAATGTTCGACCATAAAAATTGTAGGGTAATGCTTTATCAATATACTGGAGCTTCGACAAACTCTTTAAAGTCAAAACTGAAGGCATAAAGACTCCCGAAAAATAATCTTGAATCGCTCACTTTTAAAGCCGGGCCCCGGGTGCGGCTGATAAGTTCCTAACCGAAACCCGCGACTTTGATGTCATGTCAATGTCAAAAAAATCTAAAAATTGAGTGCAATCATAACCTTGTTCCAGATATGTCTGACGCACAGCTGATAAGTTCCTAACCTAAACCCGCGACTTTAAACACGTCATGTCAATGTCATTAAATCTGAAAATTATGTGCAATCATAACCTTCTTCCAGACATGACACTGAATGTCATGTCTGACGCACAGCTGATAGGTTCCTAACCTAAACCCGCGACTTTGGTATATCATGTCAATGTCATTAAATCTGAAAATTGTGTGCAATCATAACCTTGTTCCAGATATGTCAGTGAATGTCATGTCAGGCGCACAGCTGATAGGTTCCTAACCTAAATCCGCGCCTTTGGCATATCATGTCAATGTCATTAAATCTGAAAATTATGTGCAATCATAACCTTCTTCCGGACATGACACTGAATGTCATGTCTAACGCACAGCTGATAGGTTCCTAACCTAAACCCGCGACTTTGGTATATCATGTCAATGTCATTAAATCTGAAAATTGCGTGCAATCATAACCTTGTTCCAGATATGTCAGTGAATGTCATGTCTGACGCACAGCTGATAGGTTCCTAACCTAAACCCGCGACTTTGGCATATCATGTCAATGTCATTAAATCTGAAAATGGTGTGCAATCATAACCTTGTTCCAGATATGTCAGTGAGTGTCATGTCTGGCGATCAGCTGATAGGTTCCTAACCTAAACCCGCGCCTTTGGCATGTCATGTCAATGTCATTAAATCTGAAAATTGTGTACAATCATAACCCTGTTTGAAATTTGCCAGTGAATGTCATGTCTGACGTGCGTCAGCTGATAGGTTCCTAACCTAAACCTGTGACTTTGGCATGTCATGCCAATGTAATTAAATCTGAAAATTGTGTACAATCATAACCTTATTTCAGATATGTCAGTGAATGTCATGTCTGACGCACAGCTGATACGTTCCTAACCTAAACCCGCAACTTTGACATGTCACACTTTTAAGGCCGGGGCCCCGGAACGGGGGCCCCCTGAGATGAAATACTTGTCGCGTGGTACCCCTTCGGGCGAAAGGCATCTTTGGTGAAAATTTCAGCCGAATCCGTGTCATGCGATTTTCACTCAAATTTCCGATGGGTTTACCCATGAAAAATGAAAAATTTGGTGCCTTGAAACATAAAAAAATTCATAACTCGCAAACGATTAGAAAAAACGAAAATATTCAAAGAATAAATGTTGTAGAGGGGTCTCTTGTGAAGAGGATAGGGTAGGTTTAAATTGTCCAGGATATACAGGGAAGACTGTGCGAATTTTTTTCTTCTAATTTTTAAATGTTTCTAAAGAAGGCCCTAACGACCACAGGAAAGATCGTTGGGACTATTAAATTGGCTTAATCCATGCCCCGTCATAGCTGCCACATTGCCTGAAAAGAACATCTCCATCGGCAGTGCAGAAGAGGGTAAAAAAAAATAAAATATATTTTTAAATCGTTTTAGGCAGTTGAAAATTGGGGAAAATCGGTATTTCAAAAAGTATGCACTTTATGTAAAAATTTTGTACATGCTTTTGATTTAGCTTCAATATTTATTGAAAAATCTTACATTTGAATTGAATTCAATTTTTTCCCTTCCACACCCCTGATGAAATATGTCGAAAATGTCGAATTAAAAAATTACGGAAGGGTAACGGGTGTTTCAAAAATTTTGAAAAAATTACGAAGTAAAGCCAATTGTACCCCGAACCTACCCTAAAAGTTTCAACTCTTTAATTTAAATAGAAAAAAATACGTCCTTGAAAGAAGATGAAAACAAATTCAGGGGTGGGCCAAATAACGCGCTCTGGAGAAGTGGGGGGTGTTTGAAAAATTTTGAAAAAATTACGGATCATGACTCGAATCACCCTCTACGCACCCTTAAAGTTTCAACTCTTGGATTTTTATAGAAAAAAATACGTCCTCATAAGAAAAAAAAATCGCACTCGGGGGGTTAAAATGAAGCGCAAGGAGGCCCCCAGAGAAAAAATACTTGTCACGTGGTGCCCCTTCAGCCGAAAGGTATCTTTGGTAAAAATTTCAGCCAAATCCGTGTCATGCGATTTTCACTCAAATTTCCGATGGTTTACTCATGAAAAATGAAAAATTTTGTGCATTGAAACATAAAAAAATTCATAACTCGCAAACGATTAGAAAAATCGAAAATATTCAAAGAATAAATATTGTAGAGGGGTCTTTTGTGAAGAGGATGGAGTAGGTTTAAATTGTCCAAAATTTACAGGGAAGGCTGTGCGAATTTTTTTCTTCTAATTTCTAAATGTTTCTAAAGAAGGCCCTAACGACCACAGGAAAGATCGTTGGAACGATCAAATTGGCTCAATCCATGCCCCGTCATAGCTGCCACATTGCCTAAAAAGAACATATCCATCGGCAGTGCAGAAGAGGGTAAAAAAAAATAAAATATATTTTTAAATCGTTTTAGGCAGTTGAAAATTGGGGAAAACCGGTATTTCAAAAAGTATACACTTTATGCAAAAATTTTGTACATGTTTTTGATTTAGTTTCAATAGTTATTGAAAAATCTGACATTTGAATTCAATTCAACTTTTTCCCTTCCACACCCCTGCTAAAATATTTCGAAAATGTCAAATTAAAAAATTATGGAAGCGTAACGGGTGTTTCAAAAATTTTGAAAAAATTACAGAGCAAGGCCCGTTGTACCCCGAACCCACCCTAAAAGTTTCAACTCTTCAATTTAAACAGAAAAAAATACATCCATTAAAGAAGGTGAAAGCAAATTCTGCGGTAGGCCAAATAACGCGCTCTGGAGAGATGGGGGGTGTTTGAAAAATTTTGAAAAAATTACGGATCATGGCTAGACCCACCCCCTATCAACCCTTAAAGTTTCAACTCTTAGATTTCCATAGAAAAAAATACGTCCTCATAAGAAAAAAAAAACGAACTCGGGGGGTGAATATGAAGCGTAAGGGGGCCCCCAGCGATAAATTACTTGTCACGCGGTGCCCCTTCAGAGGAAAGGTATCTTTGGTGAAAATTTCAGCCGAATCCGTGTAATTCGATTTTCACTCAAATTTCCGATGGTTTACTCATGAAAAATGAAAAATATGGTGCCTCGACACATAAAAAAGTTCACAACTCGCGAACGATTAGAAAAATCAAAAAATAATGAAAATAAATGTTGTAGAGGGGTCTTTTGTGGAGAGGATAGAGTGGTTTTAAATTGTCCAGGATGTACCCGGAAGGCCGGGCCGAATTTTTTTGTATAATTTCTTGAGAAGGCCCCGACGGCCACAGGGTGGATCATGGGGACGATGAAATTTGCTCATTCGATGACAATTGATAGACACTACATTGCCCAAAAGCACCACCTCTCTCATCCGTGCAGAAGGGGGTGAAAAAAAATTAAAAACGCATTATTTTCAATCGTTTTGCTCAAACCACACGCTTCGAAGAGTGTAATCTGGCGGTAACCCCGGTTTATGGTAACCCCAGTTTCCGAATCTGACATTTGTCAAATGTGACAATGCAGTATCAATGCATTTCATAATTTGCTGTCTGGAGAGCACTCGGACGTTAACAGGAAGAAGCTTATTGTTTTCTCATCAACTTTGGGCCTCTAAAAATTATTTGGTGAGCGTCTGAGAAGCGTATACACATGACAAATCAACATACAAACAGAATTTAGAGCGGTACTGATAGGGGTGTTTCGGTCTTTGGCACCCCGTTGGGGCCGACGGGGTGACCGAAATGTTACCAAACTTTGGTGGTCTGCTTTAAATGGAACGCTTAATGATCTCCCAAAGTTTCATTGTTCTAACCTTCCCGGAAATATTTATTTTTCTCAATTGATTTTTTCCGGGGAAAAATTTTCAACGTTCAAAAACGACAATAATTCAAATATCCATATCTCGGTTAATAATGGGGCGATTTGAAAAATTCCAAGTGTGTTTTACGTACACGCAATACCGCAATGATAATCCGTCCTTGGATTTATGATTTAAGAAGGAATAAAAAGAGTCACTTTGAAACGATCGAAAATATTTACCGGCAAAATAAATAAAAAGTTTAATGAATTTTTAAAATTAGAAGGAGGGGTCGGATCGAGAAATTTTATTTGGATTTTCTGTTGGGCTTAAGAAGGGCTTTCCGGTGGTGCAATCAGATTTGCGATCGGACAAAAAAAATGTTGTGCCCCGCTGGTCAATTTCGCTTCCACGTTCCGTATACAACGTCATATCTCGAAAACTAAAAATCGGATCGAAAAACTTTATTGGGATCTTTGATACGGATTAAATCGACAACTGACATGCCGTCGTCAGATTTTTAATTTTCGAAAAAAAAAAATCGAAAAATTTTTCGAAAAATTCCCGGAAAATAATCGAAAATCGGCCGTTGATCGTAAACGGTACGCCCCACGAAAAATATAGTTCTAACCTTTTCGACGCAAAATTAAATTCCCAATGGCACTCTGTTGAAATTTTTCGCATCCGATTAAAAATGGCCGCTCTAGAATTTTTTATTGAAATCGGGGGTGGTTTTCTTTAAATAACTCTTCAAGGGTTGAAGATATCAAAAATCCGTAAGAGACATAAAATGTAGTAACGGACTCGTTTTACAAAACTTGATGAAAATTCTAGTCGAATCTGTAAAGGGGGCGCGGCCCCGCTAGCCAAAGCACGAAAAAAGCGACTTTTGCAGAGAAATGGTTGTAGCTCGCGAACGGAGAGAAACACAGAATTCTCGCCTAGTAACCTTTGTGCCCCCATGCCTTGGGGATTTTTTGAGCCTTATCCAAACGTTCCACATTGAAAGCGAAAAAAGCCTTAGGGTTTGGCGCAAACCTCTGAATCGCGAAAAATCGATTTTCAAAAAATCACCCTGTAGTTATGGGGCACGATGGAAAAGTACGAATTTCACAGGCCCCTGGAGGAGCCCGAGGCCTGTCGGCTCCAGTTGAAAATTTCGACTTTTTTTTTCTTTTGTGGTGTTGGCAACACTTTTTTTGAAGGGATGATTGGAGAAAGTTGAAATTTTAATAGAAGATGTGTTGAATTTTTTATGATTTTTTGTGAAAATTTCAAATCGCTATCTATAAGGGTTCAAAAGTTATTTGTAAAAATAACGCTCAGAAAGTTACTCATTTAGTATATATTAACTAGTTTTCCTAGGCTAAAGCCTACTATATGTAATAATTTTTTATGTAAAAAATTTGAAAAAAAAAAAAAAAAAATTACTTGGTGACGAACGACGGCTCCGCTGCGCTGCGCCGTCGTCCGTGCGAGTAAAGTAATCGGTGACGAACGACGGCTCCGCTGCGCTGCGCCGTCGTCCGTGCGAGTAAAGTAATCGATGACGAACGACGGCTCCGCTTCGCTGCGCCGTCGTCCGTGCGAGTAAAGTAATCGGTGACGAACGACGGTTCCGCTGCGCTGCGCCGTCGTCCGTGCGAGTAAAGTAATCGGTGACGAACGACGGCTCCGCTTCGCTGCGCCGTCGTCCGTGCGAGTAAAGTAATCGGTGACGAACGACGGCTCCGCTGCGCTGCGCCGTCGTCCGTGCAAGAAAAGTAATCGGTGACGAACAACGGCTCCGCTGCGCTGCGCCGTCGTCCGTGCGAGTAAAGTAATCGGTGACGAACGACGGCTCCGCTGCGCTGCGCCGTCGTCCGTGCAAGAAAAGTTCTCGGTGACGAACGACGGCTCCGCTGCGCTGCGCCGTCGTCCGTGCGAGTAAAGTAATCGATGACGAACGACGGCTCCGCTGCGCTGCGCCGTCGTCCGTGCGAGTAAAGTAATTTTTATTTTTTTTATTTGTATTACCTTTATTTTTCTTTGAGAGCCACTTGCGATCCCTAATAGTTTCGGCTTTTCGACTTGAAAAGTGCAAATAACGTGTAGAGGTAGTTCCAACATTTAAAAAAAAATAGTGATGTAAGATCGTTTCTCGTACCCTTTACGAATTCTAAACAAATCAGCTCTTCAATTTAAATGGAAAAAAATACGCCCCTGAAAGAAACAGTTAGAAATAATGTGGTCAATCTTTGAAAAATCGTATCCCGTTAAGGGAACAACAACAACAAATCCTAAAATGTTCGACCATAAAAATTGTAGGGTACTGCTTTATCAATTTACTGGAGCTTCGACAAACTCTTTAAAGTCAAAACTGAAGGCATAAAGACTCCCGAAAAATAATCTTGAATCGCTCACTTTTAAAGCCGGGCCCCGGGTGCGGCTGATAAGTTCCTAACCGAAACCCGCGACTTTGATGTCATGTCAATGTCAAAAAAATCTAAAAATTGAGTGCAATCATAACCTTGTTCCAGATATGTCTGACGCACAGCTGATAAGTTCCTAACCTAAACCCGCGACTTTAAACACGTCATGTCAATGTCATTAAATCTGAAAATTATGTGCAATCATAACCTTCTTCCGGACATGACACTGAATGTCATGTCTGAGGCACAGCTGATAGGTTCCTAACCTAAACCCGCGACTTTGGTATATCATGTCAATGTCATTAAATCTGAAAATTGTGTGCAATCATAACCTTGTTCCAGATATGTCAGTGAATGTCATGTCTGGCGCACAGCTGATAGGTTCCTAACCTAAATCCGCGCCTTTGGTATATCATGTCAATGTCATTAAATCTGAAAATTGCGTGCAATCATAACCTTGTTCCAGATATGTCAGTGAATGTCATGTCTGACGCACAGCTGATAGGTTCCTAACCTAAACCCGCGACTTTGGCATATCATGTCAATGTCATTAAATCTGAAAATTGTGTGCAATCATAACCTTGTTCCAGATATGTCAGTGAATGTCATGTCTGGCGATCAGCTGATAGGTTCCTAACCTAAACCCGCGCCTTTGGCATGTCATGTCAATGTCATTAAATCTGAAAATTGTGTACAATCATAACCCTGTTTGAAATTTGCCAGTGAATGTCATGTCTGACGTGCGTCAGCTGATAGGTTCCTAACCTAAACCTGCGACTTTGGCATGTCATGTCAATGTAATTAAATCTGAAAATTGTGTACAATCATAACCTTATTTCAGATATGTCAGTGAATGTCATGTCTGACGCACAGCTGATACGTTCCTAACCTAAACCCGCAACTTTGACATGTCACACTTTTAAGGCCGGGGCCCCGGAACGGGGGCCCCCTGAGATGAAATACTTGTCGCGTGGTACCCCTTCGGGCGAAAGGCATCTTTGGTGAAAATTTCAGCCGAATCCGTGTCATGCGATTTTCACTCAAATTTCCGATGGGTTTACCCATGAAAAATGAAAAATTTGGTGCCTTGAAACATAAAAAAATTCATAACTCGCAAACGATTAGAAAAAACGAAAATATTCAAAGAATAAATGTTGTAGAGGGGTCTCTTGTGAAGAGGATAGGGTAGGTTTAAATTGTCCAGGATATACAGGGAAGACTGTGCGAATTTTTATCTTCTAATTTTTAAATGTTTCTAAAGAAGGCCCTAACGACCACAGGAAAGATCGTTGGGACTATTAAATTGGCTTAATCCATGCCCCGTCATAGCTGCCACATTGCCTAAAAAGAACATCTCCATCGGCAGTGCAGAAGAGGGCAAAAAAAAATAAAATATATTTTTAAATCGTTTTAGGCAGTTGAAAATTGGGGAAAATCGGTATTTCAAAAAGTATGCACTTTATGTAAAAATTTTGTACATGCTTTTGATTTAGCTTCAATATTTATTGAAAAATCTTACATTTGAATTGAATTCAATTTTTTCCCTTCCACACCCCTGATGAAATATGTCGAAAATGTCGAATTAAAAAATTACGGAAGGGTAACGGGTGTTTCAAAAATTTTGAAAAAATTACGAAGTAAAGCCAATTGTACCCCGAACCTACCCTAAAAGTTTCAACTCTTTAATTTAAATAGAAAAAAATACGTCCTTGAAAGAATATGAAAACAAATTCAGGGGTGGGCCAAATAACGCGCTCTGGAGAAGTGGGGGGTGTTTGAAAATTTTTGAAAAAATTACGGATCATGACTCGAATCACCCTCTACGCACCCTTAAAGTTTCAACTCTTAGATTTTTATAGAAACAAATACGTCCTCATAAGAAAAAAAAATCGCACTCGGGGGGTTAAAATGAAGCGTAATGAGGCCCCCAGAGAAAAAATACTTGTCACGTGGTGCCCCTTAAGGCGAAAGGTATCTTTGGTGAAAATTTCAGCCAAATCCGTATCATGCGATTTTCACTCAAATTTCCGATGGTTTTTACTCAATAAAAATGAAAAATTTGGTGCCTTGACACATAAAAAAATTCATAACTCGCAAACGATTAGAAAAATCGAAAATATTCTAAGAATAAATGTTGTAGAGGGGTCTTTTGTGAAGAGGATTTGATAGTTTTAAATTGTCCAAGGTATACGGGGAAGGCTGTGCGAATTTTTTTCTTCTAATTTTTAAATGTTTCTAAAGAAGGCCCTAACGACCACAGGAAAGATCGTTGGGACTATTAAATTGGCTCAATCCATGCCCCGTCATAGCTGCCACATTGCCTGAAAAGAACATCTCCATCGGCAGTGCAGAAGAGGGTAAAAAAAAAAAAATATATTTTTAAATCGTTTTAGGCAGTTGAAAATTGGGGAAAATCGGTATTTCAAAAAGTATGCACTTTATGTAAAAATTTTGTATATGTTTTTGATTTAGCTTCAATATTTATTGAAAAATCTGACATTTGAATTGAATTCCATTTTTGCCCTTCCACACCCCTGCAGAAATATGTCGAATATGTCGAATTAAAAAATTACGGAAGGGTAACGGGTGTTTAGAAAATTTTGAAAAAATTACGGAGCAAGGTCAATTATACCCCGAACCTACCCTAAAAGTTTCAACTCTCCAATTTAAAAAGAAAAAAATACGTCCTTGAAAAAAGATGAAAACAAATTATGGGGTGGGCCAAATAGCGCGCTCTGGAGAAGTGGGGGGTGCTTGAAAAATTTTGAAAAAATTACGGATCATGACTCGAACCACCCTCTACCCACCCTTAAAGTTTCAACTCTTAGATTTTTATAGAAACAAATACGTCCTCATAAGAAAAAAAAATCGCACTCGGGGGGTTAAAATGAAGCGTAATGAGGCCCCCAGAGAAAAAATACTTGTCACGTGGTGCCCCTTAAGGCGAAAGGTATCTTTGGTGAAAATTTCAGCCAAATCCGTGTCATGCGATTTTCACTCAAATTTCCGATGGTTTACTCATGAAAAATTAAAAATTTCGTACCTTGAAACATAAAAAAATTCATAACTCGCAAACGATTGAAAAAATAGAAAATATTCAAAGAATAAATGTTGTAGAAGGGTCTCTTGTGGAGAGGATAGGATAGGTTTAAATTGTCCAGGATATACAGGGAAGGCTGTGCGAATTTTTTTCTTCTAATTTTTAAATGTTTCTAAAGAAGGCCCTAACGACCACAGGAAAGATCGTTGGGACTATTCAATTGGCTCAATCCATGCCCCGTCATAGCTGCCACATTGCCTGAAAAGAACATCTCCATCGGCAGTGCAGAAGAGGGTAAAAAAAAATAAAATATATTTTTAAATCGTTTTAGGCAGTTGAAAATTGGGGAAAATCGATATTTCAAAAAGTATGCACTTTATGTAAAAATTTTGTATATGTTTTTGATTTAGCTTCAATATTTATTGAAAAATCTGACATTTGAATTGAATTCCATTATTTCCCTTCCACACCCCTGCTGAAATATGTCGAAAATGTCGAATTAAAAAATTACGGAAGGGTAACGGGTGTTTCAAAAATTTTGAAAAAATTACGGAGCAAGGTCAATTATACCCCGAACCTACCCTAAAAGTTTCAACTCTCCAATTTAAAAAGAAAAAAATACGTCCTTGAAAAAAGATGAAAACAAATTATGGGGTGGGCCAAATAGCGCGCTCTGGAGAAGTGGGGGGTGCTTGAAAAATTTTGAAAAAATTACGGATCATGACTCGAACCACCGTCTACCCACCATTAAAGTTTCAACTCTTATATTTTCAGAGAAAAAAATACGTCCTCATAAGAAAAAAAAAACGCACTCGGGGGGTTAAAATGAAGCGTAAGGGGGCCCCCAGAGAAAAAATACTTGTCACGCGGTGCCCCTTTAGGCGAAAGGTATCTTTGGTGAAAATTTCAGCCAAATCCGTGTAATTCGATTTTCACTCAAATTTCCGATGGTTTACTCATGAAAAATGAAAAATATGGTGCCTCGACACATAAAAAAGCTCACAACTCGCGAACGATTAGAAAAATCAAAAAATAATGAAAATAAATGTTGTAGAGGGGTCTTTTGTGGAGAGGATGGAGTGGTTTTAAATTGTCCAGGATGTACCCGGAAGGCCGTGCCGAATTTTTTTGTATAATTTCTTGAGAAGGCCCCGACGGCCACGGGGTGAATCATGGGGACGATGAAATTTGCTCATTCGATGACAATTGATAGACACTACATTGCCCAAAAGCACCACCTCTCTAATCCGTGCAGAAGGGGGTGAAAAAAATTAAAAACGCTATATTTTCAATCGTTTTGCTCAAACCACACGCTTCGAGGAGTGTAATCTGGCGGTAACCCCGGTTTATGGTAACCCCAGTTTCCGAATCTGACATTTGTCAAATGTGACAATGCAGTATCAATGCAGTATCAATGCATTTCATAATTGGATGCTTGGAGGGCACTCGGACGTTAACAGGAAGAAGCTTATTGTTTACTCATCAACTTTGGGCCTCTAAAAATGATTTGGTGAGCGTCTGAGAAGCGTATACACATGACAAACCGTCATACAAACAGAATTTAGAGCGGTACTGATAGGGGTGTGTCGGTCTTTGGCACCCCGTTGGGGCCGACGGGGTGACCGAAATGTTACCAAATTTTGGTGGTCTGCTTTAAATGGAACGCTTAATGATCTCCCAAAGTTTCATTGTTCTAACCTTCCCGGAAATATTTATTTTTCTCAATTGATTTTTTCCGGGGAAAAATTTTCAACGTTCAAAAACGACAATAATTCAAATATCCATATCTCGGTTAATAATGGGGCGATTTGAAAAATTCCAAGTGTGTTTTACGTACACGCAATACCGCAATGATAATCCGTCGTTGGATTTGTGATTTACGAAGGAATAGAAAAATTCATTTTGAAACGATCGAAAATATTTACCGGCAAAATAAATAAAAGTTTAATGAATTTTTAAAATTAGAAGGAGGGGTCGGATCGAGAAATTTTATTTGGATTTTCTGTTGGGCTTGAGAAGGGCTTTCCGGTGGTGCAATCAGATTTGCGATCGGACAAAAAAAATGT
Organism: Ocypus olens; assembly: GCA_910593695.2. Lineage (NCBI taxonomy): Eukaryota > Metazoa > Arthropoda > Insecta > Coleoptera > Staphylinidae > Ocypus > Ocypus olens. The sequence goes on along the minus strand of OU343053.1, from coordinate 23,102,724 downwards.
TGTGCCCCGCAGGTCAATTTCGCTTCCCCGTTCCGTATACAACGTCATATCTCGAAAACTAAAAATCGCATCGAAAAACTTTATTGGGATCTTTGATACAGATCAAATCGACGACTGAAACGCCGTCGTCAGATTTTTAATTTTCGAAAAAAAAAAATTGAAAAATTTTTCGAAAAATTCCCGGAAAATAATCGAAAATCGGCCGTAGATCGTAAACGGTACGCCCCACGAAAACTATAGCCCTAACCTTTTCGACGCAAAATTAAATTCCCAATGGCACTCTGTTGAGATTTTTCGCATCCGATTAAAACTGGCCGCTCTAGAATTTTTTATTGAAATCGGGGGTGGTTTTCTTTAAATAACTCTTCAAGGGTTGAAGATATCAAAAATCCGTAAGAGACATAAAATGTAGTAACGGACTCGTTCTATAAAATTCATTGAAAATTCTAGTCGCGACTGTAAAGGGGGCGCGGCCCCGCTCGCGGAAGCACAAAAAAAGCCACTTCTGCAGAGAAAGGGTTGTAGCTCGGGAACGGAGAATTTCCGAGGGACGAACATAGGTGGCCTTTGTGTACCGAAGTATTTGGGATTTTTTGAGCCGTATCCGAACGTTCCAACTTTAAACACAAAAAAGCCTTAGCATTTCGCGTAAAGGTCTGCATCTGCGAAAAATCGACTTTCAAAAAATCACCCTGTAGTTATGGGGCACGATGGAGACGTGCGAATTTCACGGGCCCCTAGAGGACGTTTTCGACTTTTCGTAAAAAAATAAAATTTCTCTTTTTTTTTTCTTTTGTGATGTTGGCAACACTTTTTTTGAAGGGGCGGTTGGAGAAGATTGAAATTTTAATAGAAGGTGTGTTGAATTTTTTATGATTTTTTGTGAAAATTTCAAATCGCTATCTATAAGGGTTCAAAAGTTATTTGTAAAAATAACGCTCAGAAAGTTACTCATTTAGTATATATTAACTAGTTTTCCTAGGCTAAAGCCTACTATATGTAATAATTTTTTATGTAAAAAATTTGAAAAAAAAAAAAAAAAAATTACTTGGTGACGAACGACGGCTCCGCTGCGCTGCGCCGTCGTCCGTGCGAGTAAAGTAATCGGTGACGAACGACGGCTCCGCTGCGCTGCGCCGTCGTCCGTGCGAGTAAAGTAATCGATGACGAACGACGGCTCCGCTTCGCTGCGCCGTCGTCCGTGCGAGTAAAGTAATCGGTGACGAACGACGGTTCCGCTGCGCTGCGCCGTCGTCCGTGCGAGTAAAGTAATCGGTGACGAACGACGGCTCCGCTTCGCTGCGCCGTCGTCCGTGCGAGTAAAGTAATCGGTGACGAACGACGGCTCCGCTGCGCTGCGCCGTCGTCCGTGCAAGAAAAGTAATCGGTGACGAACAACGGCTCCGCTGCGCTGCGCCGTCGTCCGTGCGAGTAAAGTAATCGGTGACGAACGACGGCTCCGCTGCGCTGCGCCGTCGTCCGTGCAAGAAAAGTTCTCGGTGACGAACGACGGCTCCGCTGCGCTGCGCCGTCGTCCGTGCGAGTAAAGTAATCGATGACGAACGACGGCTCCGCTGCGCTGCGCCGTCGTCCGTGCGAGTAAAGTAATTTTTATTTTTTTTATTTGTATTACCTTTATTTTTCTTTGAGAGCCACTTGCGATCCCTAATAGTTTCGGCTTTTCGACTTGAAAAGTGCAAATAACGTGTAGAGGTAGTTCCAACATTTAAAAAAAAATAGTGATGTAAGATCGTTTCTCGTACCCTTTACGAATTCTAAACAAATCAGCTCTTCAATTTAAATGGAAAAAAATACGCCCCTGAAAGAAACAGTTAGAAATAATGTGGTCAATCTTTGAAAAATCGTATCCCGTTAAGGGAACAACAACAACAAATCCTAAAATGTTCGACCATAAAAATTGTAGGGTACTGCTTTATCAATTTACTGGAGCTTCGACAAACTCTTTAAAGTCAAAACTGAAGGCATAAAGACTCCCGAAAAATAATCTTGAATCGCTCACTTTTAAAGCCGGGCCCCGGGTGCGGCTGATAAGTTCCTAACCGAAACCCGCGACTTTGATGTCATGTCAATGTCAAAAAAATCTAAAAATTGAGTGCAATCATAACCTTGTTCCAGATATGTCTGACGCACAGCTGATAAGTTCCTAACCTAAACCCGCGACTTTAAACACGTCATGTCAATGTCATTAAATCTGAAAATTATGTGCAATCATAACCTTCTTCCGGACATGACACTGAATGTCATGTCTGAGGCACAGCTGATAGGTTCCTAACCTAAACCCGCGACTTTGGTATATCATGTCAATGTCATTAAATCTGAAAATTGTGTGCAATCATAACCTTGTTCCAGATATGTCAGTGAATGTCATGTCTGGCGCACAGCTGATAGGTTCCTAACCTAAATCCGCGCCTTTGGTATATCATGTCAATGTCATTAAATCTGAAAATTGCGTGCAATCATAACCTTGTTCCAGATATGTCAGTGAATGTCATGTCTGACGCACAGCTGATAGGTTCCTAACCTAAACCCGCGACTTTGGCATATCATGTCAATGTCATTAAATCTGAAAATTGTGTGCAATCATAACCTTGTTCCAGATATGTCAGTGAATGTCATGTCTGGCGATCAGCTGATAGGTTCCTAACCTAAACCCGCGCCTTTGGCATGTCATGTCAATGTCATTAAATCTGAAAATTGTGTACAATCATAACCCTGTTTGAAATTTGCCAGTGAATGTCATGTCTGACGTGCGTCAGCTGATAGGTTCCTAACCTAAACCTGCGACTTTGGCATGTCATGTCAATGTAATTAAATCTGAAAATTGTGTACAATCATAACCTTATTTCAGATATGTCAGTGAATGTCATGTCTGACGCACAGCTGATACGTTCCTAACCTAAACCCGCAACTTTGACATGTCACACTTTTAAGGCCGGGGCCCCGGAACGGGGGCCCCCTGAGATGAAATACTTGTCGCGTGGTACCCCTTCGGGCGAAAGGCATCTTTGGTGAAAATTTCAGCCGAATCCGTGTCATGCGATTTTCACTCAAATTTCCGATGGGTTTACCCATGAAAAATGAAAAATTTGGTGCCTTGAAACATAAAAAAATTCATAACTCGCAAACGATTAGAAAAAACGAAAATATTCAAAGAATAAATGTTGTAGAGGGGTCTCTTGTGAAGAGGATAGGGTAGGTTTAAATTGTCCAGGATATACAGGGAAGACTGTGCGAATTTTTATCTTCTAATTTTTAAATGTTTCTAAAGAAGGCCCTAACGACCACAGGAAAGATCGTTGGGACTATTAAATTGGCTTAATCCATGCCCCGTCATAGCTGCCACATTGCCTAAAAAGAACATCTCCATCGGCAGTGCAGAAGAGGGCAAAAAAAAATAAAATATATTTTTAAATCGTTTTAGGCAGTTGAAAATTGGGGAAAATCGGTATTTCAAAAAGTATGCACTTTATGTAAAAATTTTGTACATGCTTTTGATTTAGCTTCAATATTTATTGAAAAATCTTACATTTGAATTGAATTCAATTTTTTCCCTTCCACACCCCTGATGAAATATGTCGAAAATGTCGAATTAAAAAATTACGGAAGGGTAACGGGTGTTTCAAAAATTTTGAAAAAATTACGAAGTAAAGCCAATTGTACCCCGAACCTACCCTAAAAGTTTCAACTCTTTAATTTAAATAGAAAAAAATACGTCCTTGAAAGAATATGAAAACAAATTCAGGGGTGGGCCAAATAACGCGCTCTGGAGAAGTGGGGGGTGTTTGAAAATTTTTGAAAAAATTACGGATCATGACTCGAATCACCCTCTACGCACCCTTAAAGTTTCAACTCTTAGATTTTTATAGAAACAAATACGTCCTCATAAGAAAAAAAAATCGCACTCGGGGGGTTAAAATGAAGCGTAATGAGGCCCCCAGAGAAAAAATACTTGTCACGTGGTGCCCCTTAAGGCGAAAGGTATCTTTGGTGAAAATTTCAGCCAAATCCGTATCATGCGATTTTCACTCAAATTTCCGATGGTTTTTACTCAATAAAAATGAAAAATTTGGTGCCTTGACACATAAAAAAATTCATAACTCGCAAACGATTAGAAAAATCGAAAATATTCTAAGAATAAATGTTGTAGAGGGGTCTTTTGTGAAGAGGATTTGATAGTTTTAAATTGTCCAAGGTATACGGGGAAGGCTGTGCGAATTTTTTTCTTCTAATTTTTAAATGTTTCTAAAGAAGGCCCTAACGACCACAGGAAAGATCGTTGGGACTATTAAATTGGCTCAATCCATGCCCCGTCATAGCTGCCACATTGCCTGAAAAGAACATCTCCATCGGCAGTGCAGAAGAGGGTAAAAAAAAAAAAATATATTTTTAAATCGTTTTAGGCAGTTGAAAATTGGGGAAAATCGGTATTTCAAAAAGTATGCACTTTATGTAAAAATTTTGTATATGTTTTTGATTTAGCTTCAATATTTATTGAAAAATCTGACATTTGAATTGAATTCCATTTTTGCCCTTCCACACCCCTGCAGAAATATGTCGAATATGTCGAATTAAAAAATTACGGAAGGGTAACGGGTGTTTAGAAAATTTTGAAAAAATTACGGAGCAAGGTCAATTATACCCCGAACCTACCCTAAAAGTTTCAACTCTCCAATTTAAAAAGAAAAAAATACGTCCTTGAAAAAAGATGAAAACAAATTATGGGGTGGGCCAAATAGCGCGCTCTGGAGAAGTGGGGGGTGCTTGAAAAATTTTGAAAAAATTACGGATCATGACTCGAACCACCCTCTACCCACCCTTAAAGTTTCAACTCTTAGATTTTTATAGAAACAAATACGTCCTCATAAGAAAAAAAAATCGCACTCGGGGGGTTAAAATGAAGCGTAATGAGGCCCCCAGAGAAAAAATACTTGTCACGTGGTGCCCCTTAAGGCGAAAGGTATCTTTGGTGAAAATTTCAGCCAAATCCGTGTCATGCGATTTTCACTCAAATTTCCGATGGTTTACTCATGAAAAATTAAAAATTTCGTACCTTGAAACATAAAAAAATTCATAACTCGCAAACGATTGAAAAAATAGAAAATATTCAAAGAATAAATGTTGTAGAAGGGTCTCTTGTGGAGAGGATAGGATAGGTTTAAATTGTCCAGGATATACAGGGAAGGCTGTGCGAATTTTTTTCTTCTAATTTTTAAATGTTTCTAAAGAAGGCCCTAACGACCACAGGAAAGATCGTTGGGACTATTCAATTGGCTCAATCCATGCCCCGTCATAGCTGCCACATTGCCTGAAAAGAACATCTCCATCGGCAGTGCAGAAGAGGGTAAAAAAAAATAAAATATATTTTTAAATCGTTTTAGGCAGTTGAAAATTGGGGAAAATCGATATTTCAAAAAGTATGCACTTTATGTAAAAATTTTGTATATGTTTTTGATTTAGCTTCAATATTTATTGAAAAATCTGACATTTGAATTGAATTCCATTATTTCCCTTCCACACCCCTGCTGAAATATGTCGAAAATGTCGAATTAAAAAATTACGGAAGGGTAACGGGTGTTTCAAAAATTTTGAAAAAATTACGGAGCAAGGTCAATTATACCCCGAACCTACCCTAAAAGTTTCAACTCTCCAATTTAAAAAGAAAAAAATACGTCCTTGAAAAAAGATGAAAACAAATTATGGGGTGGGCCAAATAGCGCGCTCTGGAGAAGTGGGGGGTGCTTGAAAAATTTTGAAAAAATTACGGATCATGACTCGAACCACCGTCTACCCACCATTAAAGTTTCAACTCTTATATTTTCAGAGAAAAAAATACGTCCTCATAAGAAAAAAAAAACGCACTCGGGGGGTTAAAATGAAGCGTAAGGGGGCCCCCAGAGAAAAAATACTTGTCACGCGGTGCCCCTTTAGGCGAAAGGTATCTTTGGTGAAAATTTCAGCCAAATCCGTGTAATTCGATTTTCACTCAAATTTCCGATGGTTTACTCATGAAAAATGAAAAATATGGTGCCTCGACACATAAAAAAGCTCACAACTCGCGAACGATTAGAAAAATCAAAAAATAATGAAAATAAATGTTGTAGAGGGGTCTTTTGTGGAGAGGATGGAGTGGTTTTAAATTGTCCAGGATGTACCCGGAAGGCCGTGCCGAATTTTTTTGTATAATTTCTTGAGAAGGCCCCGACGGCCACGGGGTGAATCATGGGGACGATGAAATTTGCTCATTCGATGACAATTGATAGACACTACATTGCCCAAAAGCACCACCTCTCTAATCCGTGCAGAAGGGGGTGAAAAAAATTAAAAACGCTATATTTTCAATCGTTTTGCTCAAACCACACGCTTCGAGGAGTGTAATCTGGCGGTAACCCCGGTTTATGGTAACCCCAGTTTCCGAATCTGACATTTGTCAAATGTGACAATGCAGTATCAATGCAGTATCAATGCATTTCATAATTGGATGCTTGGAGGGCACTCGGACGTTAACAGGAAGAAGCTTATTGTTTACTCATCAACTTTGGGCCTCTAAAAATGATTTGGTGAGCGTCTGAGAAGCGTATACACATGACAAACCGTCATACAAACAGAATTTAGAGCGGTACTGATAGGGGTGTGTCGGTCTTTGGCACCCCGTTGGGGCCGACGGGGTGACCGAAATGTTACCAAATTTTGGTGGTCTGCTTTAAATGGAACGCTTAATGATCTCCCAAAGTTTCATTGTTCTAACCTTCCCGGAAATATTTATTTTTCTCAATTGATTTTTTCCGGGGAAAAATTTTCAACGTTCAAAAACGACAATAATTCAAATATCCATATCTCGGTTAATAATGGGGCGATTTGAAAAATTCCAAGTGTGTTTTACGTACACGCAATACCGCAATGATAATCCGTCGTTGGATTTGTGATTTACGAAGGAATAGAAAAATTCATTTTGAAACGATCGAAAATATTTACCGGCAAAATAAATAAAAGTTTAATGAATTTTTAAAATTAGAAGGAGGGGTCGGATCGAGAAATTTTATTTGGATTTTCTGTTGGGCTTGAGAAGGGCTTTCCGGTGGTGCAATCAGATTTGCGATCGGACAAAAAAAATGTTGTGCCCCGCAGGTCAATTTCGCTTCCCCGTTCCGTATACAACGTCATATCTCGAAAACTAAAAATCGCATCGAAAAACTTTATTGGGATCTTTGATACAGATCAAATCGACGACTGAAACGCCGTCGTCAGATTTTTAATTTTCGAAAAAAAAAAATTGAAAAATTTTTCGAAAAATTCCCGGAAAATAATCGAAAATCGGCCGTAGATCGTAAACGGTACGCCCCACGAAAACTATAGCCCTAACCTTTTCGACGCAAAATTAAATTCCCAATGGCACTCTGTTGAGATTTTTCGCATCCGATTAAAACTGGCCGCTCTAGAATTTTTTATTGAAATCGGGGGTGGTTTTCTTTAAATAACTCTTCAAGGGTTGAAGATATCAAAAATCCGTAAGAGACATAAAATGTAGTAACGGACTCGTTCTATAAAATTCATTGAAAATTCTAGTCGCGACTGTAAAGGGGGCGCGGCCCCGCTCGCGGAAGCACAAAAAAAGCCACTTCTGCAGAGAAAGGGTTGTAGCTCGGGAACGGAGAATTTCCGAGGGACGAACATAGGTGGCCTTTGTGTACCGAAGTATTTGGGATTTTTTGAGCCGTATCCGAACGTTCCAACTTTAAACACAAAAAAGCCTTAGCATTTCGCGTAAAGGTCTGCATCTGCGAAAAATCGACTTTCAAAAAATCACCCTGTAGTTATGGGGCACGATGGAGACGTGCGAATTTCACGGGCCCCTAGAGGACGTTTTCGACTTTTCGTAAAAAAATAAAATTTCTCTTTTTTTTTTCTTTTGTGATGTTGGCAACACTTTTTTTGAAGGGGCGGTTGGAGAAGATTGAAATTTTAATAGAAGGTGTGTTGAATTTTTTATGATTTTTTGTGAAAATTTCAAATCGCTATCTATAAGGGTTCAAAAGTTATTTGTAAAAATAACGCTCAGAAAGTTACTCATTTAGTATATATTAACTAGTTTTCCTAGGCTAAAGCTTACTTTTATGTAAAACTACTTTTTAAATATAAATTTAAAAAAAAAGAAACATTTTATTTGGTGACGGACGACGGCTCCGCTGCGCTGCGCCGTCGTCCGTGCGAGTAAAGTAATCGGTGACGAACGACGGCTCCGCTGCGCTGCGCCGTCGTCCGTGCGAGTAAAGTAATCGGTAACGAACGACGGCTCCGCTGAGCTGCGCCGTCGTCCGTGCGAGTAAAGTAATTAATTATTTTTTATTTTTCAATTTCCATTTTTCATTTTTCATTTTTCATTTTTCGTTATTCATTTTTTATTTTTTTTATTTGTATTACCTTTATTTTTCTTTGAGAGCCACTTGCGATCCCTAATAGTTTCGGCTTTTCTACTTGAAAAGTGCAAATAACGTGTGGAGGTAGTTCCAAAATTAAAAAAAAAATTGTGATGTAAGATCGTTACTCGTACCCTTTACGAATTCTAAACAAATCAGCTCTTCAATTTAAATGGAAAAAAAATACGCCCCTGAAAGAAACAGTTAGAAACAATGTGGTCAATCTTTGAAAAATCGTATCCCGTTAAGGGAACAACAACAACAAATCAAAAAATGTTCGACCATAAAAATTGTAGGGTAATGCTTTATCAATATACTGGAGCTTCGACAAACTCTTTAAAGTCAAAACTGAAGGCATAAAGACTCCCGAAAAATAATCTTGAATCGCTCACTTTTAAAGCCGGGCCCCGGGTGCGGCTGATAAGTTCCTAACCGAAACCCGCGACTTTGATGTCATGTCAATGTCAAAAAAATCTTAAAATTGAGTGCAATCATAACCTTGTTCCAGATATGTCTGACGCACAGCTGATAAGTTCCTAACCTAAACCCGCGACTTTGGCATATCATGTCAATGTCATTAAATCTGAAAATTGTGTGCAATCATAACCTTGTTCCAGATGTGTCAGTGAATGTCATGTCTGGCGCACAGCTGATAGGTTCCTAACCTAAACCCGCGCCTTTGGCATGTCATGTCAATGTCATTAAATCTGAAAATTGTGTTCAATTATAACCCTGTTTGAAATTTGCCAGTGAATGTCATGTCTGACGCACAGCTGATAGGTTCCTAACCTAAACCTGCGACTTTGGCATGTCATGTCAATGTCATTAAATCTGAAAATTATGTGCAATCATAACCTTCTTCCAGACATGACACTGAATGTCATGTCTGACGCACAGCTGATAAGTTCCTAACCTAAACCCGCGACTTTGGCATATCATGTAAATATCATTAAATCTGAAAATTATGTGCAATCATAACCTTCTTCCAGACATGACACTGAATGTCATGTCTGACGCACAGCTGATAGGTTCCTAACCTAAACCCGCGACTTTGGCATATGATGTCAATGTCATTAAATCTGAAAATTGTGTGCAATCATGACCTTGTTCCAGATATGTCAGTGAATGTCATGTCTGGCGCACAGCTGATAGGTTCCTAACCTAAACCCGCGCCTTTGGCATGTCATGTCAATGTCATTAAATCTGAACATTGTGTACAATCATAACCCTGTTTGAAATTTGCCAGTGAATGTCATGTCTGACGCACAGCTGATAGGTTCCTATCCTAAACCTGCGACTTTGGCATGTCATGTCAATGTCATTAAATCTGAAAATTGTGTACAATCATAACCTTATTTCAGATATGTCAGTGAATGTCATGTCTGACGCACAGCTGATACGTTCCTAACCTAAACCCGCAACTTTGACATGTTACACTTTTAAGGCCGGGGCCCCGGAACGGGGGCCCCCTGAGATGAAATACTTGTCGCGTGGTACCCCTTCGGGCGAAAGGCATCTTTAGTGAAAATTTCAGCCGAATCCGTGTCATGCGATTTTTACTTAAATTTCCGATGGTTTTACTCATGAAAAATGAAAAATTTGGTGCCTTGAAACATAAAAAAATTCATAACTCGCAAACGATTAGAAAAATCAAAAATATTCAAAGAATAAATGTTGTAGAGGGGTCTTTTGTTAAGAGGATAGAATTGTTTTACATCGTCCAAGATGTACAGGGAAGGCTGTGCAAATTTTTTTCTTCTAATTTCTAAAAGTTTCTAAAGAAGGCCCAAACGACCACAGGAAAGATCTTTGGTACAATCAAATTTGCTCAATCCGTGCCCCGTCATAGCTGCCACATTGCCCAAGCAGGACATCTTCATCGGCAGAGCAGAAGAGGGTAAAAAAAATAAAATATGTTTTTAAATCGTTTCAGGCAGTTTAAAATTGGGGAAAATCAGTATTTTAAAAAGTATGCACTTTATGTAAAAATTTTGTATATGTTTTCGATTCAGTTTTAATATTTATTGGAAAATCTGACATTTGAGTTGAATTCAATTTTCTCTCTTCGACACCCCTGCTGAGTTTTTTCGAAAAAGTCGAATTAAAAAATTACGGAAGGGTAGTGGGTGTATCAAAAATTTTAAAAAAATTATGGAGCAAGGCCAGTTACACCCAGAACCTACCCTAAAAGTTTCAACTCTCCAATTTAAACAGAAAAAAATACATCCATGAAATAAGTTGAAAGCAAATTCTGCGGTAGGCCAAATAACGCGCTCTGGAGAGATGGGGGGTGTTTGAAAATTTTTGAAAAAATTACGGATCATGGCTCGACCCACCCCCTATCAACCCTTAAAGTTTCAACTCTTAGATTTTCATAGAAAAAAATACGTCCTCATAAGAAAAAAAAAATTGCACTCGGGGGGTTAAAATGAAGCGTAAGGGGGCCCCCAGAGAAAAAATACTTGTCACGTGGTGCCCCTTCAGCCGAAAGGTATCTTTGGTAAAAATTTCAGCCAAATCCGTGTCATGCGATTTTCACTCAAATTTCCGATGGTTTACTCATGAAAAATGAAAAATTTTGTGCATTGAAACATAAAAAAATTCATAACTCGCAAACGATTAGAAAAATCGAAAATATTCAAAAAATAAATGTTGTAGAGGGGTCTTTTTTAAAGAGGATGGAGTAGGTTTAAATTGTCCAGAATTTACAGGGAACGCTGTGCGAATTTTTTTCTTCTAATTTTTAAATGTTTCTAAAGAAGGCCCTAACGACCACAGGAAAGATCGTTGGGACTATTAAATTGGCTCAATCCATGCCCCGTCATAGCTGCCACATTGCCTGAAAAGAACATCTCAATCGGCAGTGCAGAAGAGGGTAAAAAAAAATAAAATATATTTTTAAATCGTTTTAGGCAGTTGAAAATTGGGGAAAATCGGTATTTCTAAAAGTATGCACTTTATGTAAAAATTTTGTATATGTTTTTGATTTAGCTTCAATATTTATTGAAAAATCTGACATTTGAATTGAATTTAATTTTTTCCCTTCCACACCCCTGCTGAAATATGTCGAAAATGTCGAATTAAAAAATTACGGAAGGGTAACGGGTGTTTCAAAAATTTTGAAAAAATTACGAAGTAAAGCCAATTGTACCCCGAACCTACCCTAAAAGTTTAAACTCTTTAATTTGAATAGAAAAAAATACGTCCTTGAAAGAAGATGAAAACAAATTCAGGGGTGGGCCAAATAACGCGCTCTGGAGAAGTGGGGGGTGTTTGAAAAATTTTGAAAAAATTACGGATCATGACTCAAACCACCCTCTACCCACCCTTAAAGTTTCAACTCTCAGATTTTTATAGAAACAAATACGTCCTCATAAGAAAAAAAAATCGCACTCGGGGGGTTAAAATGAAGCGTAAGGAGGCCCCCAGAGAAAAAATACTTATCACGTGGTGCCCCTTAAGGCGAAAGGTATCTTTGGTGAAAATTTCAGCCAAATCCGTGTCATGCGATTTTCACTCAAATTTCCGATGGTTTACTCATGAAAAATGAAAAATTTTGTGCATTAAAACATAAAAAAATTCATAACTCGCAAATGATTGAAAAATTAGAAAATATTCAAAGAATAAATGTTGTAGAAGGGTCTCTTGTGAAGAGGATAGGGTAGGTTTAAATTGTCCAGGATATACAGGTAAGGCTGTGCGAATTTTTTTCTTCTAATTTTTAAATGTTTCTAAAGAAGGCCCTTACGACCACAGGAAAGATCGTTGGTACTATTAAATTGGCTTAATCCATGCCCCGTCATAGCTGTCACATTGCCTGAAACGAACATCTCCATCGGCAGTGCAGAAGAGGGTAAAAAAAATAAAATATATTTTTAAATCGTTTTAGGCTGTTGAAAATTGGGGAAAATCGGTATTTCAAAAAGTATGCACTTTATGTAAAAATTTTGTATATGTTTTTGATTTAGCTTTAATATTTATTGAAAAATCGGACATTTGAATTGAATTCAATTTTTACCCTTCCACACCCCTGCTGAAATATGTCGAAAATGTCGAATTAAAAAATTACGGAAGGGTAACGGGTGTTTCAAAAATTTTGAAAAAATTACGGAGCAAGGTCAATTATACCCCGAACCTACCCTAAAAGTTTCAACTCTTCAATTTAAAAAGAAAAAAATACGTCCTTGAAAAAAGATGAAAACAAATTCTGGGGTGGGCCAAATAGCGCGCTCTGGAGAAGTGGGAGGTGCTTGAAAAATTTTGAAAAAATTACGGATCATGACTCGAACCACCCTCTACCCACCATTAAAGTTTCAACTCTTAAATTTTCATAGAAAAAAATACGTCCTCATAAGAAAAAAAAAACGAACTCGGGGGGTGAATATGAAGCGTAAGGGGCCCCCCGGCGATAAATTACTTGTCACGCGGTGCCCCTTCAGAGGAAAGGTATCTTTGGTGAAAATTTCAGCCGAATCCGTGTCTTGCGATTTTCACTCAAATTTCCGATGGTTTACTCATGAAAAATGAAAAATATGGTGCCTCGACACATAAAAAAGCTCACAACTCGCGAACGATTAGAAAAATCAAAAAATAATGAAAATAAATGTTGTAGAGCGGTCTTTTGTGGAGAGGATGGAGTGGTTTTAAATTGTCCAGGATGTACCCGGAAGGCCGTGCCGAATTTTTTTGTATAATTTCTTGAGAAGGCCCCGACGGCCACGGGGTGGATCATGGGGACGATGAAATTTGCTCATTCGATGACAATTGATAGACACTACATTGCCCAAATGCACCACCTCTCTCATCCGTGCAGAAGGGGGTGAAAAAAATTAAAAACGCATTATTTTCAATCGTTTTGCTCAAACCACACGCTTCGAGGAGTGTAATCTGGCGGTAACCCCGGTTTATGGTAACCCCAGTTTCCGAATCTGACATTTGTCAAATGTGACAATGCAGTATCAATGCATTTCATAATTTGATGCTTGGAGAGCACTCGGACGTTAGCAGGAAGAAGCTTATTGTTTTCTCATCAACTTTGGGCCTCTAAAAATGATTTGGTGAGCGTCTGAGAAGCGTATACACATGACAAACCGTCATACAAACAGAATTTAGAGCGGTACTGATAGGGGTGTGTCGGTCTTTGGCACCCCGTTGGGGCCGACGGGGTGACCGAAATGTTACCAAATTTTGGTGGTCTGCTTTAAATGGAACGCTTAATGATCTCCCAAAGTTTCATTGTTCTAACCTTCCCGGAAATATTTATTTTTCTCAATTGATTTTTTCCGGGGAAAAATTTTCAACGTTCAAAAACGACAATAATTCAAATATCCATATCTCGGTTAATAATGGGGCGATTTTAAAAAATCCAAGTTTGTTTTACGTACACCCAATACCGCAATGATAATCCGTCGTTGGATTCGTGATTTAAGAAGGAATAGAAAAATTCATTTTAAAACGATCGAAAATATTTACCGGCAAAATAAATAAAAAGTTTAATGAATTTTTAAAATTAGAAGGAGGGGTCGGATCGAGAAATTTTATTTGGATTTTCTGTTGGGCTTGAGAAGGGCTTTCCGGCGGTGCAATCAGATTTGCGATCGGACAAAACAAATGTTGTGCCCCGCAGGTCAATTTCGCTTCCCCGTTCCGTATACAACGTCATATCTCGAAAACTAAAAATCGGATCGAAAAACTTTATTGGGATCTTTGATACGGATTAAATCGACGACTGATATGCCGTCGTCAGATTTTTAATTTTCGAAAAAAAAAAATCGAAAAATTTTTCGAAAAATTCCCGGTAAATAATCGAAAATCGGCCGTTGATCGTTAACGGTGCGCCCCACAAAAAATATAACTCTTACCTTTTCGACGCAAAATTAAATTCCCAATGGCACTCTGTTAAAATATTTTGCATCCAATTAAAAATGGCCGCTCTAGAATTTTTTATTGAAATCGGGGGTGGTTTTCTTTAAATAACTCTTCAAGGGTTGAAGATATCAAAAATCCGTAAGAGACATAAAATGTAGTAACGGACTCGATTTACAAAACTTTATGAAAATTCTAGTCGAAACTGTAAAGGGGGCGCGGCCCCGCTAGCCAAAGCACGAAAAAAGCGACTTTTGCAGAGAAATGGTTGTAGCTCGCGAACGGAGAGAAACACAGAATTCTCGCCTAGTAACCTTTGTGCCCCCATGCCTTGGGGATTTTTTGAGCCTTATCCAAACGTTCCACATTGAAAGCGAAAAAAGCCTTAGGGTTTGGCGCAAACCTCTGAATCGCGAAAAATCGATTTTCAAAAAATCACCCTGTAGTTATGGGGCACGATGGAAAAGTACGAATTTCACAGGCCCCTGGAGGAGCCCGAGGCCTGTCGGCTCCAGTTGAAAATTTCGACTTTTTTTTTCTTTTGTGGTGTTGGCAACACTTTTTTTGAAGGGATGATTGGAGAAAGTTGAAATTTTAATAGAAGATGTGTTGAATTTTTTATGATTTTTTGTGAAAATTTCAAATCGCTATCTATAAGGGTTCAAAAGTTATTTGTAAAAATAACGCTCAGAAAGTTACTCATTTAGTATATATTAACTAGTTTTCCTAGGCTAAAGCTTACTTTTATGTAAAACTACTTTTTAAATATAAATTTAAAAAAAAAGAAACATTTTATTTGGTGACGGACGACGGCTCCGCTGCGCTGCGCCGTCGTCCGTGCGAGTAAAGTAATCGGTGACGAACGACGGCTCCGCTGCGCTGCGCCGTCGTCCGTGCGAGTAAAGTAATCGGTAACGAACGACGGCTCCGCTGAGCTGCGCCGTCGTCCGTGCGAGTAAAGTAATTAATTATTTTTTATTTTTCAATTTCCATTTTTCATTTTTCATTTTTCATTTTTCGTTATTCATTTTTTATTTTTTTTATTTGTATTACCTTTATTTTTCTTTGAGAGCCACTTGCGATCCCTAATAGTTTCGGCTTTTCTACTTGAAAAGTGCAAATAACGTGTGGAGGTAGTTCCAAAATTAAAAAAAAAATTGTGATGTAAGATCGTTACTCGTACCCTTTACGAATTCTAAACAAATCAGCTCTTCAATTTAAATGGAAAAAAAATACGCCCCTGAAAGAAACAGTTAGAAACAATGTGGTCAATCTTTGAAAAATCGTATCCCGTTAAGGGAACAACAACAACAAATCAAAAAATGTTCGACCATAAAAATTGTAGGGTAATGCTTTATCAATATACTGGAGCTTCGACAAACTCTTTAAAGTCAAAACTGAAGGCATAAAGACTCCCGAAAAATAATCTTGAATCGCTCACTTTTAAAGCCGGGCCCCGGGTGCGGCTGATAAGTTCCTAACCGAAACCCGCGACTTTGATGTCATGTCAATGTCAAAAAAATCTTAAAATTGAGTGCAATCATAACCTTGTTCCAGATATGTCTGACGCACAGCTGATAAGTTCCTAACCTAAACCCGCGACTTTGGCATATCATGTCAATGTCATTAAATCTGAAAATTGTGTGCAATCATAACCTTGTTCCAGATGTGTCAGTGAATGTCATGTCTGGCGCACAGCTGATAGGTTCCTAACCTAAACCCGCGCCTTTGGCATGTCATGTCAATGTCATTAAATCTGAAAATTGTGTTCAATTATAACCCTGTTTGAAATTTGCCAGTGAATGTCATGTCTGACGCACAGCTGATAGGTTCCTAACCTAAACCTGCGACTTTGGCATGTCATGTCAATGTCATTAAATCTGAAAATTATGTGCAATCATAACCTTCTTCCAGACATGACACTGAATGTCATGTCTGACGCACAGCTGATAAGTTCCTAACCTAAACCCGCGACTTTGGCATATCATGTAAATGTCATTAAATCTGAAAATTATGTGCAATCATAACCTTCTTCCAGACATGACACTGAATGTCATGTCTGACGCACAGCTGATAGGTTCCTAACCTAAACCCGCGACTTTGGCATATGATGTCAATGTCATTAAATCTGAAAATTGTGTGCAATCATGACCTTGTTCCAGATATGTCAGTGAATGTCATGTCTGGCGCACAGCTGATAGGTTCCTAACCTAAACCCGCGCCTTTGGCATGTCATGTCAATGTCATTAAATCTGAACATTGTGTACAATCATAACCCTGTTTGAAATTTGCCAGTGAATGTCATGTCTGACGCACAGCTGATAGGTTCCTATCCTAAACCTGCGACTTTGGCATGTCATGTCAATGTCATTAAATCTGAAAATTGTGTACAATCATAACCTTATTTCAGATATGTCAGTGAATGTCATGTCTGACGCACAGCTGATACGTTCCTAACCTAAACCCGCAACTTTGACATGTTACACTTTTAAGGCCGGGGCCCCGGAACGGGGGCCCCCTGAGATGAAATACTTGTCGCGTGGTACCCCTTCGGGCGAAAGGCATCTTTAGTGAAAATTTCAGCCGAATCCGTGTCATGCGATTTTTACTTAAATTTCCGATGGTTTTACTCATGAAAAATGAAAAATTTGGTGCCTTGAAACATAAAAAAATTCATAACTCGCAAACGATTAGAAAAATCAAAAATATTCAAAGAATAAATGTTGTAGAGGGGTCTTTTGTTAAGAGGATAGAATTGTTTTACATCGTCCAAGATGTACAGGGAAGGCTGTGCAAATTTTTTTCTTCTAATTTCTAAAAGTTTCTAAAGAAGGCCCAAACGACCACAGGAAAGATCTTTGGTACAATCAAATTTGCTCAATCCGTGCCCCGTCATAGCTGCCACATTGCCCAAGCAGGACATCTTCATCGGCAGAGCAGAAGAGGGTAAAAAAAATAAAATATGTTTTTAAATCGTTTCAGGCAGTTTAAAATTGGGGAAAATCAGTATTTTAAAAAGTATGCACTTTATGTAAAAATTTTGTATATGTTTTCGATTCAGTTTTAATATTTATTGGAAAATCTGACATTTGAGTTGAATTCAATTTTCTCTCTTCGACACCCCTGCTGAGTTTTTTCGAAAAAGTCGAATTAAAAAATTACGGAAGGGTAGTGGGTGTATCAAAAATTTTAAAAAAATTATGGAGCAAGGCCAGTTACACCCAGAACCTACCCTAAAAGTTTCAACTCTCCAATTTAAACAGAAAAAAATACATCCATGAAATAAGTTGAAAGCAAATTCTGCGGTAGGCCAAATAACGCGCTCTGGAGAGATGGGGGGTGTTTGAAAATTTTTGAAAAAATTACGGATCATGGCTCGACCCACCCCCTATCAACCCTTAAAGTTTCAACTCTTAGATTTTCATAGAAAAAAATACGTCCTCATAAGAAAAAAAAAATTGCACTCGGGGGGTTAAAATGAAGCGTAAGGGGGCCCCCAGAGAAAAAATACTTGTCACGTGGTGCCCCTTCAGCCGAAAGGTATCTTTGGTAAAAATTTCAGCCAAATCCGTGTCATGCGATTTTCACTCAAATTTCCGATGGTTTACTCATGAAAAATGAAAAATTTTGTGCATTGAAACATAAAAAAATTCATAACTCGCAAACGATTAGAAAAATCGAAAATATTCAAAAAATAAATGTTGTAGAGGGGTCTTTTTTAAAGAGGATGGAGTAGGTTTAAATTGTCCAGAATTTACAGGGAACGCTGTGCGAATTTTTTTCTTCTAATTTTTAAATGTTTCTAAAGAAGGCCCTAACGACCACAGGAAAGATCGTTGGGACTATTAAATTGGCTCAATCCATGCCCCGTCATAGCTGCCACATTGCCTGAAAAGAACATCTCAATCGGCAGTGCAGAAGAGGGTAAAAAAAAATAAAATATATTTTTAAATCGTTTTAGGCAGTTGAAAATTGGGGAAAATCGGTATTTCTAAAAGTATGCACTTTATGTAAAAATTTTGTATATGTTTTTGATTTAGCTTCAATATTTATTGAAAAATCTGACATTTGAATTGAATTTAATTTTTTCCCTTCCACACCCCTGCTGAAATATGTCGAAAATGTCGAATTAAAAAATTACGGAAGGGTAACGGGTGTTTCAAAAATTTTGAAAAAATTACGAAGTAAAGCCAATTGTACCCCGAACCTACCCTAAAAGTTTAAACTCTTTAATTTGAATAGAAAAAAATACGTCCTTGAAAGAAGATGAAAACAAATTCAGGGGTGGGCCAAATAACGCGCTCTGGAGAAGTGGGGGGTGTTTGAAAAATTTTGAAAAAATTACGGATCATGACTCAAACCACCCTCTACCCACCCTTAAAGTTTCAACTCTCAGATTTTTATAGAAACAAATACGTCCTCATAAGAAAAAAAAATCGCACTCGGGGGGTTAAAATGAAGCGTAAGGAGGCCCCCAGAGAAAAAATACTTATCACGTGGTGCCCCTTAAGGCGAAAGGTATCTTTGGTGAAAATTTCAGCCAAATCCGTGTCATGCGATTTTCACTCAAATTTCCGATGGTTTACTCATGAAAAATGAAAAATTTTGTGCATTAAAACATAAAAAAATTCATAACTCGCAAATGATTGAAAAATTAGAAAATATTCAAAGAATAAATGTTGTAGAAGGGTCTCTTGTGAAGAGGATAGGGTAGGTTTAAATTGTCCAGGATATACAGGTAAGGCTGTGCGAATTTTTTTCTTCTAATTTTTAAATGTTTCTAAAGAAGGCCCTTACGACCACAGGAAAGATCGTTGGTACTATTAAATTGGCTTAATCCATGCCCCGTCATAGCTGTCACATTGCCTGAAACGAACATCTCCATCGGCAGTGCAGAAGAGGGTAAAAAAAATAAAATATATTTTTAAATCGTTTTAGGCTGTTGAAAATTGGGGAAAATCGGTATTTCAAAAAGTATGCACTTTATGTAAAAATTTTGTATATGTTTTTGATTTAGCTTTAATATTTATTGAAAAATCGGACATTTGAATTGAATTCAATTTTTACCCTTCCACACCCCTGCTGAAATATGTCGAAAATGTCGAATTAAAAAATTACGGAAGGGTAACGGGTGTTTCAAAAATTTTGAAAAAATTACGGAGCAAGGTCAATTATACCCCGAACCTACCCTAAAAGTTTCAACTCTTCAATTTAAAAAGAAAAAAATACGTCCTTGAAAAAAGATGAAAACAAATTCTGGGGTGGGCCAAATAGCGCGCTCTGGAGAAGTGGGAGGTGCTTGAAAAATTTTGAAAAAATTACGGATCATGACTCGAACCACCCTCTACCCACCATTAAAGTTTCAACTCTTAAATTTTCATAGAAAAAAATACGTCCTCATAAGAAAAAAAAAACGAACTCGGGGGGTGAATATGAAGCGTAAGGGGCCCCCCGGCGATAAATTACTTGTCACGCGGTGCCCCTTCAGAGGAAAGGTATCTTTGGTGAAAATTTCAGCCGAATCCGTGTCTTGCGATTTTCACTCAAATTTCCGATGGTTTACTCATGAAAAATGAAAAATATGGTGCCTCGACACATAAAAAAGCTCACAACTCGCGAACGATTAGAAAAATCAAAAAATAATGAAAATAAATGTTGTAGAGCGGTCTTTTGTGGAGAGGATGGAGTGGTTTTAAATTGTCCAGGATGTACCCGGAAGGCCGTGCCGAATTTTTTTGTATAATTTCTTGAGAAGGCCCCGACGGCCACGGGGTGGATCATGGGGACGATGAAATTTGCTCATTCGATGACAATTGATAGACACTACATTGCCCAAATGCACCACCTCTCTCATCCGTGCAGAAGGGGGTGAAAAAAATTAAAAACGCATTATTTTCAATCGTTTTGCTCAAACCACACGCTTCGAGGAGTGTAATCTGGCGGTAACCCCGGTTTATGGTAACCCCAGTTTCCGAATCTGACATTTGTCAAATGTGACAATGCAGTATCAATGCATTTCATAATTTGATGCTTGGAGAGCACTCGGACGTTAGCAGGAAGAAGCTTATTGTTTTCTCATCAACTTTGGGCCTCTAAAAATGATTTGGTGAGCGTCTGAGAAGCGTATACACATGACAAACCGTCATACAAACAGAATTTAGAGCGGTACTGATAGGGGTGTGTCGGTCTTTGGCACCCCGTTGGGGCCGACGGGGTGACCGAAATGTTACCAAATTTTGGTGGTCTGCTTTAAATGGAACGCTTAATGATCTCCCAAAGTTTCATTGTTCTAACCTTCCCGGAAATATTTATTTTTCTCAATTGATTTTTTCCGGGGAAAAATTTTCAACGTTCAAAAACGACAATAATTCAAATATCCATATCTCGGTTAATAATGGGGCGATTTTAAAAAATCCAAGTTTGTTTTACGTACACCCAATACCGCAATGATAATCCGTCGTTGGATTCGTGATTTAAGAAGGAATAGAAAAATTCATTTTAAAACGATCGAAAATATTTACCGGCAAAATAAATAAAAAGTTTAATGAATTTTTAAAATTAGAAGGAGGGGTCGGATCGAGAAATTTTATTTGGATTTTCTGTTGGGCTTGAGAAGGGCTTTCCGGCGGTGCAATCAGATTTGCGATCGGACAAAACAAATGTTGTGCCCCGCAGGTCAATTTCGCTTCCCCGTTCCGTATACAACGTCATATCTCGAAAACTAAAAATCGGATCGAAAAACTTTATTGGGATCTTTGATACGGATTAAATCGACGACTGATATGCCGTCGTCAGATTTTTAATTTTCGAAAAAAAAAAATCGAAAAATTTTTCGAAAAATTCCCGGTAAATAATCGAAAATCGGCCGTTGATCGTTAACGGTGCGCCCCACAAAAAATATAACTCTTACCTTTTCGACGCAAAATTAAATTCCCAATGGCACTCTGTTAAAATATTTTGCATCCAATTAAAAATGGCCGCTCTAGAATTTTTTATTGAAATCGGGGGTGGTTTTCTTTAAATAACTCTTCAAGGGTTGAAGATATCAAAAATCCGTAAGAGACATAAAATGTAGTAACGGACTCGTTTTACAAAACTTTATGAAAATTCTAGTCGAAACTGTAAAGGGGGCGCGGCCCCGCTAGCCAAAGCACGAAAAAAGCGACTTTTGCAGAGAAATGGTTGTAGCTCGCGAACGGAGAGAAACACAGAATTCTCGCCTAGTAACCTTTGTGCCCCCATGCCTTGGGGATTTTTTGAGCCTTATCCAAACGTTCCACATTGAAAGCGAAAAAAGCCTTAGGGTTTGGCGCAAACCTCTGAATCGCGAAAAATCGATTTTCAAAAAATCACCCTGTAGTTATGGGGCACGATGGAAAAGTACGAATTTCACAGGCCCCTGGAGGAGCCCGAGGCCTGTCGGCTCCAGTTGAAAATTTCGACTTTTTTTTTCTTTTGTGGTGTTGGCAACACTTTTTTTGAAGGGATGATTGGAGAAAGTTGAAATTTTAATAGAAGATGTGTTGAATTTTTTATGATTTTTTGTGAAAATTTCAAATCGCTATCTATAAGGGTTCAAAAGTTATTTGTAAAAATAACGCTCAGAAAGTTACTCATTTAGTATATATTAACTAGTTTTCCTAGGCTAAAGCCTACTATATGTAATAATTTATTATGTAAAAAATAAAAAAATTAAAAAATTAAAAAAAAAAAAAAAAATTCTTCGGTGACGAACGACGGCTCCGCTGCGCTGCGCCGTCGTCCGTGCGAGTAAAGTAATCGGTGACGAACGACGGCTCCGCTGCGCTGCGCCGTCGTCCGTGCGAGTAAAGTAATCGGTGACG
Source organism: Ocypus olens (assembly GCA_910593695.2). Lineage (NCBI taxonomy): Eukaryota > Metazoa > Arthropoda > Insecta > Coleoptera > Staphylinidae > Ocypus > Ocypus olens. The sequence goes on along the minus strand of OU343053.1, from coordinate 23,080,580 downwards.
AACGACGGCTCCGCTGCGCTGCGCCGTCGTCCGTGCGAGTAAAGTAATCGGTAACGAACGACGGCTCCGCTGCGCTGCGCCGTCGTCCGTGCGAGTAAAGTAATCGGTGACGAACGACGGCTCCGCTGCGCTGCGCCGTCGTCCGTGCGAGTAAAGTAATTAATTATTTTTTATTTTTCTTTTTCCATTTTTCGTTATTAATTTTTCATTTTTTATTTTTTTTTATTTGTATTACCTTTATTTTTCTTTGAGAGCCACTTGCGATCCCTAATAGTTTCGGCTTTTCGACTTGAAAAGTGCAAATAACGTGTAGAGGTAGTTCCAAAATTTAAAAAAAAAATAGTGATGTAAGATAGTTACTCGTACCCTTTACGAATTCTAAACAAATCAGCTCTTCAATTTAAATGGAAAAAAAATACGCCCCTGAAAGAAACAGTTAGAAACAATGTGGTCAATCTTTGAAAAATCGTATCCCGTTAAGGGAACAACAACAACAAATCAAAAAATGTTCGACCATAAAAATTGTAGGGTAATGCTTTATCAATATACTGGAGCTTCGACAAACTCTTTAAAGTCAAAACTGAAGGCATAAAGACTCCCGAAAAATAATCTTGAATCGCTCACTTTTAAAGCCGGGCCCCGGGTGCGGCTGATAAGTTCCTAACCGAAACCCGCGACTTTGATGTCATGTCAATGTCAAAAAAATCTAAAAATTGAGTGCAATCATAACCTTGTTCCAGATATGTCTGACGCACAGCTGATAAGTTCCTAACCTAAACCCGCGACTTTAAACACGTCATGTCAATGTCATTAAATCTGAAAATTATGTGCAATCATAACCTTCTTCCAGACATGACACTGAATGTCATGTCTGACGCACAGCTGATAGGTTCCTAACCTAAACCCGCGACTTTGGTATATCATGTCAATGTCATTAAATCTGAAAATTGTGTGCAATCATAACCTTGTTCCAGATATGTCAGTGAATGTCATGTCAGGCGCACAGCTGATAGGTTCCTAACCTAAATCCGCGCCTTTGGCATATCATGTCAATGTCATTAAATCTGAAAATTATGTGCAATCATAACCTTCTTCCGGACATGACACTGAATGTCATGTCTGACGCACAGCTGATAGGTTCCTAACCTAAACCCGCGACTTTGGTATATCATGTCAATGTCATTAAATCTGAAAATTGCGTGCAATCATAACCTTGTTCCAGATATGTCAGTGAATGTCATGTCTGACGCACAGCTGATAGGTTCCTAACCTAAACCCGCGACTTTGGCATATCATGTCAATGTCATTAAATCTGAAAATGGTGTGCAATCATAACCTTGTTCCAGATATGTCAGTGAGTGTCATGTCTGGCGATCAGCTGATAGGTTCCTAACCTAAACCCGCGCCTTTGGCATGTCATGTCAATGTCATTAAATCTGAAAATTGTGTACAATCATAACCCTGTTTGAAATTTGCCAGTGAATGTCATGTCTGACGTGCGTCAGCTGATAGGTTCCTAACCTAAACCTGCGACTTTGGCATGTCATGCCAATGTAATTAAATCTGAAAATTGTGTACAATCATAACCTTATTTCAGATATGTCAGTGAATGTCATGTCTGACGCACAGCTGATACGTTCCTAACCTAAACCCGCAACTTTGACATGTCACACTTTTAAGGCCGGGGCCCCGGAACGGGGGCCCCCTGAGATGAAATACTTGTCGCGTGGTACCCCTTCGGGCGAAAGGCATCTTTGGTGAAAATTTCAGCCGAATCCGTGTCATGCGATTTTCACTCAAATTTCCGATGGGTTTGTTTACCCATGAAAAATGAAAAATTTGGTGCCTTGAAACATAAAAAAATTCATAACTCGCAAACGATTAGAAAAAACGAAAATATTCAAAGAATAAATGTTGTAGAGGGGTCTCTTGTGAAGAGGATAGGGTAGGTTTAAATTGTCCAGGATATACAGGGAAGACTGTGCGAATTTTTTTCTTCTAATTTTTAAATGTTTCTAAAGAAGGCCCTAACGACCACAGGAAAGATCGTTGGGACTATTAAATTGGCTTAATCCATGCCCCGTCATAGCTGCCACATTGCCTGAAAAGAACATCTCCATCGGCAGTGCAGAAGAAGGTAAAAAAAAATAAAATATATTTTTAAATCGTTTTAGGCAGTTGAAAATTGGGGAAAATCGGTATTTCAAAAAGTATGCACTTTATGTAAAAATTTTGTACATGCTTTTGATTTAGCTTCAATATTTATTGAAAAATCTTACATTTGAATTGAATTCAATTTTTTCCCTTCCACACCCCTGATGAAATATGTCGAAAATGTCGAATTAAAAAATTACGGAAGGGTAACGGGTGTTTCAAAAATTTTGAAAAAATTACGAAGTAAAGCCAATTGTACCCCGAACCTACCCTAAAAGTTTCAACTCTTTAATTTAAATAGAAAAAAATACGTCCTTGAAAGAAGATGAAAACAAATTCAGGGGTGGGCCAAATAACGCGCTCTGGAGAAGTGGGGGGTGTTTGAAAAATTTTGAAAAAATTACGGATCATGACTCGAATCACCCTCTACGCACCCTTAAAGTTTCAACTCTTGGATTTTTATAGAAAAAAATACGTCCTCATAAGAAAAAAAAATCGCACTCGGGGGGTTAAAATGAAGCGCAAGGAGGCCCCCAGAGAAAAAATACTTGTCACGTGGTGCCCCTCCAGCCGAAAGGTATCTTTGGTAAAAATTTCAGCCAAATCCGTGTCATGCGATTTTCACTCAAATTTCCGATGGTTTACTCATGAAAAATGAAAAATTTTGTGCATTGAAACATAAAAAAATTCATAACTCGCAAACGATTAAAAAAATCGAAAATATTCAAAGAATAAATATTGTAGAGGGGTCTTTTGTGAAGAGGATGGAGTAGGTTTAAATTGTCCAAAATTTACAGGGAAGGCTGTGCGAATTTTTTTCTTCTAATTTCTAAATGTTTCTAAAGAAGGCCCTAACGACCACAGGAAAGATCGTTGGAACGATCAAATTGGCTCAATCCATGCCCCGTCATAGCTGCCACATTGCCTAAAAAGAACATCTCCATCGGCAGTGCAGAAGAGGGTAAAAAAAAATAAAATATATTTTTAAATCGTTTTAGGCAGTTGAAAATTGGGGAAAACCGGTATTTCAAAAAGTATACACTTTATGCAAAAATTTTGTACATGTTTTTGATTTAGTTTTAATAGTTATTGAAAAATCTGACATTTGAATTCAATTCAACTTTTTCCCTTGCACACCCCTGCTGAAATATTTCGAAAATGTCAAATTAAAAAATTATGGAAGCGTAACGGGTGTTTCAAAAATTTTGAAAAAATTACAGAGCAAGGCCCGTTGTACCCCGAACCTATTTTAAAAGTTTCAACTCTTCAATTTAAACAGAAAAAAATACATCCATTAAAGAAGTTGAAAGCAAATTCTGCGGTAGGCCAAATAACGCGCTCTGGAGAGATGGTGGGTGTTTGAAAAATTTTGAAAAAATTACGGATCATGGCTAGACCCACCCCCTATCAACCCTTAAAGTTTCAACTCTTAGATTTCCATAGAAAAAAATACGTCCTCATAAGAAAAAAAAAACGAACTCGGGGGGTGAATATGAAGCGTAAGGGGGCCCCCAGCGATAAATTACTTGTCACGCGGTGCCCCTTCAGAGGAAAGGTATCTTTGGTGAAAATTTCAGCCGAATCCGTGTAATTCGATTTTCACTCAAATTTCCGATGGTTTACTCATGAAAAATGAAAAATATGGTGCCTCGACACATAAAAAAGTTCACAACTCGCGAACGATTAGAAAAATCAAAAAATAATGAAAATAAATGTTGTAGAGGGGTCTTTTGTGGAGAGGATAGAGTGGTTTTAAATTGTCCAGGATGTACCCGGAAGGCCGGGCCGAATTTTTTTGTATAATTTCTTGAGAAGGCCCCGACGGCCACAGGGTGGATCATGGGGACGATGAAATTTGCTCATTCGATGACAATTGATAGACACTACATTGCCCAAAAGCACCACCTCTCTCATCCGTGCAGAAGGGGGTGAAAAAAAATTAAAAACGCATTATTTTCAATCGTTTTGCTCAAACCACACGCTTCGAAGAGTGTAATCTGGCGGTAACCCCGGTTTATGGTAACCCCAGTTTCCGAATCTGACATTTGTCAAATGTGACAATGCAGTATCAATGCATTTCATAATTTGCTGTCTGGAGAGCACTCGGACGTTAACAGGAAGAAGCTTATTGTTTTCTCATCAACTTTGGGCCTCTAAAAATTATTTGGTGAGCGTCTGAGAAGCGTATACACATGACAAATCAACATACAAACAGAATTTAGAGCGGTACTGATAGGGGTGTTTCGGTCTTTGGCACCCCGTTGGGGCCGACGGGGTGACCGAAATGTTACCAAACTTTGGTGGTCTGCTTTAAATGGAACGCTTAATGATCTCCCAAAGTTTCATTGTTCTAACCTTCCCGGAAATATTTATTTTTCTCAATTGATTTTTTCCGGGGAAAAATTTTCAACGTTCAAAAACGACAATAATTCAAATATCCATATCTCGGTTAATAATGGGGCGATTTGAAAAATTCCAAGTGTGTTTTACGTACACGCAATACCGCAATGATAATCCGTCCTTGGATTTGTGATTTAAGAAGGAATAAAAAGAGTCACTTTGAAACGATCGAAAATATTTACCGGCAAAATAAATAAAAAGTTTAATGAATTTTTAAAATTAGAAGGAGGGGTCGGATCGAGAAATTTTATTTGGATTTTCTGTTGGGCTTAAGAAGGGCTTTCCGGTGGTGCAATCAGATTTGCGATCGGACAAAAAAAATGTTGTGCCCCGCTGGTCAATTTCGCTTTCCCGTTCCGTATACAACGTCATATCTCGAAAACTAAAAATCGGATCGAAAAACTTTATTGGGATCTTTGATACGGATTAAATCGACAACTGACATGCCGTCGTCAGATTTTTAATTTTCGAAAAAAAAAAATCGAAAAATTTTTCGAAAAATTCCCGGAAAATAATCGAAAATCGGCCGTTGATCGTTAACGGTGCGCCCCACAAAAAATATAGCTCTTACCTTTTCGACGCAAAATTAAATTCCCAATGGCACTCTGTTGAAATTTTTCGCATCCGATTAAAAATGGCCGCTCTAGAATTTTTTATTGAAATCGGGGGTGGTTTTCTTTAAATAACTCTTCAAGGGTTGAAGATATCAAAAATCCGTAAGAGACATAAAATGTAGTAACGGACTCGTTTCACAAAACTTGATGAAAATTCTAGTCGAAACTGTAAAGGGGGCGCGGCCCCGCTAGCCAAAGCACGAAAAAAGCGACTTTTGCAGAGAAATGGTTGTAGCTCGCGAACGGAGAGAAACACAGAATTCTCGCCTAGTAACCTTTGTGCCCCCATGCCTTGGGGATTTTTTGAGCCTTATCCAAACGTTCCACATTGAAAGCGAAAAAAGCCTTAGGGTTTGGCGCAAACCTCTGAATCGCGAAAAATCGATTTTCAAAAAATCACCCTGTAGTTATGGGGCACGATGGAAAAGTACGAATTTCACAGGCCCCTGGAGGAGCCCGAGGCCTGTCGGCTCCAGTTGAAAATTTCGACTTTTTTTTTCTTTTGTGGTGTTGGCAACACTTTTTTTGAGGGGGCGGTTGGAGAAGATTGAAATTTTAATAAAAGATGTGTTGAATTTTTTATGATTTTTCGTGAAAATTTCAAATCGCTATCTATAAAGGTTCAAAAGTTATTTGTAAAATTAACGCTCAGAAAGTTACTCATTTAGTATATATTAACTAGTTTTCCTAGGCTAAAGCCTACTATATGTAATAATTTATTATGTAAAAAATAAAAAAATTAAAAAATTAAAAAAAAAAAAAAAAATTCTTCGGTGACGAACGACGGCTCCGCTGCGCTGCGCCGTCGTCCGTGCGAGTAAAGTAATCGGTGACGAACGACGGCTCCGCTGCGCTGCGCCGTCGTCCGTGCGAGTAAAGTAATCGGTGACGAACGACGGCTCCGCTGCGCTGCGCCGTCGTCCGTGCGAGTAAAGTAATCGGTAACGAACGACGGCTCCGCTGCGCTGCGCCGTCGTCCGTGCGAGTAAAGTAATCGGTGACGAACGACGGCTCCGCTGCGCTGCGCCGTCGTCCGTGCGAGTAAAGTAATTAATTATTTTTTATTTTTCTTTTTCCATTTTTCGTTATTAATTTTTCATTTTTTATTTTTTTTTATTTGTATTACCTTTATTTTTCTTTGAGAGCCACTTGCGATCCCTAATAGTTTCGGCTTTTCGACTTGAAAAGTGCAAATAACGTGTAGAGGTAGTTCCAAAATTTAAAAAAAAAATAGTGATGTAAGATAGTTACTCGTACCCTTTACGAATTCTAAACAAATCAGCTCTTCAATTTAAATGGAAAAAAATACGCCCCTGAAAGAAACAGTTAGAAACAATGTGGTCAATCTTTGAAAAATCGTATCCCGTTAAGGGAACAACAACAACAAATCAAAAAATGTTCGACCATAAAAATTGTAGGGTAATGCTTTATCAATATACTGGAGCTTCGACAAACTCTTTAAAGTCAAAACTGAAGGCATAAAGACTCCCGAAAAATAATCTTGAATCGCTCACTTTTAAAGCCGGGCCCCGGGTGCGGCTGATAAGTTCCTAACCGAAACCCGCGACTTTGATGTCATGTCAATGTCAAAAAAATCTAAAAATTGAGTGCAATCATAACCTTGTTCCAGATATGTCTGACGCACAGCTGATAAGTTCCTAACCTAAACCCGCGACTTTAAACACGTCATGTCAATGTCATTAAATCTGAAAATTATGTGCAATCATAACCTTCTTCCAGACATGACACTGAATGTCATGTCTGACGCACAGCTGATAGGTTCCTAACCTAAACCCGCGACTTTGGCATATCATGTCAATGTCATTAAATCTGAAAATTGTGTGCAATCATAACCTTGTTCCAGATATGTCAGTGAATGTCATGTCTGGCGATCAGCTGATAGGTTCCTAACTTAAACCCGCGCCTTTGGCATGTCATGTCAATGTCATTAAATCTGAAAATTGTGTACAATCAAAACCCTGTTTGAAATTTGCCAGTGAATGTCATGTCTGACGTGCGTCAGCTGATAGGTTCCTAACCTTAACCTGCGACTTTGGCATGTCATGTCAATGTCATTAAATCTGAAAATTGTGTACAATCATAACCTTATTTCAGATATGTCAGTGAATGTCATGTCTGACGCACAGCTGATACGTTCCTAACCTAAACCCGCAACTTTGACATGTCACACTTTTAAGGCCGGGGCCCCGGAACGGGGGCCCTCTGAGATGAAATACTTGTCACGTGGTGCCCCTTTAGGCGAAAGGTATCTGTGGTGAAAATTTCAGCCGAATCCGTGTCATGCGATTTTCACTCAAATTTCCGATGGGTTTACTCATGAAAAATGAAAAATATGGTGCCTCGACACATAAAAAAATTCATAACTCGCAAACGATTAAGAAAAATGAAAATATGCAAAGAATAAATGTTGTGGAGGGGTCTTTTGTAAAGAGGATGGAGTAGGTATAAATTGTCCAGAATATACAGGGAAGGCTGTGCGAATTTTTTTCTTCTAATTTCTAAATGTTTCTAAAGAAGGCCCTAACGACCACAGGAAAGATCATTGGGACGATCTAATTTGCTCAATCCGTGCCCCGTCATAGCTGTCACATTGCCTGAAAAGGACGTCTCCATCGGCAGTACAGAAGAGGGTAAAAAAAAACAAACTTATTTTTAAATCGTTTTAGGCAGTTGAAAATTAGGGAAAATCGGTATTTCAAAAAGTATGCACTTTATGTAAAAATTTTGTACATATTTTTGATTCAGCTTCAATATTTATTGAAAAATCTGACATTTGAATTAAAATCAATTTTTTCCCTTCCACACCCCTGCTGAAATATGTCGAAAATGTCGAATTAAAAAATTACGGAAGGGTAACGGGTGTTTCAAAAATTTTGAAAAAATTACGAAGTAAAGCCAATTGTACCCCGAACCTACCCTAAAAGTTTCAACTCTTTAATTTGAATAGAAAAAAATACGTCCTTGAAAGAAGATGAAAACAAATTCAGGGGTGGGCCAAATAACGCGCTCTGGAGAAATGTGGGGTGTTTGAAAATTTTTGAAAAAATTACGGATAATGACTCGAACCACCCTCTACCCACCCTTAAAGTTTCAACTCTTAGATTTTTATAGAAACAAATACGTCCTCATAAGAAAAAAAAATCGCACTCGGGGGGTTAAAATGAAGCGTAATGAGGCCCCCAGAGAAAAAATACTTGTCACGTGGTGCCCCTTAAGGCGAAAGGTATCTTTGGTGAAAATTTCAGCCAAATCCGTATCATGCGATTTTCACTCAAATTTCCGATGGTTTACTCAATAAAAATGAAAAATTTGGTGCCTTGACACATAAAAAAATTCATAACTCGCAAACGATTAGAAAAATCGAAAATATTCAAAGAATAAATGTTGTAGAGGGGTCTTTTGTGAAGAGGATTGGATAGTTTTAAATTGTCCAAGGTATACGGGGAAGGCTGTGCGAATTTTTTTCTTCAAATTTTTGAATGTTTCTAAAGAAGGCCCTAACGACCACAGGAAAGATCGTTGGGACTATTAAATTGGCTCAATCCATGCCCCGTCATAGCTGCCACATTGCCTAAAAAGAACATCTCCATCGGCAGTGCAGAAGAGGGTAAAAAAAAAATATATATTTTTAAATCGTTTTAGGCAGTTGAAAATTGGGGAAAATCGGTATTTCAAAAAGTATGCACTTTATGTAAAAATTTTGTATATGTTTTTGATTTAGCTTCAATATTTATTGAAAAATCTGACATTTGAATTGAATTCCATTTTTGCCCTTCCACACCCCTGCAGAAATATGTCGAATATGTCGAATTAAAAAATTACGGAAGGGTAACGGGTGTTTCAAAAATTTTGAAAAAATTACAGAGCAAGGCCCGTTGTACCCTGAACCTACCCTAAAAGTTTCAACTCTTCAATTTAAACAGAAAAAAATACATCCATTAAAGAAGTTGAAAGCAAATTCTGCGGTAGGCCAAATAACGCGCTCTGGAGAGATGGGGGGTGTTTGAAAAATTTTAAAAAAATTACGGATCATGGGTCGACCCACCCCCTATCAACCCTTAAAGTTTCAACTCTTAGATTTCCATAGAAAAAAATACGTCCTCATAAGAAAAAAAAAACGAACTCGGGGGATGAATATGAAGCGTAAGGGGGCCCCCAGCGATAAATTACTTGTCACGCGGTGCCCCTTCAGAGGAAAGGTATCTTTGGTGAAAATTTCAGCCGAATCCGTGTAATTCGATTTTCACTCAAATTTCCGATGGTTTACTCATGAAAAATGAAAAATATGGTGCCTCGACACATAAAAAAGTTCACAACTCGCGAACGATTAGAAAAATCAAAAAATAATGAAAATAAATGTTGTAGAGGGGTCTTTTGTGGAGAGGATAGAGTGGTTTTAAATTGTCCAGGATGTACCCGGAAGGCCGGGCCGAATTTTTTTGTATAATTTCTTGAGAAGGCCCCAACGGCCACAGGGTGGATCATGGGGACGATGAAATTTGCTCATTCGATGACAATTGATAGACACTACATTGCCCAAAAGCACCACCTCTCTCATCCGTGCAGAAGGGGGTGAAAAAAATTAAAAACGCATTATTTTCAATCGTTTTGCTCAAACCACACGCTTCGAAGAGTGTAATCTGGCGGTAACCCCGGTTTATGGTAACCCCAGTTTCCGAATCTGACATTTGTCAAATGTGACAATGCAGTATCAATGCATTTCATAATTTGCTGTCTGGAGAGCACTCGGACGTTAACAGGAAGAAGCTTATTGTTTTCTCATCAACTTTGGGCCTCTAAAAATTATTTGGTGAGCGTCTGAGAAGCGTATACACATGACAAATCAACATACAAACAGAATTTAGAGCGGTACTGATAGGGGTGTTTCGGTCTTTGGCACCCCGTTGGGGCCGACGGGGTGACCGAAATGTTACCAAACTTTGGTGGTCTGCTTTAAATGGAACGCTTAATGATCTCCCAAAGTTTCATTGTTCTAACCTTCCCGGAAATATTTATTTTTCTCAATTGATTTTTTCCGGGGAAAAATTTTCAACGTTCAAAAACGACAATAATTCAAATATCCATATCTCGGTTAATAATGGGGCGATTTGAAAAATTCCAAGTGTGTTTTACGTACACGCAATACCGCAATGATAATCCGTCCTTGGATTTGTGATTTAAGAAGGAATAAAAAGAGTCATTTTGAAACGATCGAAAATATTTACCGGCAAAATAAATAAAAAGTTTAATGAATTTTTAAAATTAGAAGGAGGGGTCGGATCGAGAAATTTTATTTGGATTTTCTGTTGGGCTTAAGAAGGGCTTTCCGGTGGTGCAATCAGATTTGCGATCGGACAAAAAAAATGTTGTGCCCCGCTGGTCAATTTCGCTTCCCCGTTCCGTATACAACGTCATATCTCGAAAACTAAAAATCGGATCGAAAAACTTTATTGGGATCTTTGATACGGATTAAATCGACGACTGACATGCCGTCGTTAGATTTTTAATTTTCGAAAAAAAAAAATTGAAAAATTTTTCGAAAAATTCCCGGAAAATAATCGAAAATCGGCCGTTGATCGTTAACGGTGCGCCCCACAAAAAATATAGCTCTTGCCTTTTCGACGCAAAATTAAATTCCCAATGGCACTCTGTTGAAATTTTTCGCATCCGATTAAAAATGGCCGCTCTAGAATTTTTTATTAAAATCGGGGGTGGTTTTCTTTAAATAACTCTTCAAGGGTTGAAGATATCAAAAATCCGTAAGAGACATAAAATGTAGCAACGGACTCGATTTACAAAACTTGATGAAAATTCTAGTCGAAACTGTAAAGGGGGCGCGGCCCCGCTAGCCAAAGCACGAAAAAAGCGACTTTTGCAGAGAAATGGTTGTAGCTCGCGAACGGAGAGAAACACAGAATTCTCGCCTAGTAACCTTTGTGCCCCCATGCCTTGGGGATTTTTTGAGCCTTATCCGAACGTTCCACATTGTAAGCGAAAAAAGCCTTAGGGTTTGGCGCAAACCTCTGCATCGCGAAAAATCGATTTTCAAAAATTCACCCTGTAGTTATGGGATGAGATGGACAATTGGGAATTTCACGGGGCCCTAGAGGACGTTGTCGACTTTGAGAAAAAAAATAAAAATTGAAAAAAAAAATTTGTTTGTGGTGTTGGCAACACTTTTTTTGAGGGGGCAGTCGGAGAAGATTGAAATTTTAATGGAAGGTGTGTTGAATTTTTTATGATTTTTTGTAAAAATTTCAAATCGCTATCTATAAGGGTTCAAAAGTTATTTGTAAAATTAACGCTCAGAAAGTTACTCATTTAGTATATATTAATAATGTGATTCTGGACTCGATAAAAAACGAAAAGAAATTTTTGAAGAAAAATGAAATTTAATCGTTTTTCGGCGTTTCCAGCAGTTGTCCGAACGATTTACATCAAAAGAAATTTTGCTTGTCTCAGTTTCTGTAAGTCTCACAAATAATTTTTATAACAAAATAGTGTTCAGAATGTGATTCTGGACTCGATAAAAAACGAAAATAAATTTTTGAAGAAAAATGAAATTTAATCGTTTTTCGGCGTTTCCAGCAGTTGTCCGAACGATTTACATCAAAAGAAATTTTGCTTGTCTCAGTTTCTGTAAGTCTCACAAATAATTTTTATAACAAAATAGTATTCAGAATGTGATTCTGGACTCGATAAAAAACGAAAATAAATTTTTGAAGAAAAATTAAATTTAATCGTTTTTCGGCGTTTCCAGCAGTTGTCCGAACGATTTACATCAAAAGAAATTTCGCTTGTCTCAGTTTCTGTAAGTCTCACAAATAATTTTTGTAACAAAATAGTGTTCAGAATGTGATTCTGGACTCGAAAAAAAAACGAAAATAAATTTTTGAAGAAAAATTAAATTTAATCGTTTTTCGGCGTTTCCAGCAGTTGTCCGAACGATTTACATCAAAAGAAATTTTGCTTGTCTCAGTTTCTGTAAGTCTCACAAATAATTTTTATAACAAAATAGTGTTCAGAATGTGATTCTGGACTCGATAAAAAACGAAAAGAAATTTTTGAAGAAAAATGAAATTTAATCGTTTTTCGGCGTTTCCAGCAGTTGTCCGAACGATTTACATCAAAAGAAATTTTGCTTGTCTCAGTTTCTGTAAGTCTCACAAATACTTTTTATAACAAAATTGTGTTCAGAATGTGATTCTGGACTCGATAAAAAACGAAAATAAATTTTTGAAGAAAAATGAAATATAATCGTTTTTCGGCGTTTCCAGCAGTTGTCCGAACGATTTACATCAAAAGAAATTTTGCTTGTCTCAGTTTCTGTAAGTCTCACAAATAATTTTTATAACAAAATAGTGTTCAGAATGTGATTCTGGATTCGAAAAAAAACGAAAATAAATTTTTGAAGAAAAATAAAATTTAATCGTTTTTCGGCGTTTCCAGCAGTTGTCCGAACAATTTACATCAAAATAAATTTTGCTTGTCTCAGTTTCTGTAAGTCTCACAAATAATTTTTATAACAAAATAGTGTTCAGAATGTGATTCTGGACTCGATAAAAAACGAAAATGAATTTTTGAAGAAAAATTAAATTTAATCGTTTTTCGGCGTTTCCAGCAGTTGTCCGAACGATTTACATCAAAAGAAATTTTGCTTGTCTCAGTTTCTGTAAGTCTCACAAATAATTTTTATAACAAAATAGTGTTCAGAATGTGATTCTGGACTCGAAAAAAAACGAAAATAAATTTTTGAAGAAAAATGAAATTTAATCGTTTTTCGGCGTTTCCAGCAGTTGTCCGAACGATTTACATCAAAAGAAATTTTGCTTGTCTCAGTTTCTGTAAGTCTCACAAATAATTTTTATAACAAAATAGTGTTCAGAATGTGATTCTGGACTCGAAAAAAAACGAAAATAAATTTTTGAAGAAAAATTTAATTGAATCGTTTTTCGGCGTTTCCAGCAGTTGTCCGAACGATTTACATCAAAAGAAATTTTGCTTGTCTCAGTTTCTGTAAGTCTCATAAATAATTTTTATAACAAAATAGTGTTCAGAATGTGATTCTGGACTCGATAAAAAACGAAAATAAATTTTTGAAGAAAAATTAAATTTAATCGTTTTTCGGCGTTTCCAGCAGTTGTCCGAACGATTTACATCAAAAGAAATTTTGCTTGTCTCAGTTTCTGTAAGTCTCACAAATAATTTTTATAACAAAATAGTGTTCAGATTGTGATTCTGGACTCGATAAAAAACGAAAATAAATTTTTGAAGAAAAATTAAATTTAATCGTTTTTCGGCGTTTCCAGCAGTTGTCCGAACGATTTACATCAAAAGAAATTTTGCTTATCTCAGTTTCTGTAAGTCTCACAAATAATTTTTATAACAAAACAGTGTTCAGAATGTGATTCTGGACTAAAAAAAAAAATGAAAATAAATTTTTGAAGAAAAATTAAATTTCATCGTTTTTCGGCGTTTCCAGCAGTTGTCCGAACGATTTACATCAAAAGAAATTTTGCTTGTCTCAGTTTCTGTAAGTCTCACAAATAATTTTTATAACAAAATAGTGTTCAGAATGTGATTCTCGACTCGATAAAAAACGAAAAGAAATTTTTGAAGAAAAATGAAATTTAATCGTTTTTCGGCGTTTCCAGCAGTTGTCCGAACGATTTACATCAAAAGAAATTTTGCTTGTCTCAGTTTCTGTAAGTCTCACAAATACTTTTTATAACAAAATTGTGTTCAGAATGTGATTCTGGACTCGATAAAAAACGAAAATAAATTTTTGAAGAAAAATGAAATATAATCGTTTTTCGGCGTTTCCAGCAGTTGTCCGAACGATTTACATCAAAAGAAATTTTGCTTGTCTCAGTTTCTGTAAGTCTCACAAATAATTTTTATAACAAAATAGTGTTCAGAATGTGATTCTGGATTCGAAAAAAAACGAAAATAAATTTTTGAAGAAAAATGAAATTTAATCGTTTTTCGGCGTTTCCAGCAGTTGTCCGAACAATTTACATCAAAATAAATTTTGCTTGTCTCAGTTTCTGTAAGTCTCACAAATAATTTTTATAACAAAATAGTGTTCAGAATGTGATTCTGGACTCGATAAAAAACGAAAATGAATTTTTGAAGAAAAATTAAATTTAATCGTTTTTCGGCGTTTCCAGCAGTTGTCCGAACGATTTACATCAAAAGAAATTTTGCTTGTCTCAGTTTCTGTAAGTCTCACAAATAATTTTTATAACAAAATAGTGTTCAGAATGTGATTCTGGACTCGAAAAAAAACGAAAATAAATTTTTGAAGAAAAATGAAATTTAATCGTTTTTCGGCGTTTCCAGCAGTTGTCCGAACGATTTACATCAAAAGAAATTTTGCTTGTCTCAGTTTCTGTAAGTCTCACAAATAATTTTTATAACAAAATAGTGTTCAGAATGTGATTCTGGACTCGAAAAAAAACGAAAATAAATTTTTGAAGAAAAATTTAATTGAATCGTTTTTCGGCGTTTCCAGCAGTTGTCCGAACGATTTACATCAAAAGAAATTTTGCTTGTCTCAGTTTCTGTAAGTCTCACAAATAATTTTTATAACAAAATAGTGTTCAGAATGTGATTCTGGACTCGAAAAAAAACGAAAATAAATTTTTGAAGAAAAATTTAATTGAATCGTTTTTCGGCGTTTCCAGCAGTTGTCCGAACGATTTACATCAAAAGAAATTTTGCTTGTCTCAGTTTCTGTAAGTCTCATAAATAATTTTTATAACAAAATAGTGTTCAGAATGTGATTCTGGACTCGATAAAAAACGAAAATAAATTTTTGAAGAAAAATTAAATTTAATCGTTTTTCGGCGTTTCCAGCAGTTGTCCGAACGATTTACATCAAAAGAAATTTTGCTTGTCTCAGTTTCTGTAAGTCTCACAAATAATTTTTATAACAAAATAGTGTTCAGATTGTGATTCTGGACTCGATAAAAAACGAAAATAAATTTTTGAAGAAAAATTAAATTTAATCGTTTTTCGGCGTTTCCAGCAGTTGTCCGAACGATTTACATCAAAAGAAATTTTGCTTATCTCAGTTTCTGTAAGTCTCACAAATAATTTTTATAACAAAACAGTGTTCAGAATGTGATTCTGGACTCAAAAAAAAAATGAAAATAAATTTTTGAAGAAAAATTAAATTTCATCGTTTTTCGGCGTTTCCAGCAGTTGTCCGAACGATTTACATCAAAAGAAATTTTGCTTGTCTCAGTTTCTGTAAGTCTCACAAATAATTTTTATAACAAAATAGTGTTCAGAATGTGATTCTCGACTCGATAAAAAACGAAAAGAAATTTTTGAAGAAAAATGAAATTTAATCGTTTTTCGGCGTTTCCAGCAGTTGTCCGAACGATTTACATCAAAAGAAATTTTGCTTGTCTCAGTTTCTGTAAGTCTCACAAATACTTTTTATAACAAAATTGTGTTCAGAATGTGATTCTGGACTCGATAAAAAACGAAAATAAATTTTTGAAGAAAAATGAAATATAATCGTTTTTCGGCGTTTCCAGCAGTTGTCCGAACGATTTACATCAAAAGAAATTTTGCTTGTCTCAGTTTCTGTAAGTCTCACAAATAATTTTTATAACAAAATAGTGTTCAGAATGTGATTCTGGATTCGAAAAAAAACGAAAATAAATTTTTGAAGAAAAATGAAATTTAATCGTTTTTCGGCGTTTCCAGCAGTTGTCCGAACAATTTACATCAAAATAAATTTTGCTTGTCTCAGTTTCTGTAAGTCTCACAAATAATTTTTATAACAAAATAGTGTTCAGAATGTGATTCTGGACTCGATAAAAAACGAAAATGAATTTTTGAAGAAAAATTAAATTTAATCGTTTTTCGGCGTTTCCAGCAGTTGTCCGAACGATTTACATCAAAAGAAATTTTGCTTGTCTCAGTTTCTGTAAGTCTCACAAATAATTTTTATAACAAAATAGTGTTCAGAATGTGATTCTGGACTCGAAAAAAAACGAAAATAAATTTTTGAAGAAAAATGAAATTTAATCGTTTTTCGGCGTTTCCAGCAGTTGTCCGAACGATTTACATCAAAAGAAATTTTGCTTGTCTCAGTTTCTGTAAGTCTCACAAATAATTTTTATAACAAAATAGTGTTCAGAATGTGATTCTGGACTCGAAAAAAAACGAAAATAAATTTTTGAAGAAAAATTTAATTGAATCGTTTTTCGGCGTTTCCAGCAGTTGTCCGAACGATTTACATCAAAAGAAATTTTGCTTGTCTCAGTTTCTGTAAGTCTCATAAATAATTTTTATAACAAAATAGTGTTCAGAATGTGATTCTGGACTCGATAAAAAACGAAAATAAATTTTTGAAGAAAAATTAAATTTAATCGTTTTTCGGCGTTTCCAGCAGTTGTCCGAACGATTTACATCAAAAGAAATTTTGCTTGTCTCAGTTTCTGTAAGTCTCACAAATAATTTTTATAACAAAATAGTGTTCAGATTGTGATTCTGGACTCGATAAAAAACGAAAATAAATTTTTGAAGAAAAATTAAATTTAATCGTTTTTCGGCGTTTCCAGCAGTTGTCCGAACGATTTACATCAAAAGAAATTTTGCTTATCTCAGTTTCTGTAAGTCTCACAAATAATTTTTATAACAAAACAGTGTTCAGAATGTGATTCTGGACTCAAAAAAAAAATGAAAATAAATTTTTGAAGAAAAATTAAATTTCATCGTTTTTCGGCGTTTCCAGCAGTTGTCCGAACGATTTACATCAAAAGAAATTTTGCTTGTCTCAGTTTCTGTAAGTCTCACAAATAATTTTTATAACAATATAGTGTTCAGAATGTGATTCTGGACTCGACAAAAAACGAAAATAAATTTTTGAAGAAAAATTAAATTTAATCGTTTTTCGGCGTTTCCAGCAGTTGTCCGAACGATTTACATCAAAAGAAATTTTGATTGTCTCAGTTTCTGTAAGTCTCACAAATAATTTTTATAACAAAATAGTGTTCAGAATGTGATTCTGGACTAGCAAAAAAACGAAAATTAATTTTTGAAGAAAAATGAAATTTAATCGTTTTTCGGCGTTTCCAGCAGTTGTCAGAACGATTTACATCAAAAGAAATTTTGCTTGTCTCAGTTTCTGTAAGTCTCACAAATAATTTTTATAGCAAAATAGTGTTCAGAATGTGATTCTGGACTCGAAAAAAAACGAAAATAAATTTTTGAAAAAAAATAAATTTAATCGTTTTTCGGCGTTTCCAGCAGTTGTCCGAACGATTTACATCAAAATAAATTTTGCTTGTCTCAGTTTCTGTAAGTCTCACAAATAATTTTTATAACAAAATAGTGTTCAGAATATGATTCTGGACTCGAAAAAAAACGAAAATAAATTTTTGAAGAAAAATTAAATTTAATCGTTTTTCGGCGTTTCCAGCAGTTGTCCGAACGATTTACATCAAAAGAAATTTCGCTTGTCTCAGTTTCTGTAAGTCTCACAAATCATTTTTATGACAAAATAGTGTTCAGAATGTGATTCTGGACTCGAAAAAAAACGAAAATAAATTTTTGAAGAAAAATTAAATTTAATCGTTTTTCGGCGTTTCCAGCAGTTGTCCGAACGATTTACATCAAAAGAAATTTTGCTTGTCTCAGTTTCTGTAAGTCTCACAAATAATTTTTATAACAAAATATTGTTCAGAATGTGATTCTGGACTCGATAAAAAACGAAAATAAATTTTTGAAGAAAAATGAAATTTAATCGTTTTTCGGCGTTTCCAGCAGTTGTCCGAACGATTTACATCAAAAGAAATTTTGCATGTCTCAGTTTCTGTAAGTCTCACAAATAATTTTTATAACAAAATAGTGTTCAGAATGTGATTCTGGACTCGAAAAAAAACGAAAATAAATTTTTGAAGAAAAATTTAATTGAATCGTTTTTCGGCGTTTCCAGCAGTTGTCCGAACGATTTACATCAAAAGAAATTTTGTTTGTCTCAGTTTCTGTAAGTCTCACAAATAATTTTTATAACAAAATAGTGTTCAGAATGTGATTCTGGACTCGATAAAAAACGAAAATAAATTTTTTAAGAAAAATTAAATTTAATCGTTTTTCGGCGTTTCCAGCAGTTGTCCGAACGATTTACATCAAAAGAAATTTTGCTTGTCTCAGTTTCTGTAAGTCTCACAAATAATTTTTATAACAAAATAGTGTTCAGATTGTGATTCTGGACACGATAAAAAACGAAAATAAATTTTTGAAGAAAAATTAAATTTAATCGTTTTTCGGCGTTTCCAGCAGTTGTCCGAACGATTTACATCAAAAGAAATTTTGCTTATCTCAGTTTCTGTAAGTCTCACAAATAATTTTTATAATAAAACAGTGTTCAGAATGTGATTCTGGACTCAAAAAAAAATGAAAATAAATTTTTGAAGAAAAATTAAATTTCATCGTTTTTCGGCGTTTCCAGCAGTTGTCCGAACGATTTACATCAAAAGAAATTTTGCTTGTTTTAGTTTCTGTAAGTCTCACAAATAATTTTTATAACAATATAGTGTTCAGAATGTGATTCTGGACTCGACAAAAAACGAAAATAAATTTTTGAAGAAAAATTAAATTTAATCGTTTTTCGGCGTTTCCAGCAGTTGTCCGAACGATTTACATCAAAAGAAATTTTGATTGTCTCAGTTTCTGTAAGTCTCACAAATAATTTTTATAACAAAATAGTGTTCAGAATGTGATTCTGGACTAGCAAAAAAACGAAAATTAATTTTTGAAGAAAAATGAAATTTAATCGTTTTTCGGCGTTTCCAGCAGTTGTCAGAACGATTTACATCAAAAGAAATTTTGCTTGTCTCAGTTTCTGTAAGTCTCACAAATAATTTTTATAGCAAAATAGTGTTCAGAATGTGATTCTGGACTCGAAAAAAAACGAAAATAAATTTTTGAAGAAAAAATAAATTTAATCGTTTTTCGGCGTTTCCAGCAGTTGTCCGAACGATTTACATCAAAATAAATTTTGCTTGTCTCAGTTTCTGTAAGTCTCACAAATAATTTTTATAACAAAATAGTGTTCAGAATGTGATTCTGGACTCGATAAAAAACGAAAAGAAATTTTTGAAGAATAATGAAATTTAATCGTTTTTCGGCGTTTCCAGCAGTTGTCCGAACGATTTACATCAAAAGAAATTTTGCTTGTCTCAGTTTCTGTAAGTCTCACAAATAATTTTTATAACAAAATAGTGTTCAGAATGTGATTCTGGACTCGATAAAAAACCAAAATAAATTTTTGAAGAAAAATGAAATTTAATCGTTTTTCGGCGTTTCCAGCAGTTGTCCGAACGATTTACATCAAAAGAAATTTCGCTTGTCTCAGTTTCTGTGAGTCTCACAAATAATTTTTGTAACAAAATAGTGTTCAGAATGTGATTCTGGACTCGAAAAAAAAACGAAAATAAATTTTTAAAGAAAAATTAAATTTAATCGTTTTTCGGCGTTTCCAGCAGTTGTCCGAACGATTTACATCAAAAGAAATTTTGCTTGTCTCAGTTTCTGTAAGTCTCACAAATAATTTTTATAACAAAATAGTGTTCAGAATGTGATTCTGGACTCGAAAAAAAACGAAAATAAATTTTTGAAGAAAAATGAAATTTAATCGTTTTTCGGCGTTTCCAGCAGTTGTCCGAACGATTTACATCAAAAGAAATTTTGCTTGTCTCAGTTTCTGTAAGTCTCACAAATAATTTTTATAACAAAATAGTATTCAGAATGTGATTCTGGACTCGATAAAAAACGAAAATAAATTTTTGAAGAAAAATTAAATTTAATCGTTTTTCGGCGTTTCCAGCAGTTGTCCGAACGATTTACATCAAAAGAAATTTCGCTTGTCTCAGTTTCTGTAAGTCTCACAAATAATTTTTGTAACAAAATAGTGTTCAGAATGTGATTCTGGACTCGAAAAAAAAACGAAAATAAATTTTTAAAGAAAAATTAAATTTAATCGTTTTTCGGCGTTTCCAGCAGTTGTCCGAACGATTTACATCAAAAGAAATTTTGCTTGTCTCAGTTTCTGTAAGTCTCACAAATAATTTTTATAACAAAATAGTGTTCAGAATGTGATTCTGGACTCGATAAAAAACGAAAAGAAATTTTTGAAGAATAATGAAATTTAATCGTTTTTCGGCGTTTCCAGCAGTTGTCCGAACGATTTACATCAAAAGAAATTTTGCTTGTCTCAGTTTCTGTAAGTCTCACAAATAATTTTTATAACAAAATAGTGTTCAGAATGTGATTCTGGACTCGATAAAAAACGAAAATAAATTTTTGAAGAAAAATGAAATTTAATCGTTTTTCGGCGTTTCCAGCAGTTGTCCGAACGATTTACATCAAAAGAAATTTTGCTTGTCTCAGTTTCTGTAAGTCTCACAAATAATTTTTATAACAAAATAGTGTTCAGAATGTGATTCTGGACTCGATAAAAAACGAAAATAAATTTTTGAAGAAAAATTAAATTTAATCGTTTTTCGGCGTTTCCAGCAGTTGTCCGAACGATTTACATCAAAAGAAATTTTGCTTGTCTCAGTTTCTGTAAGTCTCACAAATAATTTTTGTAACAAAATAGTGTTCAGAATGTGATTCTGGACTCGAAAAAAAAACGAAAATAAATTTTTGAAGAAAAATTAAATTTAATCGTTTTTCGGCGTTTCCAGCAGTTGTCCGAACGATTTACATCAAAAGAAATTTTGCTTGTCTCAGTTTCTGTAAGTCTCACAAATAATTTTTATAACAAAATAGTGTTCAGAATGTGATTCTGGACTCGATAAAAAACGAAAAGAAATTTTTGAAGAAAAATTAAATTTCATCGTTTTTCGGCGTTTCCAGCAGTTGTCCGAACGATTTACATCAAAAGAAATTTTGCTTGTCTCAGTTTCTGTAAGTCTCACAATTCATTTTTATAACAAAATAGTGTTAAGAATGTGATTCTGGACTCGAAAAAAAAACCAAAATAAATTTTTGAAGAAAAATGAAATTTAATCGTTTTTCGGCGTTTCCAGCAGTTGTCCGAACGATTTACATCAAAAGAAATTTCGCTTGTCTCAGTTTCTGTGAGTCTCACAAATAATTTTTGTAACAAAATAGTGTTCAGAATGTGATTCTGGACTCGAAAAAAAAACGAAAATAAATTTTTAAAGAAAAATTAAATTTAATCGTTTTTCGGCGTTTCCAGCAGTTGTCCGAACGATTTACATCAAAAGAAATTTTGCTTGTCTCAGTTTCTGTAAGTCTCACAAATAATTTTTATAACAAAATAGTGTTCAGAATGTGATTCTGGACTCGATAAAAAACGAAAATAAATTTTTGAAGAAAAATGAAATTTAATCGTTTTTCGGCGTTTCCAGCAGTTGTCCGAACGATTTACATCAAAAGAAATTTTTCTTGTCTCAGTTTCTGTAAGTCTCACAAATAATTTTTATAACAAAATAGTATTCAGAATGTGATTCTGGACTCGATAAAAAACGAAAATAAATTTTTGAAGAAAAATTAAATTTAATCGTTTTTCGGCGTTTCCAGCAGTTGTCCGAACGATTTACATCAAAAGAAATTTCGCTTGTCTCAGTTTCTGTAAGTCTCACAAATAATTTTTCTAACAAAATAGTGTTCAGAATGTGATTCTGGACTCGAAAAAAAAACGAAAATAAATTTTTAAAGAAAAATTAAATTTAATCGTTTTTCGGCGTTTCCAGCAGTTGTCCGAACGATTTACATCAAAAGAAATTTTGCTTGTCTCAGTTTCTGTAAGTCTCACAAATAATTTTTATAACAAAATAGTGTTCAGAATGTGATTCTGGACTCGATAAAAAACGAAAAGAAATTTTTGAAGAATAATGAAATTTAATCGTTTTTCGGCGTTTCCAGCAGTTGTCCGAACGATTTACATCAAAAGAAATTTTGCCTGTCTCAGTTTCTGTAAGTCTCACAAATAATTTTTATAACAAAATAGTGTTCAGAATGTGATTCTGGACTCGATAAAAAACGAAAATAAATTTTTGAAGAAAAATGAAATTTAATCGTTTTTCGGCGTTTCCAGCAGTTGTCCGAACGATTTACATCAAAAGAAATTTTGCTTGTCTCAGTTTCTGTAAGTCTCACAAATAATTTTTATAACAAAATAGTGTTCAGAATGTGATTCTGGACTCGATAAAAAACGAAAATAAATTTTTGAAGAAAAATTAAATTTAATCGTTTTTCGGCGTTTCCAGCAGTTGTCCGAACGATTTACATCAAAAGAAATTTTGCTTGTCTCAGTTTCTGTAAGTCTCACAAATAATTTTTGTAACAAAATAGTGTTCAGAATGTGATTCTGGACTCGAAAAAAAAACGAAAATAAATTTTTGAAGAAAAATTAAATTTAATCGTTTTTCGGCGTTTCCAGCAGTTGTCCGAACGATTTACATCAAAAGAAATTTTGCTTGTCTCAGTTTCTGTAAGTCTCACAAATAATTTTTATAACAAAATAGTGTTCAGAATGTGATTCTGGACTCGATAAAAAACGAAAAGAAATTTTTGAAGAAAAATGAAATTTAATCGTTTTTCGGCGTTTCC
Organism: Ocypus olens; assembly: GCA_910593695.2. NCBI lineage: Eukaryota > Metazoa > Arthropoda > Insecta > Coleoptera > Staphylinidae > Ocypus > Ocypus olens. The sequence continues at coordinate 23,057,787 of OU343053.1, read as the reverse complement.
AGCAGTTGTCCGAACGATTTACATCAAAAGAAATTTTGCTTCTCTCAGTTTCTGTAAGTCTCACAAATAATTTTTATAACAAAATAGTGTTCAGAATGTGATTCTGGACTCGATAAAAAACGAAAATAAATTTTTGAAGAAAAATGAAATTTAATCGTTTTTCGGCGTTTCCAGCAGTTGTCCGAACGATTTACATCAAAAGAAATTTTGCTTGTCTCAGTTTCTGTAAGTCTCACAAATAATTTTTATAACAAAATAGTGTTCAGAATGTGATTCTGGATTCGAAAAAAAACGAAAATAAATTTTTGAAGAAAAATGAAATTTACTCGTTTTTCGGCGTTTCCAGCAGTTGTGCGAACAATTTACATCAAAATAAATTTTGCTTGTCTCAGTTTCTGTAAGTCTCACAAATAATTTTTATAACAAAATAGTGTTCAGAATGTGATTCTGGACTCGATAAAAAACGAAAATGAATTTTTGAAGAAAAATTAAATTTAATCGTTTTTCGGCGTTTCCAGCAGTTGTCCGAACGATTTACATCAAAAGAAATTTTGCTTGTCTCAGTTTCTGTAAGTCTCACAAATAATTTTTATAACAAAATAGTGTTCAGAATGTGATTCTGGACTCGAAAAAAAACGAAAATAAATTTTTGAAGAAAAATGAAATTTAATCGTTTTTCGGCGTTTCCAGCAGTTGTCCGAACGATTTACATCAAAAGAAATTTTGCTTGTCTCAGTTTCTGTAAGTCTCACAAATAATTTTTATAACAAAATAGTGTTCAGAATGTGATTCTGGACTCGAAAAAAAACGAAAATAAATTTTTAAAGAAAAATTAAATTTAATCGTTTTTCGGCGTTTCCAGCAGTTGTCCGAACGATTTACATCAAAAGAAATTTTGCTTGTCTCAGTTTCTGTAAGTCTCACAAATAATTTTTATAACAAAATAGTGTTCAGAATGTGATTCTCGACTCAAAAAAAACGAAAATAAATTTTTGAAGAAAAATTAAATTTCATCGTTTTTCGGCGTTTCCAGCAGTTGTCCGAACGATTTACATCAAAAGAAATTTTGCTTGTCTCAGTTTCTGTAAGTCTCACAATTCATTTTTATAACAAAATAGTGTTCAGAATGTGATTCTGGACTCGAAAAAAAACGAAAATAAATTTTTGAAGAAAAATGAAATTTAATCGTTTTTCGGCGTTTCCAGCAGTTGTCCGAACGATTTACATCAAAAGAAATTTTGCTTGTCTCAGTTTCTGTAAGTCTCACAAATAATTTTTATAACAAAATATTGTTCAGAATGTGATTCTGGACTCGAAAAAAAAACGAAAATAAATTTTTGAAGAAAAATTAAATTTAATCGTTTTTCGGCGTTTCCAGCAGTTGTCCGAACGATTTACATCAAAAGAAATTTTGCTTCTCTCAGTTTCTGTAAGTCTCACAAATAATTTTTATAACAAAATAGTGTTCAGAATGTGATTCTGGACTCGATAAAAAACGAAAATAAATTTTTGAAGAAAAATGAAATTTAATCGTTTTTCGGCGTTTCCAGCAGTTGTCCGAACGATTTACATCAAAAGAAATTTTGCTTGTCTCAGTTTCTGTAAGTCTCACAAATAATTTTTATAACAAAATAGTGTTCAGAATGTGATTCTGGATTCGAAAAAAAAACGAAAATAAATTTTTGAAGAAAAATGAAATTTAATCGTTTTTCGGCGTTTCCAGCAGTTGTCCGAACGATTTACATCAAAAGAAATTTCGCTTATCTCAGTTTCTGTAAGTCTCACAAATAATTTTTGTAACAAAATAGTGTTCAGAATGTGATTCTGGACTCGAAAAAAAAACGAAAATAAATTTTTAAAGAAAAATTAAATTTAATCGTTTTTTGGCGTTTCCAGCAGTTGTCCGAACGATTTACATCAAAAGAAATTTTGCTTGTCTCAGTTTCTGTAAGTCTCACAAATAATTTTTATAACAAAATAGTGTTCAGAATGTGATTCTGGACTCGATAAAAAACGAAAAGAAATTTTTGAAGAAAAATTAAATTTAATCGTTTTTCGGCGTTTCCAGCAGTTGTCCGAACGATTTACATCAAAAGAAATTTTGCTTGTCTCAGTTTCTGTAACTCTCACAATTAATTTTTATAACAAAATAGTGTTCAGAATGTGATTCTGGACTCGAAAAAAAAACGAAAATAAATTTTTGAAGAAAAATGAAATTTAATCGTTTTTCGGCGTTTCCAGCAGTTGTCCGAACGGTTTACATCAAAAGAAATTTCGCTTGTCTCAGTTTCTGTAAGTCTCACAAATAATTTTTGTAACAAAATAGTGTTCAGAATGTGATTCTGGACTCGAAAAAAAAACGAAAATAAATTTTTAAAGAAAAATTAAATTTAATCGTTTTTCGGCGTTTCCAGCAGTTGTCCGAACGATTTACATCAAAAGAAATTTTGCTTGTCTCAGTTTCTGTAAGTCTCACAAATAATTTTTATAACAAAATAGTGTTCAGAATGTGATTCTGGACTCCATAAAAAACGAAAAGAAATTTTTGAAGAAAAATTAAATTTAATCGTTTTTCGGCGTTTCCAGCAGTTGTCCGAACGATTTACATCAAAAGAAATTTTGCTTGTCTCAGTTTCTGTAAGTCTCACAATTAATTTTTATAACAAAATAGTGTTCAGAATGTGATTCTGGACTCGAAAAAAAAACAAAAATAAATTGTTGAAGAAAAATGAAATTTAATCGTTTTTCGGCGTTTCCAGCAGTTGTCCGAACGATTTACATCAAAAGAAATTTCGCTTGTCTCAGTTTCTGTAAGTCTCACAAATAATTTTTGTAACAAAATAGTGTTCAGAATGTGATTCTGGACTCGAAAAAAAAACAAAAATAAATTTTTGAAGAAAAATTAAATTTAATCGTTTTTCAGCGTTTCCAGCAGTTGTCCGAACGATTTACATCAAAAGAAATTTTGCTTGTCTCAGTTTCTGTAAGTCTCACAAATAATTTTTATAACAAAATAGTGTTCAGAATGTGATTCTGGACTCGAAAAAAAACGAAAATAAATTTTTGAAGAAAAATGAAATTTAATCGTTTTTCGGCGTTTCCAGCAGTTGTCCGAACGATTTACATCAAAAGAAATTTTGCTTGTCTCAGTTTCTGTAAGTCTCACAAATAATTTTTATAACAAAATAGTGTTCAGATTGTGATTCTCGACTCAAAAAAAACGAAAATAAATTTTTGAAGAAAAATTAAATTTCATCGTTTTTCGGCGTTTCCAGCAGTTGTCCGAACGATTTACATCAAAAGAAATTTTGCTTGTCTCAGTTTCTGTAAGTCTCACAATTAATTTTTATAACAAAATAGTGTTCAGAATGTGATTCTGGACTCGAAAAAAAACGAAAATAAATTTTTGAAGAAAAATGAAATTTAATCGTTTTTCGGCGTTTCCAGCAGTTGTCCGAACGATTTACATCAAAAGAAATTTTGCTTGTCTCAGTTTCTGTAAGTCTCACAAATAATTTTTATAACAAAATATTGTTCAGAATGTGATTTTGGACTCGAAAAAAAACGAAAATAAATTTTTGAAGAAAAATTAAATTTAATCGTTTTTCGGCGTTTCCAGCAGTTGTCCGAACGATTTACGTCAAAAGAAATTTTGCTTCTCTCAGTTTCTGTAAGTCTCACAAATAATTTTTATAACAAAATAGTGTTCAGAATGTGATTCTGGACTCGATAAAAAACGAAAATAAATTTTTGAAGAAAAATGAAATTTAATCGTTTTTCGGCGTTTCCAGCAGTTGTCCGAACGATTTACACCAAAAGAAATTTTGCTTGTCTCAGTTTCTGTAAGTCTCACAAATAATTTTTATAACAAAATAGTGTTCAGAATGTGATTCTGGATTCGAAAAAAAACGAAAATAAATTTTTGAAGAAAAATGAAATTTAATCGTTTTTCGGCGTTTCCAGCAGTTGTCCGAACGATTTACATCAAAAGAAATTTCGCTTGTCTCAGTTTCTGTAAGTCTCACAAATAATTTTTGTAACAAAATAGTGTTCAGAATGTGATTCTGGACTCGAAAAAAAAACGAAAATAAATTTTTAAAGAAAAATTAAATTTAATCGTTTTTCGGCGTTTCCAGCAGTTGTGAGAACGATTTACATCAAAAGAAATTTTGCTTGTCTCAGTTTCTGTAAGTCTCACAAATAATTTTTATAACAAAATAGTGTTCAGAATGTGATTCTGGACTCGATAAAAAACGAAAAGAAATTTTTGAAGAAAAATGAAATTTAATCGTTTTTCGGCGTTTCCAGCAGTTGTCCGAACGATTTACATCAAAAGAAATTTTGCTTGTCTCAGTTTCTGTAAGTCTCACAAATAATTTTTATAACAAAATAATGTTCAGAATGTGATTCTGGACTCGATAAAAAACGAAAATAAATTTTTGAAGAAAAATGAAATTTAATCGTTTTTCGGCGTTTCCAGCAGTTGTCCGAACGATTTACATCAAAAGAAATTTTGCTTGTCTCAGTTTCTGTAAGTCTCACAAATAATTTTTATAACAAAATAGTGTTCAGAATGTGATTCTGGATTCGAAAAAAAACGAAAATAAATTTTTGAAGAAAAATGAAATTTAATCGTTTTTCGGCGTTTCCAGCAGTTGTCCGAACGATTTACATCAAAAGAAATTTCGCTTGTCTCAGTTTCTGTAAGTCTCACAAATAATTTTTGTAACAAAATAGTGTTCAGAATGTGATTCTGGACTCGAAAAAAAAACGAAAATAAATTTTTAAAGAAAAATTAAATTTAATCGTTTTTCGGCGTTTCCAGCAGTTGTCCGAACGATTTACATCAAAAGAAATTTCGCTTGTCTCAGTTTCTGTAAGTCTCACAAATAATTTTTGTAACAAAATAGTGTTCAGAATGTGATTCTGGACTCGAAAAAAAAACGAAAATAAATTTTTAAAGAAAAATTAAATTTAATCGTTTTTCGGCGTTTCCAGCAGTTGTCCGAACGATTTACATCAAAAGAAATTTTGCTTGTCTCAGTTTCTGTAAGTCTCACAAATAATTTTTATAACAAAATAGTGTTCAGAATGTGATTCCGGACTCGATAAAAAACGAAAAGAAATTTTTGAAGAAAAATTAAATTTAATCGTTTTTCGGCGTTTCCAGCAGTTGTCCGAACGATTTACATCAAAAGAAATTTTGCTTGTCTCAATTTCTGTAAGTCTCACAATTAATTTTTATAACAAAATAGTGTTCAGAATGTGATTCTGGACTCGATAAAAAACGAAAATAAATTTTTGAAGAAAAATGAAATTTAATCGTTTTTCGGCGTTTCCAGCAGTTGTCCGAACGATTTACATCAAAAGAAATTTTGCTTGTCTCAGTTTCTGTAAGTCTCACAAATAATTTTTATAACAAAATAGTGTTCAGAATGTGATTCTGGATTCGAAAAAAAACGAAAATAAATTTTTGAAGAAAAATGAAATTTAATCGTTTTTCGGCGTTTCCAGCAGTTGTGCGAACAATTTACATCAAAATAAATTTTGCTTGTCTCAGTTTCTGTAAGTCTCACAAATAATTTTTATAACAAAATAGTGTTCAGAATGTGATTCTGGACTCGATAAAAAACGAAAATGAATTTTTGAAGAAAAATTAAATTTAATCGTTTTTCGGCGTTTCCAGCAGTTGTCCGAACGATTTACATCAACAGAAATTTTGCTTGTCTCAGTTTCTGTAAGTCTCACAAATAATTTTTATAACAAAATAGTGTTCAGAATGTGATTCTGGACTCCATAAAAAACGAAAAGAAATTTTTGAAGAAAAATTAAATTTAATCGTTTTTCGGCGTTTCCAGCAGTTGTCCGAACGATTTACATCAAAAGAAATTTTGCTTGTCTCAGTTTCTGTAAGTCTCACAATTAATTTTTATAACAAAATAGTGTTCAGAATGTAATTCTGGACTCGAAAAAAAAACAAAAATAAATTGTTGAAGAAAAATGAAATTTAATCGTTTTTCGGCGTTTCCAGCAGTTGTCCGAACGATTTACATCAAAAGAAATTTCGCTTGTCTCAGTTTCTGTAAGTCTCACAAATAATTTTTGTAACAAAATAGTGTTCAGAATGTGATTCTGGACTCGAAAAAAAAACAAAAATAAATTTTTGAAGAAAAATTAAATTTAATCGTTTTTCAGCGTTTCCAGCAGTTGTCCGAACGATTTACATCAAAAGAAATTTTGCTTGTCTCAGTTTCTGTAAGTCTCACAAATAATTTTTATAACAAAATAGTGTTCAGAATGTGATTCTGGACTCGAAAAAAAACGAAAATAAATTTTTGAAGAAAAATGAAATTTAATCGTTTTTCGGCGTTTCCAGCAGTTGTCCGAACGATTTACATCAAAAGAAATTTTGCTTGTCTCAGTTTCTGTAAGTCTCACAAATAATTTTTATAACAAAATAGTGTTCAGAATGTGATTCTCGACTCAAAAAAAACGAAAATAAATTTTTGAAGAAAAATTAAATTTCATCGTTTTTCGGCGTTTCCAGCAGTTGTCCGAACGATTTACATCAAAAGAAATTTTGCTTGTCTCAGTTTCTGTAAGTCTCACAATTAATTTTTATAACAAAATAGTGTTCAGAATGTGATTCTGGACTCGAAAAAAAACGAAAATAAATTTTTGAAGAAAAATGAAATTTAATCGTTTTTCGGCGTTTCCAGCAGTTGTCCGAACGATTTACATCAAAAGAAATTTTGCTTGTCTCAGTTTCTGTAAGTCTCACAAATAATTTTTATAACAAAATATTGTTCAGAATGTGATTCTGGACTCGAAAAAAAACGAAAATAAATTTTTGAAGAAAAATTAAATTTAATCGTTTTTCGGCGTTTCCAGCAGTTGTCCGAACGATTTACGTCAAAAGAAATTTTGCTTCTCTCAGTTTCTGTAAGTCTCACAAATAATTTTTATAACAAAATAGTGTTCAGAATGTGATTCTGGACTCGATAAAAAACGAAAATAAATTTTTGAAGAAAAATGAAATTTAATCGTTTTTCGGCGTTTCCAGCAGTTGTCCGAACGATTTACATCAAAAGAAATTTTGCTTGTCTCAGTTTCTGTAAGTCTCACAAATAATTTTTATAACAAAATAGTGTTCAGAATGTGATTCTGGATTCGAAAAAAAACGAAAATAAATTTTTGAAGAAAAATGAAATTTAATCGTTTTTCGGCGTTTCCAGCAGTTGTCCGAACGATTTACATCAAAAGAAATTTCGCTTGTCTCAGTTTCTGTAAGTCTCACAAATAATTTTTGTAACAAAATAGTGTTCAGAATGTGATTCTGGACTCGAAAAAAAACGAAAATAAATTTTTAAAGAAAAATTAAATTTAATCGTTTTTCGGCGTTTCCAGCAGTTGTCCGAACGATTTACATCAAAAGAAATTTTGCTTGTCTCAGTTTCTGTAAGTCTCACAATAATTTTTATAACAAAATAGAGTTCAGAATGTGATTCTGGACTCGATAAAAAACGAAAAGAAATTTTTGAAGAAAAATGAAATTTAATCGTTTTTCGGCGTTTCCAGCAGTTGTCCGAACGATTTACATCAAAAGAAATTTTGCTTGTCTCAGTTTCTGTAAGTCTCACAAATAATTTTTATAACAAAATAATGTTCAGAATGTGATTCTGGACTCGATAAAAAACGAAAATAAATTTTTGAAGAAAAATGAAATTTAATCGTTTTTCGGCGTTTCCAGCAGTTGTCCGAACGATTTACATCAAAAGAAATTTTGCTTGTCTCAGTTTCTGTAAGTCTCACAAATAATTTTTATAACAAAATAGTGTTCAGAATGTGATTCTGGATTCGAAAAAAAACGAAAATAAATTTTTGAAGAAAAATGAAATTTAATCGTTTTTCGGCGTTTCCAGCAGTTGTCCGAACGATTTACATCAAAAGAAATTTCGCTTGTCTCAGTTTCTGTAAGTCTCACAAATAATTTTTGTAACAAAATAGTGTTCAGAATGTGATTCTGGACTCGAAAAAAAAACGAAAATAAATTTTTAAAGAAAAATTAAATTTAATCGTTTTTCGGCGTTTCCAGCAGTTGTCCGAACGATTTACATCAAAAGAAATTTTGCTTGTCTCAGTTTCTGTAAGTCTCACAAATAATTTTTATAACAAAATAGTGTTCAGAATGTGATTCCGGACTCGATAAAAAACGAAAAGAAATTTTTGAAGAAAAATTAAATTTAATCGTTTTTCGGCGTTTCCAGCAGTTGTCCGAACGATTTACATCAAAAGAAATTTTGCTTGTCTCAGTTTCTGTAAGTCTCACAATTAATTTTTATAACAAAATAGTGTTCAGAATGTGATTCTGGACTCGATAAAAAACGAAAATAAATTTTTGAAGAAAAATGAAATTTAATCGTTTTTCGGCGTTTCCAGCAGTTGTCCGAACGATTTACATCAAAAGAAATTTTGCTTGTCTCAGTTTCTGTAAGTCTCACAAATAATTTTTATAACAAAATAGTGTTCAGAATGTGATTCTGGATTCGAAAAAAAACGAAAATAAATTTTTGAAGAAAAATGAAATTTAATCGTTTTTCGGCGTTTCCAGCAGTTGTGCGAACAATTTACATCAAAATAAATTTTGCTTGTCTCAGTTTCTGTAAGTCTCACAAATAATTTTTATAACAAAATAGTGTTCAGAATGTGATTCTGGACTCGATAAAAAACGAAAATGAATTTTTGAAGAAAAATTAAATTTAATCGTTTTTCGGCGTTTCCAGCAGTTGTCCGAACGATTTACATCAAAAGAAATTTTGCTTGTCTCAGTTTCTGTAAGTCTCACAAATAATTTTTATAACAAAATAGTGTTCAGAATGTGATTCTGGACTCGAAAAAAAAACGAAAATAAATTTTTGAAGAAAAATGAAATTTAATCGTTTTTCGGCGTTTCCAGCAGTTGTCCGAACGATTTACATCAAAAGAAATTTTGCTTGTCTCAGTTTCTGTAAGTCTCACAAATAATTTTTATAACAAAATAGTGTTCAGAATGTGATTCAGGACTCGAAAAAAAACGAAAATAAATTTTTGAAGAAAAATTAAATTTAATCGTTTTTCGGCGTTTCCAGCAGTTGTCCGAACGATTTACATCAAAAGAAATTTTGCTTGTCTCAGTTTCTGTAAGTCTCACAAATAATTTTTATAACAAAATAGTGTTCAGAATGTGATTCTCGACTCAAAAAAAACGAAAATAAATTTTTGAAGAAAAATTAAATTTCATCGTTTTTCGGCGTTTCCAGCAGTTGTCCGAACGATTTACATCAAAAGAAATTTTGCTTGTCTCAGTTTCTGTAAGTCTCACAATTAATTTTTATAACAAAATAGTGTTCAGAATGTGATTCTGGACTCGAAAAAAAACGAAAATAAATTTTTGAAGAAAAATGAAATTTAATCGTTTTTCGGCGTTTCCAGCAGTTGTCCGAACGATTTACATCAAAAGAAATTTTGCTTGTCTCAGTTTCTGTAAGTCTCACAAATAATTTTTATAACAAAATATTGTTCAGAATGTGATTCTGGACTCGAAAAAAAAACGAAAATAAATTTTTGAAGAAAAATTAAATTTAATCGTTTTTCGGCGTTTCCAGCAGTTGTCCGAACGATTTACATCAAAAGAAATTTTGCTTCTCTCAGTTTCTGTAAGTCTCACAAATAATTTTTATAACAAAATAGTGTTCAGAATGTGATTCTGGACTCGATAAAAAACGAAAATAAATTTTTGAAGAAAAATGAAATTTAATCGTTTTTCGGCGTTTCCAGCAGTTGTCCGAACGATTTACATCAAAAGAAATTTTGCTTGTCTCAGTTTCTGTAAGTCTCACAAATAATTTTTATAACAAAATAGTGTTCAGAATGTGATTCTGGATTCGAAAAAAAACGAAAATAAATTTTTGAAGAAAAATGAAATTTAATCGTTTTTCGGCGTTTCCAGCAGTTGTCCGAACGATTTACATCAAAAGAAATTTCGCTTGTCTCAGTTTCTGTAAGTCTCACAAATAATTTTTGTAACAAAATAGTGTTCAGAATGTGATTCTCGACTCAAAAAAGCGAAAATAAATTTTTGAAGAAAAATTAAATTTCATCGTTTTTCGGCGTTTCCAGCAGTTGTCCGAACGATTTACATCAAAAGAAATTTTGCTTGTCTCAGTTTCTGTAAGTCTCACAATTAATTTTTATAACAAAATAGTGTTCAGAATGTGATTCTGGACTCGAAAAAAAACGAAAATAAATTTTTGAAGAAAAATGAAATTTAATCGTTTTTCGGCGTTTCCAGCAGTTGTCCGAACGATTTACATCAAAAGAAATTTTGCTTGTCTCAGTTTCTGTAAGTCTCACAAATAATTTTTATAACAAAATATTGTTCAGAATGTGATTCTGGACTCGAAAAAAAACGAAAATAAATTTTTGAAGAAAAATTAAATTTAATCGTTTTTCGGCGTTTCCAGCAGTTGTCCGAACGATTTACATCAAAAGAAATTTTGCTTCTCTCAGTTTCTGTCAGTCTCACAAATAATTTTTATAACAAAATAGTGTTCAGAATGTGATTCTGGACTCGATAAAAAACGAAAATAAATTTTTGAAGAAAAATGAAATTTAATCGTTTTTCGGCGTTTCCAGCAGTTGTCCGAACGATTTACATCAAAAGAAATTTTGCTTGTCTCAGTTTCTGTAAGTCTCACAAATAATTTTTATAACAAAATAGTGTTCAGAATGTGATTCTGGATTCGAAAAAAAACGAAAATAAATTTTTGAAGAAAAATGAAATTTAATCGTTTTTCGGCGTTTCCAGCAGTTGTCCGAACGATTTACATCAAAAGAAATTTCGCTTGTCTCAGTTTCTGTAAGTCTCACAAATAATTTTTGTAACAAAATAGTGTTCAGATTGTGATTCTGGACTCGAAAAAAAAACGAAAATAAATTTTTAAAGAAAAATTAAATTTAATCGTTTTTCGGCGTTTCCAGCAGTTGTCCGAACGATTTACATCAAAAGAAATTTTGCTTGTCTCAGTTTCTGTAAGTCTCACAAATAATTTTTATAACAAAATAGTGTTCAGAATGTGATTCTGGACTCGATAAAAAACGAAAAGAAATTTTTGAAGAAAAATTAAATTTAATCGTTTTTCGGCGTTTCCAGCAGTTGTCCGAACGATTTACATCAAAAGAAATTTTGCTTGTCTCAGTTTCTGTAAGTCTCACAATTAATTTTTATAACAAAATAGTGTTCAGAATGTGATTCTGGACTCGAAAAAAAAACGAAAATAAATTTTTGAAGAAAAATGAAATTTAATCGTTTTTCGGCGTTTCCAGCAGTTGTCCGAACGATTTACATCAAAAGAAATTTCGCTTGTCTCAGTATCTGTAAGTCTCACAAATAATTTTTGTAACAAAATAGTGTTCAGAATGTGATTCTGGACTCGAAAAAAAAAACGAAAATAAATTTTTAAAGAAAAATTAAATTTAATCGTTTTTCGGCGTTTCCAGCAGTTGTCCGAACGATTTACATCAAAAGAAATTTTGCTTGTCTCAGTTTCTGTAAGTCTCACAAATAATTTTTATAACAAAATAGTGTTCAGAATGTGATTCTGGACTCGATAAAAAACGAAAAGAAATTTTTGAAGAAAAATGAAATTTAATCGTTTTTCGGCGTTTCCAGCAGTTGTCCGAACGATTTACATCAAAAGAAATTTTGCTTGTCTCAGTTTCTGTAAGTCTCACAAATAATTTTTATAACAAAATAATGTTCAGAATGTGATTCTGGACTCGATAAAAAACGAAAATAAATTTTTGAAGAAAAATGAAATTTAATCGTTTTTTGGCGTTTCCAGCAGTTGTCCGAACGATTTACATCAAAAGAAATTTTGCTTGTCTCAGTTTCTGTAAGTCTCACAAATAATTTTTATAACAAAATAGTATTCAGAATGTGATTCTGGACTCGATAAAAAACGAAAATAAATTTTTGAAGAAAAATTAAATTTAATCGTTTTTCGGCGTTTCCAGCAGTTGTCCGAACGATTTACATCAAAAGAAATTTCGCTTGTCTCAGTTTCTGTAAGTCTCACAAATAATTTTTGTAACAAAATAGTGTTCAGAATGTGATTCTGGACTCGAAAAAAAAACGAAAATAAATTTTTAAAGAAAAATTAAATTTAATCGTTTTTCGGCGTTTCCAGCAGTTGTCCGAACGATTTACATCAAAAGAAATTTTGCTTGTCTCAGTTTCTGTAAGTCTCACAAATAATTTTTATAACAAAATAGTGTTCAGAATGTGATTCTGGACTCGATAAAAAACGAAAAGAAATTTTTGAAGAAAAATGAAATTTAATCGTTTTTCGGCGTTTCCAGCAGTTGTCCGAACGATTTACATCAAAAGAAATTTTGCTTGTCTCAGTTTCTGTAAGTCTCACAAATAATTTTTATAACAAAATAGTGTTCAGAATGTGATTCTGGACTCGATAAAAAACGAAAATAAATTTTTGAAGAAAAATGAAATTTAATCGTTTTTCGGCGTTTCCAGCAGTTGTCCGAACGATTTACATCAAAAGAAATTTTGCTTGTCTCAGTTTCTGTAAGTCTCACAAATAATTTTTATAACAAAATAGTGTTCAGAATGTGATTCTGGACTCGATAAAAAACGAAAATAAATTTTTAAAGAAAAATTAAATTTAATCGTTTTTGGGCGTTTCCAGCAGTTGTCCGAACGATTTACATCAAAAGAAATTTTGCTTGTCTCAGTTTCTGTAAGTCTCACAATTAATTTTTATAACAAAATAGTGTTCAGAATGTGATTCTGGACTCGAAAAAAAAACGAAAATAAATTTTTGAAGAAAAATGAAATTTAATCGTTTTTCGGCGTTTCCAGCAGTTGTCCGAACGATTTACATCAAAAGAAATTTCGCTTGTCTCAGTTTCTGTAAGTCTCACAAATAATTTTTGTAACAAAATAGTGTTCAGAATGTGATTCTGGACTCGAAAAAAAAACGAAAACAAATTTTTGAAGAAAAATTAAATTTAATCGTTTTTCGGCGTTTCCAGCAGTTGTCCGAACGATTTACATCAAAAGAAATTTTGCTTGTCTCAGTTTCTGTAAGTCTCACAAATAATTTTTATAACAAAATAGTGTTCAGAATGTGATTCTGGACTCGATAAAAAACGAAAAGAAATTTTTGAAGAAAAATGAAATTTAATCGTTTTTCGGCGTTTCCAGCAGTTGTCCGAACGATTTACATCAAAAGAAATTTTGCTTGTCTCAGTTTCTGTAAGTCTCACAAATAATTTTTATAACAAAATAGTGTTCAGAATGTGATTCTGGACTCGATAAAAAACGAAAATAAATTTTTGAAGAAAAATGAAATTTAATCGTTTTTCGGCGTTTCCAGCAGTTGTCCGAACGATTTACATCAAAAGAAATTTTGCTTGTCTCAGTTTCTGTAAGTCTCACAAATAATTTTTATAACAAAATAGTGTTCAGAATGTGATTCTGGATTCGAAAAAAAACGAAAATAAATTTTTGAAGAAAAATGAAATTTAATCGTTTTTCGGCGTTTCCAGCAGTTGTCCGAACAATTTACATCAAAATAAATTTTGCTTGTCTCAGTTTCTGTAAGTCTCACAAATAATTTTTATAACAAAATAGTGTTCAGAATGTGATTCTGGACTCGATAAAAAACGAAAATGAATTTTTGAAGAAAAATTAAATTTAATCGTTTTTCGGCGTTTCCAGCAGTTGTCCGAACGATTTACATCAAAAGAAATTTTGCTTGTCTCAGTTTCTGTAAGTCTCACAAATAATTTTTATAACAAAATAGTGTTCAGAATGTGATTGTGGACTCGAAAAAAAACGAAAATAAATTTTTGAAGAAAAATGAAATTTAATCGTTTTTCGGCGTTTCAAGCAGTTGTCCGAACGATTTACATCAAAAGAAATTTTGCTTGTCTCAGTTTCTGTAAGTCTCACAAATAATTTTTATAACAAAATAGTGTTCAGAATGTGATTCTGGACTCGAAAAAAAACGAAAATAAATTTTTGAAGAAAAATTAAATTTAATCGTTTTTCGGCGTTTCCAGCAGTTGTCCGAACGATTTACATCAAAAGAAATTTTGCTTGTCTCAGTTTCTGTAAGTCTCACAAATAATTTTTATAACAAAATAGTGTTCAGAATGTGATTCTCGACTCAAAAAAAAACGAAAATAAATTTTTGAAGAAAAATTAAATTTCATCGTTTTTCGGCGTTTCCAGCAGTTGTCCGAACGATTTACATCAAAAGAAATTTTGCTTGTCTCAGTTTCTGTAAGTCTCACAATTAATTTTTATAACAAAATAGTGTTCAGAATGTGATTCTGAACTCGAAAGAAAAACGAAAATAAATTTTTGAAGAAAAATGAAATTTAATCGTTTTTCGGCGTTTCCAGCAGTTGTCCGAACGATTTACATCAAAAGAAATTTCGCTTGTCTCAGTTTCTGTAAGTCTCACAAATAATTTTTGTAACAAAATAGTGTTCAGAATGTGATTCTGGACTCGAAAAAAAAACGAAAATAAATTTTTAAAGAAAAATTAAATTTAATCGTTTTTCGGCGTTTCCAGCAGTTGTCCGAACGATTTACATCAAAAGAAATTTTGCTTGTCTCAGTTTCTGTAAGTCTCACAAATAATTTTTATAACAAAATAGTGTTCAGAATGTGATTCTGGACTCGATAAAAAACGAAAAGAAATTTTTGAAGAAAAATGAAATTTAATCGTTTTTCGGCGTTTCCAGCAGTTGTCCGAACGATTTACATCAAAAGAAATTTTGCTTGTCTCAGTTTCTGTAAGTCTCACAAATAATTTTTATAACAAAATAGTGTTCAGAATGTGATTCTGGACTCGATAAAAAACGAAAATAAATTTTTGAAGAAAAATGAAATTTAATCGTTTTTCGGCGTTTCCAGCAGTTGTCCGAACGATTTACATCAAAAGAAATTTTGCTTGTCTCAGTTTCTGTAAGTCTCACAAATAATTTTTATAACAAAATAGTATTCAGAATGTGATTCTGGACTCGATAAAAAACGAAAATAAATTTTTGAAGAAAAATTAAATTTAATCGTTTTTCGGCGTTTCCAGCAGTTGTCCGAACGATTTACATCAAAAGAAATTTTGCTTGTCTCAGTTTCTGTAAGTCTCACAATTAATTTTTATAACAAAATAGTGTTCAGAATGTGATTCTGGACTCGAAAAAAAAACGAAAATAAATTTTTGAAGAAAAATGAAATTTAATCGTTTTTCGGCGTTTCCAGCAGTTGTCCGAACGATTTACATCAAAAGAAATTTCGCTTGTCTCAGTTTCTGTAAGTCTCACAAATAATTTTTGTAACAAAATAGTGTTCAGAATGTGATTCTGGACTCGAAAAAAAAACGAAAATAAATTTTTGAAGAAAAATTAAATTTAATCGTTTTTCGGCGTTTCCAGCAGTTGTCCGAACGATTTACATCAAAAGAAATTTTGCTTGTCTCAGTTTCTGTAAGTCTCACAAATAATTTTTATAACAAAATAGTGTTCAGAATGTGATTCTGGACTCGATAAAAAACGAAAAGAAATTTTTGAAGAAAAATGAAATTTAATCGTTTTTCGGCGTTTCCAGCAGTTGTCCGAACGATTTACATCAAAAGAAATTTTGCTTGTCTCAGTTTCTGTAAGTCTCACAAATACTTTTTATAACAAAATTGTGTTCAGAATGTGATTCTGGACTCGATAAAAAACGAAAATAAATTTTTGAAGAAAAATGAAATATAATCGTTTTTCGGCGTTTCCAGCAGTTGTCCGAACGATTTACACCAAAAGAAATTTTGCTTGTCTCAGTTTCTGTAAGTCTCACAAATAATTTTTATAACAAAATAGTGTTCAGAATGTGATTCTGGATTCGAAAAAAAACGAAAATAAATTTTTGAAGAAAAATGAAATTTAATCGTTTTTCGGCGTTTCCAGCAGTTGTCCGAACAATTTACATCAAAATAAATTTTGCTTGTCTCAGTTTCTGTAAGTCTCACAAATAATTTTTATAACAAAATAGTGTTCAGAATGTGATTCTGGACTCGATAAAAAACGAAAATGAATTTTTGAAGAAAAATTAAATTTAATCGTTTTTCGGCGTTTCCAGCAGTTGTCCGAACGATTTACATCAAAAGAAATTTTGCTTGTCTCAGTTTCTGTAAGTCTCACAAATAATTTTTATAACAAAATAGTGTTCAGAATGTGATTCTGGACTCGAAAAAAAACGAAAATAAATTTTTGAAGAAAAATGAAATTTAATCGTTTTTCGGCGTTTCCAGCAGTTGTCCGAACGATTTACATCAAAAGAAATTTTGCTTGTCTCAGTTTCTGTAAGTCTCACAAATAATTTTTATAACAAAATAGTGTTCAGAATGTGATTCTGGACTCGAAAAAAAACGAAAATAAATTTTTGAAGAAAAATTTAATTGAATCGTTTTTCGGCGTTTCCAGCAGTTGTCCGAACGATTTACATCAAAAGAAATTTTGCTTGTCTCAGTTTCTGTAAGTCTCATAAATAATTTTTATAACAAAATAGTGTTCAGAATGTGATTCTGGACTCGATAAAAAACGAAAATAAATTTTTGAAGAAAAATTAAATTTAATCGTTTTCCGGCGTTTCCAGCAGTTGTCCGAACGATTTACATCAAAAGAAATTTTGCTTGTCTCAGTTTCTGTAAGTCTCACAAATAATTTTTATAACAAAATAGTGTTCAGATTGTGATTCTGGACTCGATAAAAAACGAAAATAAATTTTTGAAGAAAAATTAAATTTAATCGTTTTTCGGCGTTTCCAGCAGTTGTCCGAACGATTTACATCAAAAGAAATTTTGCTTATCTCAGTTTCTGTAAGTCTCACAAATAATTTTTATAACAAAACAGTGTTCAGAATGTGATTCTGGACTCAAAAAAAAAATGAAAATAAATTTTTGAAGAAAAATTAAATTTCATCGTTTTTCGGCGTTTCCAGCAGTTGTCCGAACGATTTACATCAAAAGAAATTTTGCTTGTCTCAGTTTCTGTAAGTCTCACAAATAATTTTTATAACAATATAGTGTTCAGAATGTGATTCTGGACTCGACAAAAAACGAAAATAAATTTTTGAAGAAAAATTAAATTTAATCGTTTTTCGGCGTTTCCAGCAGTTGTCCGAACGATTTACATCAAAAGAAATTTTGATTGTCTCAGTTTCTGTAAGTCTCACAAATAATTTTTATAACAAAATAGTGTTCAGAATGTGATTCTGGACTAGCAAAAAAACGAAAATTAATTTTTGAAGAAAAATGAAATTTAATCGTTTTTCGGCGTTTCCAGCAGTTGTCAGAACGATTTACATCAAAAGAAATTTTGCTTGTCTCAGTTTCTGTAAGTCTCACAAATAATTTTTATAGCAAAATAGTGTTCAGAATGTGATTCTGGACTCGAAAAAAAACGAAAATAAATTTTTGAAAAAAAATAAATTTAATCGTTTTTCGGCGTTTCCAGCAGTTGTCCGAACGATTTACATCAAAATAAATTTTGCTTGTCTCAGTTTCTGTAAGTCTCACAAATAATTTTTATAACAAAATAGTGTTCAGAATATGATTCTGGACTCGAAAAAAAACGAAAATAAATTTTTGAAGAAAAATTAAATTTAATCGTTTTTCGGCGTTTCCAGCAGTTGTCCGAACGATTTACATCAAAAGAAATTTCGCTTGTCTCAGTTTCTGTAAGTCTCACAAATCATTTTTATGACAAAATAGTGTTCAGAATGTGATTCTGGACTCGAAAAAAAACGAAAATAAATTTTTGAAGAAAAATTAAATTTAATCGTTTTTCGGCGTTTCCAGCAGTTGTCCGAACGATTTACATCAAAAGAAATTTTGCTTGTCTCAGTTTCTGTAAGTCTCACAAATAATTTTTATAACAAAATATTGTTCAGAATGTGATTCTGGACTCGATAAAAAACGAAAATAAATTTTTGAAGAAAAATGAAATTTAATCGTTTTTCGGCGTTTCCAGCAGTTGTCAGAACGATTTACATCAAAAGAAATTTTGCATGTCTCAGTTTCTGTAAGTCTCACAAATAATTTTTATAGCAAAATAGTGTTCAGAATGTGATTCTGGACTCGAAAAAAAACGAAAATAAATTTTTGAAGAAAAAATAAATTTAATCGTTTTTCGGCGTTTCCAGCAGTTGTCCGAACGATTTACATCAAAATAAATTTTGCTTGTCTCAGTTTCTGTAAGTCTCACAAATAATTTTTATAACAAAATAGTGTTCAGAATGTGATTCTGGACTCGATAAAAAACGAAAATAAATTTTTGAAGAAAAATTAAATTTAATCGTTTTTCGGCGTTTCCAGCAGTTGTCCGAACGATTTACATCAAAAGAAATTTTGCTTGTCTCAGTTTCTGTAAGTCTCACAAATAATTTTTATAACAAAATAGTGTTCAGATTGTGATTCTGGACACGATAAAAAACGAAAATAAATTTTTGAAGAAAAATTAAATTTAATCGTTTTTCGGCGTTTCCAGCAGTTGTCCGAACGATTTACATCAAAAGAAATTTTGCTTATCTCAGTTTCTGTAAGTCTCACAAATAATTTTTATAACAAAACAGTGTTCAGAATGTGATTCTGGACTCAAAAAAAAATGAAAATAAATTTTTGAAGAAAAATTAAATTTCATCGTTTTTCGGCGTTTCCAGCAGTTGTCCGAACGATTTACATCAAAAGAAATTTTGCTTGTTTTAGTTTCTGTAAGTCTCACAAATAATTTTTATAACAATATAGTGTTCAGAATGTGATTCTGGACTCGACAAAAAACGAAAATAAATTTTTGAAGAAAAATTAAATTTAATCGTTTTTCGGCGTTTCCAGCAGTTGTCCGAACGATTTACATCAAAAGAAATTTTGATTGTCTCAGTTTCTGTAAGTCTCACAAATAATTTTTATAACAAAATAGTGTTCAGAATGTGATTCTGGACTAGCAAAAAAACGAAAATAAATTTTTGAAGAAAAATGAAATTTAATCGTTTTTCGGCGTTTCCAGCGGTTGTCAGAACGATTTACATCAAAAGAAATTTTGCTTGTCTCAGTTTCTGTAAGTCTCACAAATAATTTTTATAACAAAATAGTGTTCAGAATGTGATTCTGGACTCGAAAAAAAACGAAAATAAATTTTTGAAGAAAAATTAAATTTAATCGTTTTTCGGCGTTTCCAGCAGTTGTCCGAACGATTTACATCAAAAGAAATTTCGCTTGTCTCAGTTTCTGTAAGTCTCACAAATCATTTTTATAACAAAATAGTGTTCAGAATGTGATTCTGGACTCGAAAAAAAACGAAAATAAATTTTTGAAGAAAAATTAAATTTAATCGTTTTTCGGCGTTTCCAGCAGTTGTCCGAACGATTTACATCAAAAGAAATTTTGCTTGTCTCAGTTTCTGTAAGTCTCACAAATAATTTTTATAACAAAATAGTGTTCAGAATGTGATTCTGGACTCGAAAAAAAACGAAAATAAATTTTTGAAGAAAAATGAAATTTAATCGTTTTTCGGCGTTTCCAGCAGTTGTCCGAACGATTTACATCAAAAGAAATTTTGCTTGTCTCAGTTTCTGTAAGTCTCACAAATAATTTTTATAACAAAATAGTGTTCAGAATGTGATTCTGGACTCGAAAAAAAACGAAAATAAATTTTTGAAGAAAAACGAAATTTAATCGTTTTTCGGCGTTTCCAGCAGTTATCCGAACGATTTACATCAAAAGAGATTTTGCTTGTCTCAGTTTCTGTAAGTATCACAAATAATTTTTATAACAAAATAGTGTTCAGAATGTGATTCTGGACTCGAAAAAAAACGAAAATAAATTTTTGAGGAAAAATGAAATTTAATCGTTTTTCGGCCTTTCCAGCAGTTGTCCGAACGATTTACATCAAAAGAAATTTTGCTTGTCTCAGTTTCTGTAAGTCTCACAAATAATTTTTATAGCAAAATAGTGTTCAGAATGTGATTCTGGACTCGAAAAAAAACGAAAATAAATTTTTGAAGAAAAAATAAATTTAATCGTTTTTCGGCGTTTCCAGCAGTTGTCCGAACGATTTACATCAAAATAAATTTTGCTTGTCTCAGTTTCTGTAAGTCTCACAAATAATTTTTATAACAAAATAGTGTTCAGAATGTGATTCTGGACTCGAAAAAAAACGAAAATAAATTTTTGAAGAAAAATTAAATTTAATCGTTTTTCGGCGTTTCCAGCAGTTGTCCGAACGATTTACATCAAAAGAAATTTCGCTTGTCTCAGTTTCTGTAAGTCTCACAAATCATTTTTATAACAAAATAGTGTTCAGAATGTGATACTGGACTCGAAAAAAAACGAAAATAAATTTTTGAAGAAAAATTAAATTTAATCGTTTTTCGGCGTTTCCAGCAGTTGTCCGAACGATTTACATCAAAAGAAATTTTGCTTGTCTCAGTTTCTGTAAGTCTCACAAATAATTTTTATAACAAAATAGTGTTCAGAATGTGATTCTGGACTCGAAAAAAAACGAAAATAAATTTTTGAAGAAAAATGAAATTTAATCGTTTTTCGGCGTTTCCAGCAGTTGTCCGAACGATTTACATCAAAAGAAATTTTGCTTGTCTCAGTTTCTGTAAGTCTCACAAATAATTTTTATAACAAAATAGTGTTCAGAATGTGATTCTGGACTCGAAAAAAAACGAAAATAAATTTTTGAAGAAAAACGAAATTTAATCGTTTTTCGGCGTTTCCAGCAGTTATCCGAACGATTTACATCAAAAGAGATTTTGCTTGTCTCAGTTTCTGTAAGTATCACAAATAATTTTTATAACAAAATAGTGTTCAGAATGTGATTCTGGACTCGAAAAAAAACGAAAATAAATTTTTGAGGAAAAATGAAATTTAATCGTTTTTCGGCCTTTCCAGCAGTTGTCCGAACGATTTACATCAAAAGAAATTTTGCTTGTCTCAGTTTCTGTAAGTCTCACAAATAATTTTTATAGCAAAATAGTGTTCAGAATGTGATTCTGGACTCGAAAAAAAACGAAAATAAATTTTTGAAGAAAAAATAAATTTAATCGTTTTTCGGCGTTTCCAGCAGTTGTCCGAACGATTTACATCAAAATAAATTTTGCTTGTCTCAGTTTCTGTAAGTCTCACAAATAATTTTTATAACAAAATAGTGTTCAGAATGTGATTCTGGACTCGAAAAAAAACGAAAATAAATTTTTGAAGAAAAATTAAATTTAATCGTTTTTCGGCGTTTCCAGCAGTTGTCCGAACGATTTACATCAAAAGAAATTTCGCTTGTCTCAGTTTCTGTAAGTCTCACAAATCATTTTTATAACAAAATAGTGTTCAGAATGTGATACTGGACTCGAAAAAAAACGAAAATAAATTTTTGAAGAAAAATTAAATTTAATCGTTTTTCGGCGTTTCCAGCAGTTGTCCGAACGATTTACATCAAAAGAAATTTTGCTTGTCTCAGTTTCTGTAAGTCTCACAAATAATTTTTATAACAAAATAGTGTTCAGAATATGATTCTGGACTCGATAAAAAACGAAAATAAATTTTTGAAGAAAAATGAAATTTAATCGTTTTTCGGCGTTTCCAGCAGTTGTCCGAACGATTTACATCAAAAGAAATTTTGCTTGTCTCAGTTTCTGTAAGTCTCACAAATAATTTTTATAACAAAATAGTGTTCAGAATGTGATTCTGGACTCGAAAAAAAACGAAAATAAATTTTTGAAGAAAAATTCAATTTAATCGTTTTTCGGCGTTTCCAGCAGTTGTCCGAACGATTTACATCAAAAGAAATTTCGCTTGTCTCAGTTTCTGTAAGTCTCACAAATCATTTTTATGACAAAATAGTGTTCAGAATGTGATTCTGGACTCGAAAAAAAACGAAAATAAATTTTTGAAGAAAAATTAAATTTAATCGTTTTTCGGCGTTTCCAGCAGTTGTCCGAACGATTTACATCAAAAGAAATTTTGCTTGTCTCAGTTTCTGTAAGTCTCACAAATAATTTTTATAACAAAATATTGTTCAGAATGTGATTCTGGACTCGATAAAAAACGAAAATAAATTTTTGAAGAAAAATGAAATTTAATCGTTTTTCGGCGTTTCCAGCAGTTGTCCGAACGATTTACATCAAAAGAAATTTTGCATGTCTCAGTTTCTGTAAGTCTCACAAATAATTTTTATAACAAAATAGTGTTCAGAATGTGATTCTGGACTCGAAAAAAAACGAAAATAAATTTTTGAAGAAAAATTTAATTGAATCGTTTTTCGGCGTTTCCAGCAGTTGTCCGAATGATTTACATCAAAAGAAATTTTGCTTGTCTCAGTTTCTGTAAGTCTCACAAATAATTTTTATAACAAAATAGTGTTCAGAATGTGATTCTGGACTCGATAAAAAACGAAAATAAATTTTTGAAGAAAAATTAAATTTAATCGTTTTTCGGCGTTTCCAGCAGTTGTCCGAACGATTTACATCAAAAGAAATTTTGCTTGTCTCAGTTTCTGTAAGTCTCACAAATAATTTTTATAACAAAATAGTGTTCAGATTGTGATTCTGGACACGATAAAAAACGAAAATAAATTTTTGAAGAAAAATTAAATTTAATCGTTTTTCGGCGTTTCCAGCAGTTGTCCGAACGATTTACATCAAAAGAAATTTTGCTTATCTCAGTTTCTGTAAGTCTCACAAATAATTTTTATAACAAAACAGTGTTCAGAATGTGATTCTGGACTCAAAAAAAAATGAAAATAAATTTTTGAAGAAAAATTAAATTTCATCGTTTTTCGGCGTTTCCAGCAGTTGTCCGAACGATTTACATCAAAAGAAATTTTGCTTGTTTTAGTTTCTGTAAGTCTCACAAATAATTTTTATAACAATATAGTGTTCAGAATGTGATTCTGGACTCGACAAAAAACGAAAATAAATTTTTGAAGAAAAATTAAATTTAATCGTTTTTCGGCGTTTCCAGCAGTTGTCCGAACGATTTACATCAAAAGAAATTTTGATTGTCTCAGTTTCTGTAAGTCTCACAAATAATTTTTATAACAAAATAGTGTTCAGAATGTGATTCTGGACTAGCAAAAAAACGAAAATTAATTTTTGAAGAAAAATGAAATTTAATCGTTTTTCGGCGTTTCCAGCAGTTGTCAGAACGATTTACATCAAAAGAAATTTTGCTTGTCTCAGTTTCTGTAAGTCTCACAAATAATTTTTATAGCAAAATAGTGTTCAGAATGTGATTCTGGACTCGAAAAAAAACGAAAATAAATTTTTGAAGAAAAACTAAATTTAATCGTTTTTCGGCGTTTCCAGCAGTTGTCCAAACGATTTACATCAAAATAAATTTTGCTTGTCTCAGTTTCTGTAAGTCTCACAAATAATTTTTATAACAAAATAGTGTTCAGAATGTGATTCTGGACTCGAAAAAAAACGAAAATAAATTTTTGAAGAAAAATTAAATTTAATCGTTTTTCGGCGTTTCCAGCAGTTGTCCGAACGATTTACATCAAAAGAAATTTCGCTTGTCTCAGTTTCTGTAAGTCTCACAAATCATTTTTATAACAAAATAGTGTTCAGAATGTGATTCTGGACTCGAAAAAAAACGAAAATAAATTTTTGAAGAAAAATTAAATTTAATCGTTTTTCGGCGTTTCCAGCAGTTGTCCGAAAAATTTACATCAAAAGAAATTTTGCTTATCTCAGTTTCTGTAAGTCTCACAAATAATTTTTATAACAAAACAGTGTTCAGAATGTGATTCTGGACTCAAAAAAAAATGAAAATAAATTTTTGAAGAAAAATTAAATTTCATCGTTTTTCGGCGTTTCCAGCAGTTGTCCGAACGATTTACATCAAAAGAAATTTTGCTTGTCTCAGTTTCTGTAAGTCTCACAAATAATTTTTATAACAATATAGTGTTCAGAATGTGATTCTGGACTCGACAAAAAACGAAAATAAATTTTTGAAGAAAAATTAAATTTAATCGTTTTTCGGCGTTTCCAGCAGTTGTCCGAACGATTTACATCAAAAGAAATTTTGATTGTCTCAGTTTCTGTAAGTCTCACAAATAATTTTTATAACAAAATAGTGTTCAGAATGTGATTCTGGACTAGCAAAAAAACGAAAATAAATTTTTGAAGAAAAATGAAATTTAATCGTTTTTCGGCGTTTCCAGCGGTTGTCAGAACGATTTACATCAAAAGAAATTTTGCTTGTCTCAGTTTCTGTAAGTCTCACAAATAATTTTTATAACAAAATAGTGTTCAGAATGTGATTCTGGACTCGAAAAAAAACGAAAATAAATTTTTGAAGAAAAATTAAATTTAATCGTTTTTCGGCGTTTCCAGCAGTTGTCCGAACGATTTACATCAAAAGAAATTTCGCTTGTCTCAGTTTCTGTAAGTCTCACAAATCATTTTTATAACAAAATAGTGTTCAGAATGTGATTCTGGACTCGAAAAAAAACGAAAATAAATTTTTGAAGAAAAATTAAATTTAATCGTTTTTCGGCGTTTCCAGCAGTTGTCCGAACGATTTACATCAAAAGAAATTTTGCTTGTCTCAGTTTCTGTAAGTCTCACAAATAATTTTTATAACAAAATAGTGTTCAGAATGTGATTCTGGACTCGATAAAAAACGAAAATAAATTTTTGAAGAAAAATGAAATTTAATCGTTTTTCGGCGTTTCCAGCAGTTGTCCGAACGATTTACATCAAAAGAAATTTTGCTTGTCTCAGTTTCTGTAAGTCTCACAAATAATTTTTATAACAAAATAGTGTTCAGAATGTGATTCTGGACTCGAAAAAAAACGAAAATAAATTTTTGAAGAAAAATTCAATTTAATCGTTTTTCGGCGTTTCCAGCAGTTGTCCGAACGATTTACATCAAAAGAAATTGCGCTTGTCTCAGTTTCTGTAAGTCTCACAAATAATTTTTATAACAAAATAGTGTTCAGAATGTGATTCTGGACTCGAAAAAAAACGAAAATAAATTTTTGAAGAAAAATGAAATTTAATCGTTTTTCGGCGTTTCCAGCAGTTGTCCGAACGATTTACATCAAAAGAAATTTTGCTTGTCTCAGTTTCTGTAAGTCTCACAAATAATTTTTATAACAAAATAGTGTTCAGAATGTGATTCTGGACTCGAAAAAAAACGAAAATAAATTTTTGAAGAAAAATGAAATTTAATCGTTTTTCGGCGTTTCCAGCAGTTATCCGAACGATTTACATGAAAAGAGATTTTGCTTGTCTCAGTTTCTGTAAGTATCACAAATAATTTTTATAACAAAATAGTGTTCAGAATGTGATTCTGGACTCGAAAAAAAACGAAAATAAATTTTTGAGGAAAAATGAAATTTAATCGTTTTTCGGCCTTTCCAGCAGTTGTCCGAACGATTTACATCAAAAGAAATTTTGCTTGTCTCAGTTTCTGTAAGTCTCACAAATAATTTTTATAGCAAAATAGTGTTCAGAATGTGATTCTGGACTCGAAAAAAAACGAAAATAAATTTTTGAAGAAAAAATAAATTTAATCGTTTTTCGGCGTTTCCAGCAGTTGTCCGAACGATTTACATCAAAATAAATTTTGCTTGTCTCAGTTTCTGTAAGTCTCACAAATAATTTTTATAACAAAATAGTGTTCAGAATGTGATTCTGGACTCGAAAAAAAACGAAAATAAATTTTTGAAGAAAAATTAAATTTAATCGTTTTTCGGCGTTTCCAGCAGTTGTCCGAACGATTTACATCAAAAGAAATTTCGCTTGTCTCAGTTTCTGTAAGTCTCACAAATCATTTTTATAACAAAATAGTGTTCAGAATGTGATTCTGGACTCGAAAAAAAACGAAAATAAATTTTTGAAGAAAAATTAAATTTCATCGTTTTTCGGCGTTTCCAGCAGTTGTCCGAACGATTTACATCAAAAGAAATTTTGCTTGTCTCAGTTTCTGTAAGTCTCACAAATAATTTTTATAACAATATAGTGTTCAGAATGTGATTCTGGACTCGACAAAAAACGAAAATAAATTTTTGAAGAAAAATTAAATTTAATCGTTTTTTGGCGTTTCCAGCAGTTGTCCGAACGATTTACATCAAAAGAAATTTTGATTGTCTCAGTTTCTGTAAGTCTCACAAATAATTTTTATAACAAAATAGTGTTCAGAATGTGATTCTGGACTAGCAAAAAAACGAAAATAAATTTTTGAAGAAAAATGAAATTTAATCGTTTTTCGGCGTTTCCAGCGGTTGTCAGAACGATTTACATCAAAAGAAATTTTGCTTGTCTCAGTTTCTGTAAGTCTCACAAATAATTTTTATAACAAAATAGTGTTCAGAATGTGATTCTGGACTCGAAAAAAAACGAAAATAAATTTTTGAAGAAAAATTAAATTTAATCGTTTTTCGGCGTTTCCAGCAGTTGTCCGAACGATTTACATCAAAAGAAATTTCGCTTGTCTCAGTTTCTGTAAGTCTCACAAATCATTTTTATAACAAAATAGTGTTCAGAATGTGATTCTGGACTCGAAAAAAAACGAAAATAAATTTTTGAAGAAAAATTAAATTTAATCGTTTTTCGGCGTTTCCAGCAGTTGTCCGAACGATTTACATCAAAAGAAATTTTGCTTGTCTCAGTTTCTGTAAGTCTCACAAATAATTTTTATAACAAAATAGTGTTCAGAATGTGATTCTGGACTCGATAAAAAACGAAAATAAATTTTTGAAGAAAAATGAAATTTAATCGTTTTTCGGCGTTTCCAGCAGTTGTCCGAACGATTTACATCAAAAGAAATTTTGCTTGTCTCAGTTTCTGTAAGTCTCACAAATAATTTTTATAACAAAATAGTGTTCAGAATGTGATTCTGGACTCGAAAAAAAACGAAAATAAATTTTTGAAGAAAAATTCAATTTAATCGTTTTTCGGCGTTTCCAGCAGTTGTCCGAACGATTTACATCAAAAGAAATTGCGCTTGTCTCAGTTTCTGTAAGTCTCACAAATAATTTTTATAACAAAATAGTGTTCAGAATGTGATTCTGGACTCGAAAAAAAACGAAAATAAATTTTTGAAGAAAAATGAAATTTAATCGTTTTTCGGCGTTTCCAGCAGTTGTCCGAACGATTTACATCAAAAGAAATTTTGCTTGTCTCAGTTTCTGTAAGTCTCACAAATAATTTTTATAACAAAATAGTGTTCAGAATGTGATTCTGGACTCGAAAAAAAACGAAAATAAATTTTTGAAGAAAAATGAAATTTAATCGTTTTTCGGCGTTTCCAGCAGTTATCCGAACGATTTACATGAAAAGAGATTTTGCTTGTCTCAGTTTCTGTAAGTATCACAAATAATTTTTATAACAAAATGGTGTTCAGAATGTGATTCTGGACTCGAAAAAAAACGAAAATAAATTTTTGAGGAAAAATGAAATTTAATCGTTTTTCGGCCTTTCCAGCAGTTGTCCGAACGATTTACATCAAAAGAAATTTTGCTTGTCTCAGTTTCTGTAAGTCTCACAAATAATTTTTATAGCAAAATAGTGTTCAGAATGTGATTCTGGACTCGAAAAAAAACGAAAATAAATTTTTGAAGAAAAAATAAATTTAATCGTTTTTCGGCGTTTCCAGCAGTTGTCCGAACGATTTACATCAAAATAAATTTTGCTTGTCTCAGTTTCTGTAAGTCTCACAAATAATTTTTATAACAAAATAGTGTTCAGAATGTGATTCTGGACTCGAAAAAAAACGAAAATAAATTTTTGAAGAAAAATTAAATTTAATCGTTTTTCGGCGTTTCCAGCAGTTGTCCGAACGATTTACATCAAAAGAAATTTCGCTTGTCTCAGTTTCTGTAAGTCTCACAAATCATTTTTATAACAAAATAGTGTTCAGAATGTGATTCTGGACTCGAAAAAAAACGAAAATAAATTTTTGAAGAAAAATTAAATTTAATCGTTTTTCGGCGTTTCCAGCAGTTGTCCGAACGATTTACATCAAAAGAAATTTTGCTTGTCTCAGTTTCTGTAAGTCTCACAAATAATTTTTATAACAAAATAGTGTTCAGAATGTGATTCTGGACTCGATAAAAAACGAAAATAAATTTTTGAAGAAAAATGAAATTTAATCGTTTTTCGGCGTTTCCAGCAGTTGTCCGAACGATTTACATCAAAAGAAATTTTGCTTGTCTCAGTTTCTGTAAGTCTCACAAATAATTTTTATAACAAAATAGTGTTCAGAATGTGATTCTGGACTCGAAAAAAAACGAAAATAAATTTTTGAAGAAAAATTCAATTTAATCGTTTTTCGGCGTTTCCAGCAGTTGTCCGAACGATTTACATCAAAAGAAATTTCGCTTGTCTCAGTTTCTGTAAGTCTCACAAATAATTTTTATAACAAAATAGTGTTCAGAATGTGATTCTGGACTCGAAAAAAAACGAAAATAAATTTTTGAAGAAAAATGAAATTTAATCGTTTTTCGGCGTTTCCAGCAGTTATCCGAACGATTTACATGAAAAGAGATTTTGCTTGTCTCAGTTTCTGTAAGTATCACAAATAATTTTTATAACAAAATAGTGTTCAGAATGTGATTCTGGACTCGAAAAAAAACGAAAATAAATTTTTGAGGAAAAATGAAATTTAATCGTTTTTCGGCCTTTCCAGCAGTTGTCCGAACGATTTACATCAAAAGAAATTTTGCTTGTCTCAGTTTCTGTAAGTCTCACAAATAATTTTTATAGCAAAATAGTGTTCAGAATGTGATTCTGGACTCGAAAAAAAACGAAAATAAATTTTTGAAGAAAAAATAAATTTAATCGTTTTTCGGCGTTTCCAGCAGTTGTCCGAACGATTTACATCAAAATAAATTTTGCTTGTCTCAGTTTCTGTAAGTCTCACAAATAATTTTTATAACAAAATAGTGTTCAGAATGTGATTCTGGACTCGAAAAAAAACGAAAATAAATTTTTGAAGAAAAATTAAATTTAATCGTTTTTCGGCGTTTCCAGCAGTTGTCCGAACGATTTACATCAAAAGAAATTTCGCTTGTCTCAGTTTCTGTAAGTCTCACAAATCATTTTTATAACAAAATAGTGTTCAGAATGTGATTCTGGACTCGAAAAAAAACGAAAATAAATTTTTGAAGAAAAATTAAATTTAATCGTTTTTCGGCGTTTCCAGCAGTTGTCCGAACGATTTACATCAAAAGAAATTTTGCTTGTCTCAGTTTCTGTAAGTCTCACAAATAATTTTTATAACAAAATAGTGTTCAGAATGTGATTCTGGACTCGATAAAAAACGAAAATAAATTTTTGAAGAAAAATGAAATTTAATCGTTTTTCGGCGTTTCCAGCAGTTGTCCGAACGATTTACATCAAAAGAAATTTTGCTTGTCTCAGTTTCTGTAAGTCTCACAAATAATTTTTATAACAAAATAGTGTTCAGAATGTGATTCTGGACTCGAAAAAAAACGAAAATAAATTTTTGAAGAAAAATTCAATTTAATCGTTTTTCGGCGTTTCCAGCAGTTGTCCGAACGATTTACATCAAAAGAAATTTCGCTTGTCTCAGTTTCTGTAAGTCTCACAAATAATTTTTATAACAAAATAGTGTTCAGAATGTGATTCTGGACTCGAAAAAAAACGAAAATAAATTTTTGAAGAAAAATGAAATTTAATCGTTTTTCGGCGTTTCCAGCAGTTGTCCGAACGATTTACATCAAAAGAAATTTTGCTTGTCTCAGTTTCTGTAAGTCTCACAAATAATTTTTATAACAAAATAGTGTTCAGAATGTGATTCTGGACTCGAAAAAAAACGAAAATAAATTTTTGAAGAAAAATTCAATTTAATCGTTTTTCGGCGTTTCCAGCAGTTGTCCGAACGATTTACATCAAAAGAAATTGCGCTTGTCTCAGTTTCTGTGAGTCTCACAAATAATTTTTATAACAAAATAGTGTTCAGAATGTGATTCTGGACTCGAAAAAAAACGAAAATAAATTTTTGAAGAAAAATTAAATTTAATCGTTTTCGGCGTTTCCAGCAGTTGTCCGAACGATTTACATCAAAAGAAATTTTGCTTGTCTCAGTTTCTGTAAGTCTCACAAATAATTTTTATAACAAAATAGTGTTCAGAATGTGATTCTGGACTCGAAAAAAAACGAAAATAAATTTTTGAAGAAAAATGAAATTTAATCGTTTTTCGGCGTTTCCAGCAGTTATCCGAACGATTTACATCAAAAGAGATTTTGCTTGTCTCAGTTTCTGTAAGTATCACAAATAATTTTTATAACAAAATAGTGTTCAGAATGTGATTCTGGACTCGAAAAAAAACGAAAATAAATTTTTGAGGAAAAATGAAATTTAATCGTTTTTCGGCCTTTCCAGCAGTTGTCCGAACGATTTACATCAAAAGAAATTTTGCTTGTCTCAGTTTCTGTAAGTCTCACAAATAATTTTTATAACAAAATAGTATTCAGAATGTGATTCTGGACTCGAAAAAAAAACGAAAATAAATTTTTGAAGAAAAATTAAATTTAATCGTTTTTCGGCGTTTCCAGCAGTTGTCCGAACGATTTACATCAAAAGTAATTTTGCTTGTCTCAGTTTCTGTAAGTCTCACAAATAATTTTTATAACAAAATAGTGTTCAGAATGTGATTCTGGACTCGAAAAAAAACGAAAATAAATTTTTGAAGAAAAATTAAATTTAATCGTTTTTCGGCGTTTCCAGCAGTTGTCCGAACGATTTACATCAAAAGAAATTTCGCTTGTCTCAGTTTCTGTAAGTCTCACAAATAATTCTTATAACAAAATAGTGTTCAGAATGTGATTCTGGACTCGAAAAAAAACGAAAATAAATTTTTGAAGAAAAATTAAATTTAATCGTTTTTCGGCGTTTCCAGCAGTTGTCCGAACGATTTACATCAAAATAAATTTTGCTTGTCTCAGTTTCTGTAAGTCTCACAAATAATTTTTATAACAAAATAGTGTTCAGAATGTGATTCTGGACTCGAAAAAAAACGAAAATAAATTTTTGAAGAAAAATTAAATTTAATCGTTTTTCGGCGTTTCCAGCAGTTGTCCGAACGATTTACATCAAAAGAAATTTTGCTTGTCTCAGTTTCTGTAAGTCTCACAAATAATTTTTATAACAAAATAGTGTTCAGAATGTGATTCTGGACTCGATAATTTTAAAAATAAAATTATCCTTAATAGTGACAAAACGGTTAAGATACAGTTTTATAACAGAAAAAGTCCTGGAAACCGTACAGAAAACACGTCTGTTAGTGCCAAGTTTTTAGGTAGTTTTGTGGATGAAAATCAATCATGGTACCGGCAAATTGATTATGTATCTGGTAAAATGAATAGCGCATACTTTGCTATGGCGAAACTAATTGATAAATTTTCTATACAAAACCTAAATATTATATACTATGCATTGGTGTATCCCCATATGAGTTATAATATACTGGTTTGGGGAAGAATGAACATAAAGAGAATATTTGTTTCACAAAAACGATTAATTAGATTAATGTTTAACCTAAAAAGAAGAGATTCATGCCGCGAAACCTTTATAAAAAATAACATTCTTACCATTGCGTGTATATATATTTACAAATGTGGAATGTATGTTTGGGAGAACAAAGCCAGTTTTGAACAAAATGGCAACTACCATAATTATAATACACGACATAGACAAGAGTTAAGAATGGCGCCGCATAAAACAACTATGTACGAGAAATCAGCCAAGTATTCATGTGCTCTCACATATAATAAGCTACCACACAGTATTAAGGAATGTGGTAGTAGAAACTCTTTTAAAAAATCACTGAAAGACTTTCTTGTAAAAAAGTGCTACTACCACTATTCCGAATTTATTAATGATTCCAGCTAATGTTCCTTATAAATGATGAAGTATTTTTAATATTTTTTTAACGTGTATGTGCCGTAATTCTTGTGTATTGTAATTTATTTATTGTTATTTTAAATCATAAGTCACGTCGCGTCCGTAAATTTTATCTATTTATTCTATTATTTATATTTTTAATTTGTCAATGACTTTTATTATTTTATTATTGAAATCCAAGTTGACGATCACATCCGCAAATACTATATTTATACATTAATAATTTATTGTACATATATGTATTATGGTGGCCTAAGTGAAATAAATTGATTGATTGATTGATTGATTGATAAAAAACGAAAATAAATTTTTGAAGAAAAATGAAATTTAATCGTTTTTCGGCGTTTCCAGCAGTTGTCCGAACGATTTACATCAAAAGAAATTTTGCTTGTCTCAGTTTCTGTAAGTCTCACAAATAATTTTTATAACAAAATAGTGTTCAGAATGTGATTCTGGACTCGAAAAAAAACGAAAATAAATTTTTGAAGAAAAATTCAATTTAATCGTTTTTCGGCGTTTCCAGCAGTTGTCCGAACGATTTACATCAAAAGAAATTGCGCTTGTCTCAGTTTCTGTAAGTCTCACAAATAATTTTTATAACAAAATAGTGTTCAGAATGTGATTCTGGACTCGAAAAAAAACGAAAATAAATTTTTGAAGAAAAATGAAATTTAATCGTTTTTCGGCGTTTCCAGCAGTTGTCCGAACGATTTACATCAAAAGAAATTTTGCTTGTCTCAGTTTCTGTAAGTCTCACAAATAATTTTTATAACAAAATAGTGTTCAGAATGTGATTCTGGACTCGAAAAAAAACGAAAATAAATTTTTGAAGAAAAATGAAATTTAATCGTTTTTCGGCGTTTCCAGCAGTTATCCGAACGATTTACATCAAAAGAGATTTTGCTTGTCTCAGTTTCTGTAAGTATCACAAATAATTTTTATAACAAAATAGTGTTCAGAATGTGATTCTGGACTCGAAAAAAAACGAAAATAAATTTTTGAGGAAAAATGAAATTTAATCGTTTTTCGGCCTTTCCAGCAGTTGTCCGAACGATTTACATCAAAAGAAATTTTGCTTGTCTCAGTTTCTGTAAGTCTCACAAATAATTTTTATAGCAAAATAGTGTTCAGAATGTGATTCTGGACTCGAAAAAAAACGAAAATAAATTTTTGAAGAAAAAATAAATTTAATCGTTTTTCGGCGTTTCCAGCAGTTGTCCGAACGATTTACATCAAAATAAATTTTGCTTGTCTCAGTTTCTGTAAGTCTCACAAATAATTTTTATAACAAAATAGTGTTCAGAATGTGATTCTGGACTCGAAAAAAAACGAAAATAAATTTTTGAAGAAAAATTAAATTTAATCGTTTTTCGGCGTTTCCAGCAGTTGTCTGAACGATTTACATCAAAAGAAATTTCGCTTGTCTCAGTTTCTGTAAGTCTCACAAATCATTTTTATAACAAAATAGTGTTCAGAATGTGATTCTGGACTCGAAAAAAAACGAAAATAAATTTTTGAAGAAAAATTAAATTTAATCGTTTTTCGGCGTTTCCAGCAGTTGTCCGAACGATTTACATCAAAAGAAATTTTGCTTGTCTCAGTTTCTGTAAGTCTCACAAATAATTTTTATAACAAAATAGTGTTCAGAATGTGATTCTGGACTCGATAAAAAACGAAAATAAATTTTTGAAGAAAAATGAAATTTAATCGTTTTTCGGCGTTTCCAGCAGTTGTCCGAACGATTTACATCAAAAGAAATTTTGCTTGTCTCAGTTTCTGTAAGTCTCACAAATAATTTTTATAACAAAATAGTGTTCAGATTGTGATTCTGGACTCGAAAAAAAACGAAAATAAATTTTTGAAGAAAAATTCAATTTAATCGTTTTTCGGCGTTTCCAGCAGTTGTCCGAACGAATTACATCAAAAGAAATTTCGCTTGTCTCAGTTTCTGTAAGTCTCACAAATAATTTTTATAACAAAATAGTGTTCAGAATGTGATTCTGGACTCGAAAAAAAACGAAAATAAATTTTTGAAGAAAAATGAAATTTAATTGT
The DNA here is from genome assembly GCA_910593695.2 of Ocypus olens. Classification (NCBI taxonomy): domain Eukaryota; kingdom Metazoa; phylum Arthropoda; class Insecta; order Coleoptera; family Staphylinidae; genus Ocypus; species Ocypus olens. The sequence goes on along the minus strand of OU343053.1, from coordinate 23,023,747 downwards.
TTTTCGGCGTTTCCAGCAGTTGTCCGAACGATTTACATCAAAAGAAATTTTGCTTGTCTCAGTTTCTGTAAGTCTCACAAATAATTTTTATAACAAAATAGTGTTCAGAATGTGATTCTGGACTCGAAAAAAAACGAAAATAAATTTTTGAAGAAAAATTCAATTTAATCGTTTTTCGGCGTTTCCAGCAGTTGTCCGAACGATTTACATCAAAAGAAATTGCGCTTGTCTCAGTTTCTGTAAGTCTCACAAATAATTTTTATAACAAAATAGTGTTCAGAATGTGATTCTGGACTCGAAAAAAAACGAAAATAAATTTTTGAAGAAAAATTAAATTTAATCGTTTTTCGGCGTTTCCAGCAGTTGTCCGAACGATTTACATCAAAAGAAATTTTGCTTGTCTCAGTTTCTGTAAGTCTCACAAATAATTTTTATAACAAAATAGTGTTCAGAATGTGATTCTGGACTCGAAAAAAAACGAAAATAAATTTTTGAAGAAAAATGAAATTTAATCGTTTTTCGGCGTTTCCAGCAGTTATCCGAACGATTTACATCAAAAGAGATTTTGCTTGTCTCAGTTTCTGTAAGTATCACAAATAATTTTTATAACAAAATAGTGTTCAGAATGTGATTCTGGACTCGAAAAAAAACGAAAATAAATTTTTGAGGAAAAATGAAATTTAATCGTTTTTCGGCCTTTCCAGCAGTTGTCCGAACGATTTACATAAAAAGAAATTTTGCTTGTCTCAGTTTCTGTAAGTCTCACAAATAATTTTTATAACAAAATAGTATTCAGAATGTGATTCTGGACTCGAAAAAAAAACGAAAATAAATTTTTGAAGAAAAATTAAATTTAATCGTTTTTCGGCGTTTCCAGCAGTTGTCCGAACGATTTACATCAAAAGTAATTTTGCTTGTCTCAGTTTCTGTAAGTCTCACAAATAATTTTTATAACAAAATAGTGTTCAGAATGTGATTCTGGACTCGAAAAAAAAACGAAAATAAATTTTTGAAGAAAAATTAAATTTAATCGTTTTTCGGCGTTTCCAGCAGTTGTCCGAACGATTTACATCAAAAGAAATTTCGCTTGTCTCAGTTTCTGTAAGTCTCACAAATAATTCTTATAACAAAATAGTGTTCAGAATGTGATTCTGGACTCGAAAAAAAACGAAAATAAATTTTTGAAGAAAAATTAAATTTAATCGTTTTTCGGCGTTTCCAGCAGTTGTCCGAACGATTTACATCAAAATAAATTTTGCTTGTCTCAGTTTCTGTAAGTCTCACAAATAATTTTTATAACAAAATAGTGTTCAGAATGTGATTCTGGACTCGAAAAAAAACGAAAATAAATTTTTGAAGAAAAATTAAATTTAATCGTTTTTCGGCGTTTCCAGCAGTTGTCCGAACGATTTACATTAAAAGAAATTTCGCTTCTCTCAGTTTCTGTAAGTCTCACAAATAATTTTTATAACAAAATAGTGTTCATAATGTGATTCTGGACTCGAAAAAAAACGAAAATAAATTTTTGAAGAAAAATTAAATTTAATCGATCAATCAATCAATCAATCAATCAATTTATTTCACTTAGGCCACCATAATACATATATGTACAATAAATTATTAATGTATAAATATAGTATTTGCGGATGTGATCGTCAACTTGGATTTCAATAATAAAATAATAAAAGTCATTGACAAATTAAAAATATAAATAATAGAATAAATAGATAAAATTTACGGACGCGACGTGACTTATGATTTAAAATAACAATAAATAAATTACAATACACAAGAATTACGGCACATACACGTTAAAAAAATATTAAAAATACTTCATCATTTATAAGGAACATTAGCTGGAATCATTAATAAATTCGGAATAGTGGTAGTAGCACTTTTTTACAAGAAAGTCTTTCAGTGATTTTTTAAAAGAGTTTCTACTACCACATTCCTTAATACTGTGTGGTAGCTTATTATATGTGAGAGCACATGAATACTTGGCTGATTTCTCGTACATAGTTGTTTTATGCGGCGCCATTCTTAACTCTTGTCTATGTCGTGTATTATAATTATGGTAGTTGCCATTTTGTTCAAAACTGGCTTTGTTCTCCCAAACATACATTCCACATTTGTAAATATATATACACGCAATGGTAAGAATGTTATTTTTTATAAAGGTTTCGCGGCATGAATCTCTTCTTTTTAGGTTAAACATTAATCTAATTAATCGTTTTTGTGAAACAAATATTCTCTTTATGTTCATTCTTCCCCAAACCAGTATATTATAACTCATATGGGGATACACCAATGCATAGTATATAATATTTAGGTTTTGTATAGAAAATTTATCAATTAGTTTCGCCATAGCAAAGTATGCGCTATTCATTTTACCAGATACATAATCAATTTGCCGGTACCACGATAGATTTTCATCCACAAAACTACCTAAAAACTTGGCACTAACAGACGTGTTTTCTGTACGGTTACCAGGACTTTTTCTGTTATAAAACTGTATCTTAACCGTTTTGTCACTATTAAGGATAATTTTATTTTTATAACACCATTCTGTTATTTCCCGATCAGTTGCCTCAATTTTATGCGCTAATTCGGATTGTGAATTAGCCGAAATAATAATTGTGGTATCATCGGCAAAATTAATTATGTATCGTTTTTCGGCGTTTCCCGCAGTTGTCCGAACGATTTACATCAAAAGCAATTTCGCTTGTCTCAGTTTCTGTAAGTCTCACAAATAATTTTTGTAACAAAATAGTGTTCAGAATGTGATTCTGGACTCGAAAAAAAACGAAAATAAATTTTTGAAGAAAAATTAAATTTAATCGTTTTTCGGCGTTTCCAGCAGTTGTCCGAACGATTTACATCAAAAGAAATTTTGCTTGTCTCAGTTTCTGTAAGTCTCACAAATAATTTTTTATAACAAAATAGTGTTCAGAATGTGATTCTGGACTCGATAAAAAACGAAAATAAATTTTTGAAGAAAAATGAAATTTAATCGTTTTTCGGCGTTTCCAGCAGTTATCCGAACGATTTACATCAAAAGAGATTTTGCTTGTCTCAGTTTCTGTAAGTCTCACAAATAATTTTTATAACAAAATAGTGTTCAGAATGTGATTCTGGACTCGAAAAAAAAAGAAAATAAATTTTTGAAGAAAAATGAAATTTAATCGTTTTTCGGCCTTTCCAGCAGTTGTCCGAACGATTTACATCAAAAGAAATTTTGCTTGTCTCAGTTTCTGTAAGTCTCACAAATAATTTTTATAACAAAATAGTGTTCAGAATGTGATTCTGGACTCGAAAAAAAAACGAAAATAAATTTTTGAAGAAAAATTAAATTTAATCGTTTTTCGGCGTTTCCAGCAGTTGTCCGAACGATTTACATCAAAAGAAATTTTGCTTGTCTCAGTTTCTGTAAGTCTCACAAATAATTTTTATAACAAAATAGTGTTCAGAATGTGATTCTGGACTCGAAAAAAAAACGAAAATAAATTTTTGAAGAAAAATTAAATTTAATCGTTTTTCGGCGTTTCCAGCAGTTGTCCGAACGATTTACATCAAAAGAAATTTCGCTTGTCTCAGTTTCTGTAAGTCTCACAAATAATTCTTATAACAAAATGGTGTTCAGAATGTGATTCTGGACTCAAAAAAAAACGAAAATAAATTTTTGAAGAAAAATTAAATTTAATCGATTTTCGGCGTTTCCAGCAGTTGTCCGAACGATTTACATCAAAAGAAATTTGGCTTGTCTCAGTTTCTGTAAGTCTCACAAATAATTTTTATAACAAAATAGTGTTCAGAATGTGATTCTGGACTCTAAAAAAAACGAAAATAAATTTTTGAAGAAAAATTAAATTTAATCGTTTTTCGGCGTTTCCAGCAGTTGTCCGAACGATTTACATTAAAAGAAATTTCGCTTCTCTCAGTTTCTGTAAGTCTCACAAATAATTTTTATAACAAAATAGTGTTCATAATGTGATTCTGGACTCGAAAAAAAACGAAAATAAATTTTTGAAGAAAAATTAAATTTAATATTTTTTCGGCGTTTCCAGCAGTTGTCCGAACGATTTACATCAAAAGCAATTTCGCTTGTCTCAGTTTCTGTAATTCTCACAAATAATTTTTGTAACAAAATAATGTTCAGAATGTGATTCTGGACTCGAAAAAAAACGAAAATAAATTTTTGAAGAAAAATTAAATTTAATCGTTTTTCGGCGTTTCCAGTAGTTGTCCGAACGATTTACATCAAAAGAAATTTTGCTTGTCTCAGTTTCTGTAAGTCTCACAAATAATTTTTATAACAAAATAGTGTTCAGAATGTGATTCTGGACTCGAAAAAAAACGAAAATAAATTTTTGAAGAAAAATGAAATTTAATCGTTTTTCGGCGTTTCCAGCAGTTGTCCGAACGATTTACATCAAAAGAAATTTTGCTTGTTTTAGTTTCTGTAAGTCTCACAAATAATTTTTATAACAATATAGTGTTCAGAATGTGATTCTGGACTCGACAAAAAACGAAAATAAATTTTTGAAGAAAAATTAAATTTAATCGTTTTTCGGCGTTTCCAGCAGTTGTCCGAACGATTTACATCAAAAGAAATTTTGATTGTCTCAGTTTCTGTAAGTCTCACAAATAATTTTTATAACAAAATAGTGTTCAGAATGTGATTCTGGACTAGCAAAAAAACGAAAATTAATTTTTGAAGAAAAATGAAATTTAATCGTTTTTCGGCGTTTCCAGCAGTTGTCAGAACGATTTACATCAAAAGAAATTTTGCTTGTCTCAGTTTCTGTAAGTCTCACAAATAATTTTTATAGCAAAATAGTGTTCAGAATGTGATTCTGGACTCCAAAAAAAACGAAAATAAATTTTTGAAGAAAAAATAAATTTAATCGTTTTTCGGCGTTTCCAGCAGTTGTCCGAACGATTTACATCAAAATAAATTTTGCTTGTCTCAGTTTCTGTAAGTCTCACAAATAATTTTTATAACAAAATAGTGTTCAGAATGTGATTCTGGACTCGAAAAAAAAACGAAAATAAATTTTTGAAGAAAAATTAAATTTAATCGTTTTTCGGCGTTTCCAGCAGTTGTCCGAACGATTTACATCAAAAGAAATTTCGCTTGTCTCAGTTTCTGTAAGTCTCACAAATCATTTTTATAACAAAATAGTGTTCAGAATGTGATTCTGGACTCGAAAAAAAACGAAAATAAATTTTTGAAGAAAAATTAAATTTAATCGTTTTTCGGCGTTTCCAGCAGTTGTCCGAACGATTTACATCAAAAGAAATTTTGCTTATCTCAGTTTCTGTAAGTCTCACAAATAATTTTTATAACAAAACAGTGTTCAGAATGTGATTCTGGACTCAAAAAAAAAAATGAAAATAAATTTTTGAAGAAAAATTAAATTTCATCGTTTTTCGGCGTTTCCAGCAGTTGTCCGAACGATTTACATCAAAAGAAATTTTGCTTGTCTCAGTTTCTGTAAGTCTCACAAATAATTTTTATAACAATATAGTGTTCAGAATGTGATTCTGGACTCGACAAAAAACGAAAATAAATTTTTGAAGAAAAATTAAATTTAATCGTTTTTCGGCGTTTCCAGCAGTTGTCCGAACGATTTACATCAAAAGAAATTTTGATTGTCTCAGTTTCTGTAAGTCTCACAAATAATTTTTATAACAAAATAGTGTTCAGAATGTGATTCTGGACTAGCAAAAAAACGAAAATAAATTTTTGAAGAAAAATGAAATTTAATCGTTTTTCGGCGTTTCCAGCGGTTGTCAGAACGATTTACATCAAAAGAAATTTTGCTTGTCTCAGTTTCTGTAAGTCTCACAAATAATTTTTATAGCAAAATAGTGTTCAGAATGTGATTCTGGACTCGAAAAAAAACGAAAATAAATTTTTGAAGAAAAAATAAATTTAATCGTTTTTCGGCGTTTCCAGCAGTTGTCCGAACGATTTACATCAAAATAAATTTTGCTTGTCTCAGTTTCTGTAAGTCTCACAAATAATTTTTATAACAAAATAGTGTTCAGAATGTGATTCTGGACTCGAAAAAAAACGAAAATAAATTTTTGAAGAAAAATTAAATTTAATCGTTTTTCGGCGTTTCCAGCAGTTGTCCGAACGATTTACATCAAAAGAAATTTCGCTTGTCTCAGTTTCTGTAAGTCTCACAAATCATTTTTATAACAAAATAGTGTTCAGAATGTGATTCTGGACTCGAAAAAAAACGAAAATAAATTTTTGAAGAAAAATTAAATTTAATCGTTTTTCGGCGTTTCCAGCAGTTGTCCGAACGATTTACATCAAAAGAAATTTTGCTTGTCTCAGTTTCTGTAAGTCTCACAAATAATTTTTATAACAAAATAGTGTTCAGAATGTGATTCTGGACTCGATAAAAAACGAAAATAAATTTTTGAAGAAAAATGAAATTTAATCGTTTTTCGGCGTTTCCAGCAGTTGTCCGAACGATTTACATCAAAAGAAATTTTGCTTGTCTCAGTTTCTGTAAGTCTCACAAATAATTTTTATAACAAAATAGTGTTCAGAATGTGATTCTGGACTCGAAAAAAAACGAAAATAAATTTTTGAAGAAAAATTCAATTTAATCGTTTTTCGGCGTTTCCAGCAGTTGTCCGAACGATTTACATCAAAAGAAATTTCGCTTGTCTCAGTTTCTGTAAGTCTCACAAATAATTTTTATAACAAAATAGTGTTCAGAATGTGATTCTGGACTCGAAAAAAAACGAAAATAAATTTTTGAAGAAAAATGAAATTTAATCGTTTTTCGGCGTTTCCAGCAGTTGTCCGAACGATTTACATCAAAAGAAATTTTGCTTGTCTCAGTTTCTGTAAGTCTCACAAATAATTTTTATAACAAAATAGTGTTCAGAATGTGATTCTGGACTCGAAAAAAAACGAAAATAAATTTTTGAAGAAAAATTCAATTTAATCGTTTTTCGGCGTTTCCAGCAGTTGTCCGAACGATTTACATCAAAAGAAATTGCGCTTGTCTCAGTTTCTGTAAGTCTCACAAATAATTTTTATAACAAAATAGTGTTCAGAATGTGATTCTGGACTCGAAAAAAAACGAAAATAAGTTTTTGAAGAAAAATGAAATTTAATCGTTTTTCGGCGTTTCCAGCAGTTATCCGAATGATTTACATCAAAAGAGATTTTGCTTGTCTCAGTTTCTGTAAGTATCACAAATAATTTTTATAACAAAATAGTGTTCAGAATGTGATTCTGGACTCGAAAAAAAACGAAAATAAATTTTTGAGGAAAAATGAAATTTAATCGTTTTTCGGCCTTTCCAGCAGTTGTCCGAACGATTTACATCAAAAGAAATTTTGCTTGTCTCAGTTTCTGTAAGTCTCACAAATAATTTTTATAACAAAATAGTGTTCAGAATGTGATTCTGGACTCGAAAAAAAAACGAAAATAAATTTTTGAAGAAAAATTAAATTTAATCGTTTTTCGGCGTTTCCAGCAGTTGTCCGAACGATTTACATCAAAAGTAATTTTGCTTGTCTCAGTTTCTGTAAGTCTCACAAATAATTTTTATAACAAAATAGTGTTCAGAATGTGATTCTGGACTCGAAAAAAAAACGAAAATAAATTTTTGAAGAAAAATTAAATTTAATCGTTTTTCGGCGTTTCCAGCAGTTGTCCGAACGATTTACATCAAAAGAAATTTCGCTTGTCTCAGTTTCTGTAAGTCTCACAAATAATTCTTATAACAAAATAGTGTTCAGAATGTGATTCTGGACTCGAAAAAAAACGAAAATAAATTTTTGAAGAAAAATTAAATTTAATCGTTTTTCGGCGTTTCCAGCAGTTGTCCGAACGATTTACATCAAAAGAAATTTTGCTTGTCTCAGTTTCTGTAAGTCTCACAAATAATTTTTATAACAAAATAGTGTTCAGAATGTGATTCTGGACTCGAAAAAAAACGAAAATAAATTTTTGAAGAAAAATTAAATTTAATCGTTTTTCGGCGTTTCCAGCAGTTGTCCGAACGATTTACATTAAAAGAAATTTCGCTTCTCTCAGTTTCTGTAAGTCTCACAAATAATTTTTATAACAAAATAGTGTTCATAATGTGATTCTGGACTCGAAAAAAAACGAAAATAAATTTTTGAAGAAAAATTAAATTTAATCGTTTTTCGGCGTTTCCCGCAGTTGTCCGAACGATTTACATCAAAAGCAATTTCGCTTGTCTCAGTTTCTGTAAGTCTCACAAATAATTTTTGTAACAAAATAGTGTTCAGAATGTGATTCTGGACTCGAAAAAAAACGAAAATAAATTTTTGAAGAAAAATTAAATTTAATCGTTTTTCGGCGTTTCCAGCAGTTGTCCGAACGATTTACATCAAAAGAAATTTTGCTTGTCTCAGTTTCTGTAAGTCTTACAAATAATTTTTATAACAAAATAGTGTTCAGAATGTGATTCTGGACTCGATAAAAAACGAAAATAAATTTTTGAAGAAAAATTAAATTTAATCGTTTTTCGGCGTTTCCAGCAGTTGTCCGAACGATTTACATCAAAAGAAATTTTGCTTGTCTCAGTTTCTGTAAGTCTCACAAATAATTTTTATAACAAAATAGTGTTCAGAATGTGATTCTGGACTCAAAAAAAAAACGAAAATAAATTTTTGAAGAAAAATTAAATTTCATCGTTTTTCGGCGTTTCCAGCAGTTGTCCGAACGATTTACATCAAAAGAAATTTTGCTTGGCTTAGTTTCTGTAAGTCTCACAAATAATTTTTATAACAAAATAGTGTTCAGAATGTGATTCTGGACTCGAAAAAAAACGAAAATAAATTTTTGAAGAAAAATTAAATTTAATCGTTTTTCGGCGTTTCCAGCAGTTGTCCGAACGATTTACATCAAAAGAAATTTTGCTTGTCTCAGTTTCTGTAAGTCTCACAAATAATTTTTATAACAAAATAGTGTTCAGAATGTGATTCTGGACTCGATAAAAAACGAAAATAAATTTTTGAAGAAAAATGAAATTTAATCGTTTTTCGGCGTTTCCAGCGGTTATCCGAACGATTTACATCAAAAGAGATTTTGCTTGTCTCATTTTCTGTAAGTCTCACAAATAATTTTTATAACAAAATAGTGTTCAGAATGTGATTCTGGACTCGAAAAAAAACGAAAATACATTTTTGAAGAAAAATGAAATTTAATCGTTTTTCGGCCTTTCCAGCAGTTGTCCGAACGATTTACATCAAAAGAAATTTTGCTTGTCTCAGTTTCTGTAAGTCTCACAAATAATTTTTATAACAAAATAGTGTTCAGAATGTGATTCTGGACTCGAAAAAAAAATGAAAATAAATTTTTGAAGAAAAATTAAATTTAATCGTTTTTCGGCGTTTCCAGCAGTTGTCCGAACGATTTACATCAAAAGTAATTTTGCTTGTCTCAGTTTCTGTAAGTCTCACAAATAATTTTTATAACAAAATAGTGTTCAGAATGTGATTCTGGACTCGAAAAAAAACGAAAAAAAATTTTTGAAGAAAAATTAAATTTAATCGTTTTTCGGCGTTTCCAGCAGTTGTCCGAACGATTTACATCAAAAGAAATTTCGCTTGTCTCAGTTTCTGTAAGTCTCACAAATAATTCTTATAACAAAATAGTGTTCAGAATGTGATTCTGGACTCGAAAAAAAACGAAAATAAATTTTTGAAGAAAAATTAAATTTAATCGTTTTTCGGCGTTTCCAGCAGTTGTCCGAACGATTTACATCAAAAGAAATTTTGCTTGTCTCAGTTTCTGTAAGTCTCACAAATAATTTTTATAACAAAATAGTGTTCAGAATGTGATTCTGGACTCGAAAAAAAACGAAAATAAATTTTTGAAGAAAAATTAAATTTAATCGTTTTTCGGCGTTTCGAGCAGTTGTCCGAACGATTTACATTAAAAGAAATTTCGCTTCTCTCAGTATCTGTAAGTCTCACAAATAATTTTTATAACAAAATAGTGTTCATAATGTGATTCTGGACTCGAAAAAAAACGAAAATAAATTTTTGAAGAAAAATTAAATTTAATCGTTTTTCGGCGTTTCCCGCAGTTGTCCGAACGATTTACATCAAAAGCAATTTCGCTTGTCTCAGTTTCTGTAAGTCTCACAAATAATTTTTGTAACAAAATAGTGTTCAGAATGTGATTCTGGACTCGAAAAAAAACGAAAATAAATTTTTGAAGAAAAATTAAATTTAATCGTTTTTCGGCGTTTCCAGCAGTTGACCGAACGATTTACATCGAAAGAAATTTTGCTTGTCTCAGTTTCTGTAAGTCTCACAAATAATTTTTATAACAAAATAGTGTTCAGAATGTGATTCTGGACTCGATAAAAAACGAAAATAAATTTTTAAAGAAAAATTAAATTTAATCGTTTTTCGGCGTTTCCAGCAGTTGTCCGAACGATTTACATCAAAAGAAATTTTGCTTGTCTCAGTTTCTGTAAGTCTCACAAATAATTTTTATAACAAAATAGTGTTCAGAATGTGATTCTGGACTCAAAAAAAAAAACGAAAATAAATTTTTGAAGAAAAATTAAATTTCATCGTTTTTCGGCGTTTCCAGCAGTTGTCCGAACGATTTACATCAAAAAAAATTTTGCTTGGCTTAGTTTCTGTAAGTCTCACAAATAATTTTTATAACAAAATAGTGTTCAGAATGTGATTCTGGACTCGAAAAAAAACGAAAATAAATTTTTGAAGAAAAATTAAATTTAATCGTTTTTCGGCGTTTCCAGCAGTTGTCCGAACGATTTACATCAAAAGAAATTTTGCTTGTCTCAGTTTCTGTAAGTCTCACAAATAATTTTTATAACAAAATAGTGTTCAGAATGTGATTCTGGACTCGATAAAAAACGAAAATAAATTTTTGAAGAAAAATGAAATTTAATCGTTTTTCGGCGTTTCCAGCAGTTATCCGAACGATTTACATCAAAAGAGATTTTGCTTGTCTCAGTTTCTGTAAGTCTCACAAATAATTTTTATAACAAAATAGTGTTCAGAATGTGATTCTGGACTCGAAAAAAAACGAAAATAAATTTTTGAAGAAAAATGAAATTTAATCGTTTTTCGGCCTTTCCAGCAGTTGTCCGAACGATTTACATCAAAAGAAATTTTGCTTGTCTCAGTTTCTGTAAGTCTCACAAATAATTTTTATAACAAAATAGTGTTCAGAATGTGATTCTGGACTCGAAAAAAAACGAAAATAAATTTTTGAAGAAAAATTAAATTTAATCGTTTTTCGGCGTTTCCAGCAGTTGTCCGAACGATTTACATCAAAAGAAATTTCGCTTGTGTCAGTTTCTGTAAGTCTCACAAATAATTCTTATAACAAAATGGTGTTCAGAATGTGATTCTGGACTCAAAAAAAAACGAAAATAAATTTTTGAAGAAAAATTAAATTTAATCGATTTTCGGCGTTTCCAGCAGTTGTCCGAACGATTTACATCAAAAGAAATTTGGCTAGTCTCAGTTTCTGTAAGTCTCACAAATAATTTTTATAACAAAATAGTGTTCAGAATGTGATTCTGGACTCTAAAAAAAACGAAAATAAATTTTTGAAGAAAAATTAAATTTAATCGTTTTTCGGCGTTTCCAGCAGTTGTCCGAACGATTTACATTAAAAGAAATTTCGCTTCTCTCAGTTTCTGTAAGTCTCACAAATAATTTTTATAACAAAATAGTGTTCATAATGTGATTCTGGACTCGAAAAAAAACGAAAATAAATTTTTGAAGAAAAATTAAATTTAATCGTTTTTCGGCGTTTCCCGCAGTTGTCCGAACGATTTACATCAAAAGCAATTTCGCTTGTCTCAGTTTCTGTAAGTCTCACAAATAATTTTTGTAACAAAATAGTGTTCAGAATGTGATTCTGGACTCGAAAAAAAACGAAAATAAATTTTTGAAGAAAAATTAAATTTAATCGTTTTTCGGCGTTTCCAGCAGTTGTCCGAACGATTTACATCAAAAGAAATTTTGCTTGTCTCAGTTTCTGTAAGTCTCACAAATAATTTTTATAACAAAATAGTGTTCAGAATGTGATTCTGGACTCGATAAAAAACGAAAATAAATTTTTGAAGAAAAATTAAATTTAATCGTTTTTCGGCGTTTCCAGCAGTTGTCCGAACGATTTACATCAAAAGAAATTTTGCTTGTCTCAGTTTCTGTAAGTCTCACAAATAATTTTTATAACAAAATAGTGTTCAGAATGTGATTCTGGACTCAAAAAAAAAAACGAAAATAAATTTTTGAAGAAAAATTAAATTTCATCGTTTTTCGGCGTTTCGAGCAGTTGTCCGAACGATTTACATCAAAAAAAAATTTGCTTGGCTTAGTTTCTGTAAGTCTCACAAATAATTTTTATAACAAAATAGTGTTCAGAATGTGATTCTGGACTCGAAAAAAAGCGAAAATAAATTTTTGAAGAAAAATTAAATTTAATCGTTTTTCGGCGTTTCCAGCAGTTGTCCGAACGATTTACATCAAAAGAAATTTTGCTTGTCTCAGTTTCTGTAAGTCTCACAAATAATTTTTATAACAAAATAGTGTTCAGAATGTGATTCTGGACTCGATAAAAAACGAAAATAAATTTTTGAAGAAAAATGAAATTTAATCGTTTTTCGGCGTTTCCAGCAGTTATCCGAACGATTTACATCAAAAGAGATTTTGCTTGTCTCAGTTTCTGTAAGTCTCACAAATAATTTTTATAACAAAATAGTGTTCAGAATGTGATTCTGGACTCGAAAAAAAACGAAAATAAATTTTTGAAGAAAAATGAAATTTAATCGTTTTTCGGCCTTTCCAGCAGTTGTCCGAACGATTTACATCAAAAGAAATTTTGCTTGTCTCAGTTTCTGTAAGTCTCACAAATAATTTTTATAACAAAATAGTGTTCAGAATGTGATTCTCGACTCGAAAAAAAAACGAAAATAAATTTTTGAAGAAAAATTAAATTTAATCGTTTTTCGGCGTTTCCAGCAGTTGTCCGAACGATTTACATCAAAAGAAATTTTGCTTGTCTCAGTTTCTGTAAGTCTCACAAATAATTTTTATAACAAAATAGTGTTCAGAATGTGATTCTGGACTCGAAAAAAAACGAAAATAAATTTTTGAAGAAAAATTAAATTTAATCGTTTTTCGGCGTTTCCAGCAGTTGTCCGAACGATTTACATCAAAAGAAATTTCGCTTGTCTCAGTTTCTGTAAGTCTCACAAATAATTCTTATAACAAAATGGTGTTCAGAATGTGATTCTGGACTCAAAAAAAAACGAAAATAAATTTTTGAAGAAAAATTAAATTTAATCGATTTTCGGCGTTTCCAGCAGTTGTCCGAACGATTTACATCAAAAGAAATTTGGCTTGTCTCAGTTTCTGTAAGTCTCACAAATAATTTTTATAACAAAATAGTGTTCAGAATGTGATTCTGGACTCTAAAAAAAACGAAAATAAATTTTTGAAGAAAAATTAAATTTAATCGTTTTTCGGCGTTTCCAGCAGTTGTCCGAACGATTTACATTAAAAGAAATTTCGCTTCTCTCAGTTTCTGTAAGTCTCACAAATAATTTTTATAACAAAATAGTGTTCATAATGTGATTCTGGACTCGAAAAAAAACGAAAATAAATTTTTGAAGAAAAATTAAATTTAATCGTTTTTCGGCGTTTCCAGCAGTTGTCCGAACGATTTACATCAAAAGCAATTTCGCTTGTCTCAGTTTCTGTAAGTCTCACAAATAATTTTTGTAACAAAATAGTGTTCAGAATGTGATTCTGGACTCGAAAAAAAACGAAAATAAATTTTTGAAGAAAAATTAAATTTAATCGTTTTTCGGCGTTTCCAGTAGTTGTCCGAACGATTTACATCAAAAGAAATTTTGCTTGTCTCAGTTTCTGTAAGTCTCACAAATAATTTTTATAACAAAATAGTGTTCAGAATGTGATTCTGGACTCGAAAAAAAACGAAAATAAATTTTTGAAGAAAAATTAAATTTAATCGTTTTTCGGCGTTTCCAGCAGTTGTCCGAACGATTTACATCAAAAGAAATTTCGCTTGTCTCAGTTTCTGTAAGTCTCACAAATAATTCTTATAACAAAATAGTGTTCAGAATGTGATTCTGGACTCGATAAAAAACGAAAATAAATTTTTGAAGAAAAATTAAATTTAATCGTTTTTCGGCGTTTCCAGCAGTTGTCCGAACGATTTACATCAAAAGAAATTTTGCTTGTCTCAGTTTCTGTAAGTCTCAGAAATAATTTTTATAACAAAATAGTGTTCAGAATGTGATTCTGGACTCAAAAAAAAAACGAAAATAAATTTTTGAAGAAAAATTAAATTTCATCGTTTTTCGGCGTTTCCAGCAGTTGTCCGAACGATTTACATCAAAAGAAATTTTGCTTGTCTTAGTTTCTGTAAGTCTCACAAATAATTTTTATAACAAAATAGTGTTCAGAATGTGATTCTGGACTCGAAAAAAACGAAAATAAATTTTTGAAGAAAAATTAAATTTAATCGTTTTTCGGCGTTTCCAGCAGTTGTCCGAACGATTTACATCAAAAGAAATTTTGCTTGTCTCAGTTTCTGTAAGTCTCACAAATAATTTTTATAACAAAATAGTGTTCAGAATGTGATTCTGGACTCGATAAAAAACGAAAATAAATTTTTGAAGAAAAATGAAATTTAATCGTTTTTCGGCGTTTCCAGCAGTTATCCGAACGATTTACATCAAAAGAGATTTTGCTTGTCTCAGTTTCTGTAAGTCTCACAAATAATTTTTATAACAAAATAGTGTTCAGAATGTGATTCTGGACTCGAAAAAAAACGAAAATAAATTTTTGAAGAAAAATGAAATTTAATCGTTTTTCGGCCTTTCCAGCAGTTGTCCGAACGATTTACATCAAAAGAAATTTTGCTTGTCTCAGTTTCTGTAAGTCTCACAAATAATTTTTATAACAAAATAGTGTTCAGAATGTGATTCTGGACTCGAAAAAAAAACGAAAATAAATTTTTGAAGAAAAATTAAATTTAATCGTTTTTCGGCGTTTCCAGCAGTTGTCCGAACGATTTACATCAAAAGAAATTTTGCTTGTCTCAGTTTCTGTAAGTCTCACAAATAATTTTTATAACAAAATAGTGTTCAGAATGTGATTCTGGACTCGAAAAAAAACGAAAATAAATTTTTGAAGAAAAATTAAATTTAATCGTTTTTCGGCGTTTCCAGCAGTTATCCGAACGATTTACATCAAAAGAAATTTCGCTTGTCTCAGTTTCTGTAAGTCTCACAAATAATTCTTATAACAAAATAGTGTTCAGAATGTGATTCTGGACTCAAAAAAAAACGAAAATAAATTTTTGAAGAAAAATTAAATTTAATCGATTTTCGCCGTTTCCAGCAGTTGTCCGAACGATTTACATCAAAAGAAATTTTGCTTGTCTCAGTTTCTGTAAGTCTCACAAATAATTTTTATAACAAAATAGTGTTCAGAATGTGATTCTGGATTCGAAAAAAAACGAAAATAAAATTTTGAAGAAAAATTAAATTTAATCGTTTTTCGGCGTTTCCAGCAGTTGTCCGAACGATTTACATTAAAAGAAATTTTGCTTGTCTCAGTTTCTGTAAGTCTCACAAATAATTTTTATAACAAAATAGTGTTCAGAATGTGATTCTGGACTCGATAAAAAACGAAAATAAATTTTTGAAGAAAAATTAAATTTAATCGTTTTTCGGCGTTTCCAGCAGTTGTCCGAACGATTTACATCAAAAGAAATTTTGCTTGTCTCAGTTTCTGTAAGTCTCACAAATAATTTTTATAACAAAATAGTGTTCAGAATGTGATTCTGGACTCGATAAAAAACGAAAATAAATTTTTGAAGAAAAATTAAATTTAATCGTTTTTCGGCGTTTCCAGCAGTTGTCCGAACGATTTACATCAAAAGAAATTTTGCTTGTCTCAGTTTCTGTAAGTCTCACAAATAATTTTTATAACAAAATAGTGTTCAGAATGTGATTCTGGACTCGATAAAAAACGAAAATAAATTTTTGAAGAAAAATGAAATTTAATCGTTTTTCGGCATTTCCAGCAGTTGTCCGAACGATTTACATCAAAAGAAATTTAGCTTGTCTCAGTTTCTGTAAGTCTCACAAATAATTTTTATAACAAAATAGTGTTCAGAATGTGATTCTGGACTCGATAAAAAACGAAAATAAATTTTTGAAGAAAAATGAAATTTAATCGTTTTTCGGCGTTTCCAGCAGTTGTCCGAACGATTTACATCAAAAGAAATTTTGCTTGTCTCAGTTTCTGTAAGTCTCACAAATAATTTTTATAACAAAATAGTGTTCAGAATGTGATTCTGGACTCGATAAAAAACGAAAATAAATTTTTGAAGAAAAATTAAATTTAATCGTTTTTCGGCGTTTCCAGCAGTTGTCCGAACGATTTACATCAAAAGAAATTTTGCTTGTCTCAGTTTCTGTAAGTCTCACAAATAATTTTTATAACAAAATAGTGTTCAGAATGTGATTCTGGACTCGATAAAAAACGAAAATAAATTTTTGAAGAAAAATTAAATTTAATCGTTTTTCGGCGTTTCCAGCAGTTGTCCGAACGATTTACATCAAAAGAAATTTGGCTTGTCTCAGTTTCTGTAAGTCTCACAAATAATTCTTATAACAAAATAGTGTTCAGAATGTGATTCTGGACTCAAAAAAAAACGAAAATAAATTTTTGAAGAAAAATTAAATTTAATCGATTTTCGGCGTTTCCAGCAGTTGTCCGAACGATTTACATCAAAAAAAATTTTGCTTGTCTCAGTTTCTGTAAGTCTCACAAATAATTTTTATAACAAAATAGTGTTCAGAATGTGATTCTGGACTCGAAAAAAAACGAAAATAAATTTTTGAAGAAAAATTAAATTTAATCGTTTTTCGGCGTTTCCAGCAGTTGTCCGAACGATTTACATCAAAAGAAATTTCGCTTGTCTCAGTTTCTGTAAGTCTCACAAATAATTCTTATAACAAAATAGTGTTCAGAATAAGATTCTGGACTCAAAAAAAAACGAAAATAAATTTTTGAAGAAAAATTAAATTTAATCGATTTTCGCCGTTTCCAGCAGTTGTCCGAACGATTTACATCAAAAGAAATTTTGCTTGTCTCAGTTTCTGTAAGTCTCACAAATAATTTTTATAACAAAATAGTGTTCAGAATGTGATTCTGGATTCGAAAAAAAACGAAAATAAAATTTTGAAGAAAAATTAAATTTAATCGTTTTTCGGCGTTTCCAGCAGTTGTCCGAACGATTTACATTAAAAGAAATTTTGCTTGTCTCAGTTTCTGTAAGTCTCACAAATAATTTTTATAACAAAATAGTGTTCAGAATGTGATTCTGGACTCGATAAAAAACGAAAATAAATTTTTGAAGAAAAATTAAATTTAATCGTTTTTCGGCGTTTCCAGCAGTTGTCCGAACGATTTACATCAAAAGAAATTTTGCTTGTCTCAGTTTCTGTAAGTCTCACAAATAATTTTTATAACAAAATAGTGTTCAGAAAGTGATTCTGGACTCGATAAAAAACGAAAATAAATTTTTGAAGAAAAATTAAATTTAATCGTTTTTCGGCGTTTCCAGCAGTTGTCCGAACGATTTACATCAAAAGACATTTTGCTTGTCTCAGTTTCTGTAAGTCTCACAAATAATTTTTATAACAAAATAGTGTTCAGAATGTGATTCTGGACTCGATAAAAAACGAAAATAAATTTTTGAAGAAAAATGAAATTTAATCGTTTTTCGGCGTTTCCAGCAGTTGTCCGAACGATTTACATCAAAAGAAATTTTGCTTGTCTCAGTTTCTGTAAGTCTCACAAATAATTTTTATAACAAAATAGTGTTCAGAATGTGATTCTGGACTCGATAAAAAACGAAAATAAATTTTTGAAGAAAAATTAAATTTAATCGTTTTTCGGCGTTTCCAGCAGTTGTCCGAACGATTTACATCAAAAGAAATTTTGCTTGTCTCAGTTTCTGTAAGTCTCACAAATAATTTTTATAACAAAATAGTGTTCAGAATGTGATTCTGGACTCGATAAAAAACGAAAATAAATTTTTGAAGAAAAATTAAATTTAATCGTTTTTCGGCGTTTCCAGCAGTTGTCCGAACGATTTACATCAAAAGAAATTTCGCTTGTCTCAGTTTCTGTAAGTCTCACAAATAATTCTTATAACAAAATAGTGTTCAGAATGTGATTCTGGACTCAAAAAAAAACGAAAATAAATTTTTGAAGAAAAATTAAATTTAATCGATTTTCGGCGTTTCCAGCAGTTGTCCGAACGATTTACATCAAAAGAAATTTTGCTTGTCTCAGTTTCTGTAAGTCTCACAAATAATTTTTATAACAAAATAGTGTTCAGAATGTGATTCTGGATTCGAAAAAAAACGAAAATAAAATTTTGAAGAAAAATTAAATTTAATCGTTTTTCGGCGTTTCCAGCAGTTGTCCGAACGATTTACATCAAAAGAAATTTTGCTTGTCTCAGTTTCTGTAAGTCTCACAAATAATTTTTATAACAAAATAGTGTTCAGAATGTGATTCTGGACTCGATAAAAAACGAAAATAAATTTTTGAAGGAAAATGAAATTTAATCGTTTTTCGGCCTTTCCAGCAGTTGTCCGAACGATTTACATCAAAAGAAATTTTGCTTGTCTCAGTTTCTGTAAGTCTCACAAATAATTTTTATAACAAAATAGTGTTCAGAATGTGATTCTGGACTCGAAAAAAAAACGAAAATTAATTTTTGAAGAAAAATTAAATTTAATCGTTTTTCGGCGTTTCCAGCAGTTGTCCGAACGATTTACATCAAAAGAAATTTTGCTTGTCTCAGTTTCTGTAAGTCTCACAAATAATTTTTATAACAAAATAGTGTTCAGAATGTGATTCTGGACTCGAAAAAAAACGAAAATAAATTTTTGAAGAAAAATTAAATTTAATCGTTTTTCGGCGTTTCCAGCAGTTGTCCGAACGATTTACATCAAAAGAAATTTCGCTTGTCTCAGTTTCTGTAAGTCTCACAAATAATTCTTATAACAAAATAGTGTTCAGAATGTGATTCTGGACTCAAAAAAAAACGAAAATAAATTTTTGAAGAAAAATTAAATTTAATCGATTTTCGGCGTTTCCAGCAGTTGTCCGAACGATTTACATCAAAAGAAATTTTGCTTGTCTCAGTTTCTGTAAGTCTCACAAATAATTTTTATAACAAAATAGTGTTCAGAATGTGATTCTGGATTCGAAAAAAAAACGAAAATAAAATTTTGAAGAAAAATTAAATTTAATCGTTTTTCGGCGTTTCCAGCAGTTGTCCGAACGATTTACATCAAAAGAAATTTTGCTTGTCTCAGTTTCTGTAAGTCTCACAAATAATTTTTATAACAAAATAGTGTTCAGAATGTGATTCTGGACTCGATAAAAAACGAAAATAAATTTTTGAAGAAAAATGAAATTTAATCGTTTTTCGGCGTTTCCAGCAGTTGTCCGAACGATTTACATCAAAATAAATTTTGCTTGTCTCAGTTTCTGTAAGTCTCACAAATAATTTTTATAACAAAATAGTGTTCAGAATGTGATTCTGGACTCGATAAAAAACGAAAATAAATTTTTGAAGAAAAATTAAATTTAATCGTTTTTCGGCGTTTCCAGCAGTTGTCCGAATGATTTACATCGAAAGAAATTTTGCTTGTCTCAGTTTCTGTAAGTCTCACAAATAATTTTTATAACAAAATAGTGTTCAGAATGTGATTCTGGACTCGAAAAAAAACGAAAATAAATTTTTGAAGAAAAATGAAATTTAATCGTTTTTCGGCGTTTCCAGCAGTTGTCCGAACGATTTACATCAAAAGAAATTTCGCTTGTCTCAGTTTCTGTAAGTCTCACAAATAATTTTTGTAACAAAATAGTGTTCAGAATGTGATTCTGGACTCGAAAAAAAACGAAAATAAATTTTTGAAGAAAAATTAAATTTAATCGTTTTTCGGCGTTTCCAGCAGTTGTCCGAACGATTTACATCAAAAGAAATTTTGCTTGTCTCAGTTTCTGTAAGTCTCACAAATAATTTTTATAACAAAATAGTGTTCAGAATGTGATTCTGGATTCGAAAAAAAACGAAAATAAAATTTTGAAGAAAAATTAAATTTAATCGTTTTTCGGCGTTTCCAGCAGTTGTCCGAACGATTTACATCAAAAGAAATTTTGCTTGTCTCAGTTTCTGTAAGTCTCACAAATAATTTTTATAACAAAATAGTGTTCAGAATGTGATTCTGGACTCGATAAAAAACGAAAATAAATTTTTGAAGAAAAATTAAATTTAATCGTTTTTCGGCGTTTCCAGCAGTTGTCCGAACGATTTACATCAAAAGAAATTTTGCTTGTCTCAGTTTCTGTAAGTCTCACAAATAATTTTTATAACAAAATAGTGTTCAGAATGTGATTCTGGACTCGATAAAAAACGAAAATAAATTTTTGAAGAAAAATTAAATTTAATCGTTTTTCGGCGTTTCCAGCAGTTGTCCGAACGATTTACATCAAAAGAAATTTTGCTTGTCTCAGTTTCTGTAAGTCTCACAAATAATTTTTATAACAAAATAGTGTTCAGAATGTGATTCTGGACTCGATAAAAAACGAAAATGAATTTTTGAAGAAAAATTAAATTTAATCGTTTTTCGGCGTTTCCAGCAGTTGTCCGAACGATTTACATCAAAAGAAATTTTGCTTGTCTCAGTTTCTGTAAGTCTCACAAATAATTTTTATAACAAAATAGTGTTCAGAATGTGATTCTGGACTCGAAAAACAACGAAAATAAATTTTTGAAGAAAAATTAAATTTAATCGTTTTTCGGCGTTTCCAGCAGTTGTCCGAACGATTTACATCAAAAGAAATTTCGCTTGTCTCAGTTTCTGTAAGTCTCACAAATCATTTTTATAACAAAATAGTGTTCAGAATGTGATTCTGGACTCGAAAAAAAAACGAAAATAAATTTTTGAAGAAAAATTAAATTTAATCATTTTTCGGCGTTTCCAGCAGTTGTCCGAACGATTTACATCAAAAGAAATTTTGCTTGTCTCAGTTTCTGTAAGTCTCACAAATAATTTTTATAACAAAATAGTGTTCAGAATGTGATTCTGAACTCGATAAAAAACGAAAATAAATTTTTGAAGAAAAATGAAATTTAATCGTTTTTCGGCGTTTCCAGCAGTTGTCCGAACGATTTACATCAAAAGAAATTTTGCTTGTCTCAGTTTCTGTAAGTCTCACAAATAATTTTTATAACAAAATAGTGTTCAGAATGTGATTCTGGACTCGAAAAAAAACGAAAATAAATTTTTGAAGAGAAATTCAATTTAATCGTTTTTCGGCGTTTCCAGCAGTTGTCCGAACGATTTACATCAAAAGAAATTTCGCTTGTCTCAGTTTCTGTAAGTCTCACAAATAATTTTTATAACAAAATAGTGTTCAGATTGTGATTCTGGACTCGAAAAAAAACGAAAATAAATTTTTGCAGAAAAATTAAATTTAATCGTTTTTCGGCGTTTCCAGCAGTTGTCCGAACGATTTACATCAAAAGAAATTTTGCTTGTCTCAGTTTCTGTAAGTCTCACAAATAATTTTTATAACAAAATAGTGTTCAGAATGTGATTCTGGACTCGAAAAAAAACGAAAATAAATTTTTGAAGAAAAATTCAATTTAATCGTTTTTCGGCGTTTCCAGCAGTTGTCCGAACGATTTACATCAAAAGAAATTTCGCTTGTCTCAGTTTCTGTAAGTCTCACAAATAATTTTTATAACAAAATAGTGTTCAGAATGTGATTCTGGACTCGAAAAAAAACGAAAATAAATTTTTGAAGAAAAATTAAATTTAATCGTTTTTCGGCGTTTCCAGCAGTTGTCCGAACGATTTACATCAAAAGAAATTTTGCTTGTCTCAGTTTCTGTAAGTCTCACAAATAATTTTTATAACAAAATAGTGTTCAGAATGTGATTCTGGACTCGAAAAAAAACGAAAATAAATTTTTGAAGAAAAATGAAATTTAATCGTTTTTCGGCGTTTCCAGCAGTTATCCGAACGATTTACATCAAAAGAGATTTTGCTTGTCTCAGTTTCTGTAAGTATCACAAATAATTTTTATAACAAAATAGTGTTCAGAATGTGATTCTGGACTCGAAAAAAAACGAAAATAAATTTTTGAAGAAAAATGAAATTTAATCGTTTCTCGGCCTTTCCAGCAGTTGTCCGAACGATTTACATCAAAAGAAATTTTGCTTGTCTCAGTTTCTGTAAGTCTCACAAATAATTTTTATAGCAAAATAGTGTTCAGAATGTGATTCTGGACTCGAAAAAAAACGAAAATAAATTTTTAAAGAAAAATTAAATTTAATCGTTTTTCGGCGTTTCCAGCAGTTGTCCGAACGATTTACATCAAAAGAAATTTCGCTTGTCTCAGTTTCTGTAAGTCTCACAAATAATTTTTGTAACAAAATAGTGTTCAGAATGTGATTCTGGACTCGAAAAAAAACGAAAATAAATTTTTGAAGAAAAATTAAATTTAATCGTTTTTCGGCGTTTCCAGCAGTTGTCCGAACGATTTACATCAAAAGAAATTTTGCTTGTCTCAGTTTCTGTAAGTCTCACAAATAATTTTTATAACAAAATAGTGTTCAGAATGTGATTCTGGATTCGAAAAAAAACGAAAATAAAATTTTGAAGAAAAATTAAATTTAATCGTTTTTCGGCGTTTCCAGCAGTTGTCCGAACGATTTACATCAAAAGAAATTTTGCTTGTCTCAGTTTCTGTAAGTCTCACAAATAATTTTTATAACAAAATAGTGTTCAGAATGTGATTCTGGACTCGATAAAAAACGAAAATAAATTTTTGAAGAAAAATTAAATTTAATCGTTTTTCGGCGTTTCCAGCAGTTGTCCGAACAATTTACATCAAAAGAAATTTTGCTTGTCTTAGTTTCTGTAAGTCTCACAAATAATTTTTATAACAAAATAGTGTTCAGAATGTGATTCTGGACTCGAAAAAAAACGAAAATAAATTTTTGAAGAAAAATGAAATTTAATCGTTTTTCGGCGTTTCCAGCAGTTGTCCGAACGATTTACATCAAAAGAAATTTTGCTTGTCTCAATTTCTGTAAGTCTCACAAATAATTTTTATAACAAAATAGTGTTCAGAATGTGATTCTGGACTCGATAAAAAACGAAAATAAATTTTTGAAGAAAAATTAAATTTAATCGTTTTTCGGCGTTTCCAGCAGTTGTCCGAACGATTTACATCAAAAGAAATTTTGCTTGTCTCAGTTTCTGTAAGTCTCACAAATAATTTTTATAACAAAATAGTGTTCAGAATGTGATTCTGGACTCGATAAAAAACGAAAATGAATTTTTGAAGAAAAATTAAATTTAATCGTTTTTCGGCGTTTCCAGCAGTTGTCCGAACGATTTACATCAAAATAAATTTTGCTTGTCTCAGTTTCTGTAAGTCTCACAAATAATTTTTATAACAAAATAGTGTTCAGAATGTGATTCTGGACTCGAGAAACAACGAAAATAAATTTTTGAAGAAAAATTAAATTTAATCGTTTTTCGGCGTTTCCAGCAGTTGTCCGAACGATTTACATCAAAAGAAATTTCGCTTGTCTCAGTTTCTGTAAGTCTCACAAATCATTTTTATAACAAAATAGTGTTCAGAATGTGATTCTGGACTCGAAAAAAAACGAAAATAAATTTTTGAAGAAAAATTAAATTTAATCGTTTTTCGGCGTTTCCAGCAGTTGTCCGAACGATTTACATCAAAAGAAATTTTGCTTGTCTCAGTTTCTGTAAGTCTCACAAATAATTTTTATAACAAAATAGTGTTCAGAATGTGATTCTGAACTCGATAAAAAACGAAAATAAATTTTTGAAGAAAAATGAAATTTAATCGTTTTTCGGCGTTTCCAGCAGTTGTCCGAACGATTTACATCAAAAGAAATTTTGCTTGTCTCAGTTTCTGTAAGTCTCACAAATAATTTTTATAACAAAATAGTGTTCAGAATGTGATTCTGGACTCGAAAAAAAACGAAAATAAATTTTTGAAGAGAAATTCAATTTAATCGTTTTTCGGCGTTTCCAGCAGTTGTCCGAACGATTTACATCAAAAGAAATTTCGCTTGTCTCAGTTTCTGTAAGTCTCACAAATAATTTTTATAACAAAATAGTGTTCAGAATGTGATTCTGGACTCGAAAAAAAACGAAAATAAATTTTTGAAGAAAAATGAAATTTAATCGTTTTTCGGCGTTTCCAGCAGTTGTCCGAACGATTTACATCAAAAGAAATTTTGCTTGTCTCAGTTTCTGTAAGTCTCACAAATAATTTTTATAACAAAATAGTGTTCAGAATGTGATTCTGGACTCGAAAAAAAACGAAAATAAATTTTTGAAGAAAAATTCAATTTAATCGTTTTTCGGCGTTTCCAGCAGTTGTCCGAACGATTTACATCAAAAGAAATTTCGCTTGTCTCAGTTTCTGTAAGTCTCACAAATAATTTTTATAACAAAATAGTGTTCAGAATGTGATTCTGGACTCGAAAAAAAACGAAAATAAATTTTTGAAGAAAAATTAAATTTAATCGTTTTTCGGCGTTTCCAGCAGTTGTCCGAACGATTTACATCAAAAGAAATTTTGCTTGTCTCAGTTTCTGTAAGTCTCACAAATAATTTTTATAACAAAATAGTGTTCAGAATGTGATTCTGGACTCGAAAAAAAACGAAAATAAATTTTTGAAGAAAAATGAAATTCAATCGTTTTTCGGCGTTTCCAGCAGTTATCCGAACGATTTACATCAAAAGAGATTTTGCTTGTCTCAGTTTCTGTAAGTATCACAAATAATTTTTATAACAAAATAGTGTTCAGAATGTGATTCTGGACTCGAAAAAAAACGAAAATAAATTTTTGAAGAAAAATGAAATTTAATCGTTTCTCGGCCTTTCCAGCAGTTGTCCGAACGATTTACATCAAAAGAAATTTTGCTTGTCTCAGTTTCTGTAAGTCTCACAAATAATTTTTATAGCAAAATAGTGTTCAGAATGTGATTCTGGACTCGAAAAAAAAACGAAAATAGATTTTTGAAGAAAAATTAAATTTAATCGTTTTTCGGCGTTTCCAGCAGTTGTCCGAACGATTTACATCAAAAGTAATTTTGCTTGTCTCAGTTTCTGTAAGTCTCACAAATAATTTTTATAACAAAATAGTGTTCAGAATGTGATTCTGGACTCGAAAAAAAACGAAAATAAATTTTTGAAGAAAAATGAAATTTAATCGTTTTTCGGCGTTTCCAGCAGTTGTCCGAACGATTTACATCAAAAGAAATTTTGCTTGTCTCAATTTCTGTAAGTCTCACAAATAATTTTTATAACAAAATAGTGTTCAGAATGTGATTCTGGACTCGATAAAAAACGAAAATAAATTTTTGAAGAAAAATTAAATTTAATCGTTTTTCGGCGTTTCCAGCAGTTGTCCGAACGATTTACATCAAAAGAAATTTTGCTTGTCTCAGTTTCTGTAAGTCTCACAAATAATTTTTATAACAAAATAGTGTTCAGAATGTGATTCTGGACTCGATAAAAAACGAAAATGAATTTTTGAAGAAAAATTAAATTTAATCGTTTTTCGGCGTTTCCAGCAGTTGTCCGAACGATTTACATCAAAATAAATTTTGCTTGTCTCAGTTTCTGTAAGTCTCACAAATAATTTTTATAACAAAATAGTGTTCAGAATGTGATTCTGGACTCGAAAAACAACGAAAATAAATTTTTGAAGAAAAATTAAATTTAATCGTTTTTCGGCGTTTCCAGCAGTTGTCCGAACGATTTACATCAAAAGAAATTTCGCTTGTCTCAGTTTCTGTAAGTCTCACAAATCATTTTTATAACAAAATAGTGTTCAGAATGTGATTCTGGACTCGAAAAAAAACGAAAATAAATTTTTGATGAAAAATTAAATTTAATCGTTTTTCGGCGTTTCCAGCAGTTGTCCGAACGATTTACATCAAAAGAAATTTTGCTTGTCTCAGTTTCTGTAAGTCTCACAAATAATTTTTATAACAAAATAGTGTTCAGAATGTGATTCTGAACTCGATAAAAAACGAAAATAAATTTTTGAAGAAAAATGAAATTTAATCGTTTTTCGGCGTTTCCAGCAGTTGTCCGAACGATTTACATCAAAAGAAATTTTGCTTGTCTCAGTTTCTGTAAGTCTCACAAATAATTTTTATAACAAAATAGTGTTCAGAATGTGATTCTGGACTCGAAAAAAAACGAAAATAAATTTTTGAAGAGAAATTCAATTTAATCGTTTTTCGGCGTTTCCAGCAGTTGTCCGAACGATTTACATCAAAAGAAATTTCGCTTGTCTCAGTTTCTGTAAGTCTCACAAATAATTTTTATAACAAAATAGTGTTCAGAATGTGATTCTGGACTCGAAAAAAAACGAAAATAAATTTTTGAAGAAAAATGAAATTTAATCGTTTTTCGGCGTTTCCAGCAGTTGTCCGAACGATTTACATCAAAAGAAATTTTGCTTGTCTCAGTTTCTGTAAGTCTCACAAATAATTTTTATAACAAAATAGTGTTCAGAATGTGATTCTGGACTCGAAAAAAAACGAAAATAAATTTTTGAAGAAAAATTCAATTTAATCGTTTTTCGGCGTTTCCAGCAGTTGTCCGAACGATTTACATCAAAAGAAATTTCGCTTGTCTCAGTTTCTGTAAGTCTCACAAATAATTTTTATAACAAAATAGTGTTCAGAATGTGATTCTGGACTCGAAAAAAAACGAAAATAAATTTTTGAAGAAAAATTAAATTTAATCGTTTTTCGGCGTTTCCAGCAGTTGTCCGAACGATTTACATCAAAAGAAATTTTGCTTGTCTCAGTTTCTGTAAGTCTCACAAATAATTTTTATAACAAAATAGTGTTCAGAATGTGATTCTGGACTCGAAAAAAAACGAAAATAAATTTTTGAAGAAAAATGAAATTTAATCGTTTTTCGGCGTTTCCAGCAGTTATCCGAACGATTTACATCAAAAGAGATTTTGCTTGTCTCAGTTTCTGTAAGTATCACAAATAATTTTTATAACAAAATAGTGTTCAGAATGTGATTCTGGACTCGAAAAAAAACGAAAATAAATTTTTGAAGAAAAATGAAATTTAATCGTTTCTCGGCCTTTCCAGCAGTTGTCCGAACGATTTACATCAAAAGAAATTTTGCTTGTCTCAGTTTCTGTAAGTCTCACAAATAATTTTTATAGCAAAATAGTGTTCAGAATGTGATTCTGGACTCGAAAAAAAACGAAAATAAATTTTTGAAGAAAAATTAAATTTAATCGTTTTTCGGCATTTCCAGCAGTTGTCCGAACGATTTACATCAAAAGCAATTTCGCTTGTCTCAGTTTCTGTAAGTCTCACAAATAATTTTTGTAACAAAATAGTGTTCAGAATGTGATTCTGGACTCGAAAAAAAACGAAAATAAATTTTTGAAGAAAAATTAAATTTAATCGTTTTTCGGCGTTTCCAGCAGTTGTCCGAATGATTTACATCAAAAGAAATTTTGCTTGTCTCAGTTTCTGTAAGTCTCACAAATAATTTTTATAACAAAATAGTGTTCAGAATGTGATTCTGGACTCGATAAAAAACGAAAATAAATTTTTGAAGAAAAATTTAATTTAATCGTTTTTCGGCGTTTCCAGCAGTTGTCCGAACGATTTACATCAAAAGAAATTTTGCTTGTCTCAGTTTCTGTAAGTCTCACAAATAATTTTTATAACAAAATAGTGTTCAGAATGTGATTCTGGACTCAAAAAAAAACGAAAATAAATTTTTAAAGAAAAATGAAATTTAATCGTTTTTCGGCCTTTCCAGCAGTTGTCCGAACGATTTACATCAAAAGAAATTTTGCTTGTCTCAGTTTCTGTAAGTCTCACAAATAATTTTTATAACAAAATAGTGTTCAGAATGTGATTCTGGACTCGAAAAAAAAAACGAAAATAAATTTTTGAAGAAAAATTAAATTTAATCGTTTTTCGGCGTTTCCAGCAGTTGTCCGAACGATTTACATCAAAAGAAATTTTGCTTGTCTCAGTTTCTGTAAGTCTCACAAATAATTTTTATAACAAAATAGTGTTCAGAATGTGATTCTGGACTCGAAAAAAAACGAAAATAAATTTTTGAAGAAAAATTAAATTTAATCGTTTTTCGGCGTTTCCAGCAGTTGTCCGAACGATTTACATCAAAAGAAATTTCGCTTGTCTCAGTTTCTGTAAGTCTCACAAATAATTCTTATAACAAAATAGTGTTCAGAATGTGATTCTGGACTCAAAAAAAACGAAAATAAATTTTTGAAGAAAAATTAAATTTAATCGTTTTTCGGCGTTTCCAGCAGTTGTCCGAACGATTTACATCAAAAGAAATTTTGCTTGTCTCAGTTTCTGTAAGTCTCACAAATAATTTTTATAACAAAATAGTGTTCAGAATGTGATTCTGGACTCGAAAAAAAACGAAAATAAATTTTTGAAGAAAAATGAAATTTAATCGTTTTTCGGCGTTTCCAGCAGTTATCCGAACGATTTACATCAAAAGAGATTTTGCTTGTCTCAGTTTCTGTAAGTATCACAAATAATTTTTATAACAAAATAGTGTTCAGAATGTGATTCTGGACTCGAAAAAAAACGAAAATAAATTTTTGAAGAAAAATGAAATTTAATCGTTTCTCGGCCTTTCCAGCAGTTGTCCGAACGATTTACATCAAAAGAAATTTTGCTTGTCTCAGTTTCTGTAAGTCTCACAAATAATTTTTATAGCAAAATAGTGTTCAGAATGTGATTCTGGACTCGAAAAAAAACGAAAATAAATTTTTGAAGAAAAATTAAATTTAATCGTTTTTCGGCATTTCCAGCAGTTGTCCGAACGATTTACATCAAAAGCAATTTCGCTTGTCTCAGTTTCTGTAAGTCTCACAAATAATTTTTGTAACAAAATAGTGTTCAGAATGTGATTCTGGACTCGAAAAAAAACGAAAATAAATTTTTGAAGAAAAATTAAATTTAATCGTTTTTCGGCGTTTCCAGCAGTTGTCCGAATGATTTACATCAAAAGAAATTTTGCTTGTCTCAGTTTCTGTAAGTCTCACAAATAATTTTTATAACAAAATAGTGTTCAGAATGTGATTCTGGACTCGATAAAAAACGAAAATAAATTTTTGAAGAAAAATTTAATTTAATCGTTTTTCGGCGTTTCCAGCAGTTGTCCGAACGATTTACATCAAAAGAAATTTTGCTTGTCTCAGTTTCTGTAAGTCTCACAAATAATTTTTATAACAAAATAGTGTTCAGAATGTGATTCTGGACTCAAAAAAAAACGAAAATAAATTTTTAAAAAAAAATGAAATTTAATCGTTTTTCGGCCTTTCCAGCAGTTGTCCGAACGATTTACATCAAAAGAAATTTTGCTTGTCTCAGTTTCTGTAAGTCTCACAAATAATTTTTATAACAAAATAGTGTTCAGAATGTGATTCTGGACTCGAAAAAAAAAACGAAAATAAATTTTTGAAGAAAAATTAAATTTAATCGTTTTTTCGGCGTTTCCAGCAGTTGTCCGAACGATTTACATCAAAAGAAATTTTGCTTGTCTCAGTTTCTGTAAGTCTCACAAATAATTTTTATAACAAAATAGTGTTCAGAATGTGATTCTGGACTCGAAAAAAAACGAAAATAAATTTTTGAAGAAAAATTAAATTTAATCGTTTTTCGGCGTTTCCAGCAGTTGTCCGAACGATTTACATCAAAAGAAATTTCGCTTGTCTCAGTTTCTGTAAGTCTCACAAATAATTCTTATAACAAAATAGTGTTCAGAATGTGATTCTGGACTCAAAAAAAACGAAAATAAATTTTTGAAGAAAAATTAAATTTAATCGTTTTTCGGCGTTTCCAGCAGTTGTCCGAACGATTTACATCAAAAGAAATTTGGCTTGTCTCAGTTTCTGTAAGTCTCACAAATAATTTTTATAACAAAATAGTGTTCAGAATGTGATTCTGGACTCGAAAAAAAACGAAAATAAATTTTTGAAGAAAAATTAAATTTAATCGTTTTTCGGCGTTTCCAGCAGTTGTCCGAACGATTTACATCAAAAGAAATTTTGCTTGTCTCAGTTTCTGTAAGTCTCACAAATAATTTTTATAACAAAATAGTATTCAGAATGTGATTCTGGACTCGATAAAAAACGAAAATAAATTTTTGAAGAAAAATGAAATTTAATCGTTTTTCGGCGTTTCCAGCAGTTATCCGAACGATTTACATCAAAAGAGATTTTGCTTGTCTCAGTTTCTGTAAGTCTCACAAATAATTTTTATAACAAAATAGTGTTCAGAATGTGATTCTGGACTCGAAAAAAAACGAAAATAAATTTTTGAAGAAAAATGAAATTTAATCGTTTTTCGGCCTTTCCAGCAGTTGTCCGAACGATTTACATCAAAAGAAATTTTGCTTGTCTCAGTTTCTGTAAGTCTCACAAATAATTTTTATAACAAAATAGTGTTCAGAATGTGATTCTGGACTCGAAAAAAAAACGAAAATAAATTTTTGAAGAAAAATTAAATTTAATCGTTTTTCGGCGTTTCCAGCAGTTGTCCGAACGATTTACATCAAAAGAAATTTTGCTTGTCTCAGTTTCTGTAAGTCTCACAAATAATTTTTATAACAAAATAGTGTTCAGAATGTGATTCTGGACTCGAAAAAAAAAACGAAAATAAATTTTTGAAGAAAAATTAAATTTAATCGTTTTTCGGCGTTTCCAGCAGTTGTCCGAACGATTTACATCAAAAGAAATTTTGCTTGTCTCAGTTTCTGTAAGTCTCACAAATAATTTTTATAACAAAATAGTGTTCAGAATGTGATTCTGGACTCGAAAAAAAACGAAAATAAATTTTTGAAGAAAAATTAAATTTAATCGTTTTTCGGCGTTTCCAGCAGTTGTCCGAACGATTTACATCAAAAGAAATTTCGCTTGTCTCAGTTTCTGTAAGTCTCACAAATAATTCTTATAACAAAATAGTGTTCAGAATGTGATTCTGGACTCAAAAAAAACGAAAATAAATTTTTGAAGAAAAATTAAATTTAATCGTTTTTCGGCGTTTCCAGCAGTTGTCCGAACGATTTACATCAAAAGAAATTTGGCTTGTCTCAGTTTCTGTAAGTCTCACAAATAATTTTTATAACAAAATAGTGTTCAGAATGTGATTCTGGACTCGAAAAAAAACGAAAATAAATTTTTGAAGAAAAATTAAATTTAATCGTTTTTCGGCGTTTCCAGCAGTTGTCCGAACGATTTACATCAAAAGAAATTTTGCTTGTCTCAGTTTCTGTAAGTCTCACAAATAATTTTTATAACAAAATAGTATTCAGAATGTGATTCTGGACTCGATAAAAAACGAAAATAAATTTTTGAAGAAAAATGAAATTTAATCGTTTTTCGGCGTTTCCAGCAGTTATCCGAACGATTTACATCAAAAGAGATTTTGCTTGTCTCAGTTTCTGTAAGTCTCACAAATAATTTTTATAACAAAATAGTGTTCAGAATGTGATTCTGGACTCGAAAAAAAACGAAAATAAATTTTTGAAGAAAAATGAAATTTAATCGTTTTTCGGCCTTTCCAGCAGTTGTCCGAACGATTTACATCAAAAGAAATTTTGCTTGTCTCAGTTTCTGTAAGTCTCACAAATAATTTTTATAACAAAATAGTGTTCAGAATGTGATTCTGGACTCGAAAAAAAAACGAAAATAAATTTTTGAAGAAAAATTAAATTTAATCGTTTTTCGGCGTTTCCAGCAGTTGTCCGAACGATTTACATCAAAAGAAATTTTGCTTGTCTCAGTTTCTGTAAGTCTCACAAATAATTTTTATAACAAAATAGTGTTCAGAATGTGATTCTGGACTCTAAAAAAAACGAAAATAAATTTTTGAAGAAAAATTAAATTTAATCGTTTTTCGGCGTTTCCAGCAGTTGTCCGAACGATTTACATCAAAAGAAATTTCGCTTGTCTCAGTTTCTGTAAGTCTCACAAATAATTCTTATAACAAAATAGTGTTCAGAATGTGATTCTGGACTCAAAAAAAAACGAAAATAAATTTTTGAAGAAAAATTAAATTTAATCGTTTTTCGGCGTTTCCAGCAGTTGTCCGAACGATTTACATCAAAAGAAATTTGGCTTGTCTCAGTTTCTGTAAGTCTCACAAATAATTTTTATTACAAAATAGTGTTCAGAATGTGATTCTGGACTCTAAAAAAAACGAAAATAAATTTTTGAAGAAAAATTAAATTTAATCGTTTTTCGGCGTTTCCAGCAGTTGTCTGAACGATTTACATCAAAAGAAATTTCGCTTCTCTCAGTTTCTGTAAGTCTCACAAATAATTTTTATAACAAAATAGTGTTCATAATGTGATTCTGGACTCGAAAAAAAACGAAAATAAATTTTTGAAGAAAAATAAAATTTAATCATTTTTCGGCGTTTCCAGCAGTTGTCCGAACGATTTACATCAAAAGCAATTTCGCTTGTCTCAGTTTCTGTAAGTCTCACAAATAATTTTTGTAACAAAATAGTGTTCAGAATGTGATTCTGGACTCGAAAAAAAACGAAAATAAATTTTTGAAGAAAAATTAAATTTAATCGTTTTTCGGCGTTTCCAGTAGTTGTCCGAACGATTTACATCAAAAGAAATTTTGCTTGTCTCAGTTTCTGTAAGTCTCACAAATAATTTTTATAACAAAATAGTGTTCAGAATGTGATTCTGGACTCGAAAAAAAACGAAAATAAATTTTTGAAGAAAAAATTTAAAATTAATCGTTTTTCGGCGTTTCCAGCAGTTGTCCGAACGATTTACATCAAAAGAAATTTCGCTTGTCTCAGTTTCTGTAAGTCTCACAAATAATTCTTATAACAAAATAGTGTTCAGAATGTGATTCTGGACTCGAAAATAAACGAAAATAAATTTTTGAAGAAAAATTAAATTTAATCGTTTTTCGGCGTTTCCAGCAGTTGTCCGAACGATTTACATCAAAAGAAATTTTGCTTGTCTCAGTTTCTGTAAGTCTCACAAATAATTTTTATAACAAAATAGTGTTCAGAATGTGATTCTGGACTCGAAAAAAAACGAAAATAAATTTTTGAAGAAAAATGAAATTTAATCGTTTTTCGGCGTTTCCAGCAGTTGTCCGAACGATTTACATCAAAAGAAATTTCGCTTGTCTCAGTTTCCTGTAAGTCTCACAAATAATTTTTGTAACAAAATAGTGTTCAGAATGTGATTCTGGACTCGAAAAAAAAACGAAAATAAATTTTTGAAGAAAAATTAAATTTAATCGTTTTTCGGCGTTTCCAGCAGTTGTCCGAACGATTTACATCAAAAGAAATTTTGCTTGTCTCAGTTTCTGTAAGTCTCACAAATAATTTTTATAACAAAATAGTGTTCAGAATGTGATTCTGGATTCGAAAAAAAACGAAAATAAAATTTTGAAGAAAAATTAAATTTAATCGTTTTTCGGCGTTTCCAGCAGTTGTCCGAACGATTTACATCAAAAGAAATTTTGCTTGTCTCAGTTTCTGTAAGTCTCACAAATAATTTTTATAACAAAATAGTGTTCAGAATGTGATTCTGGACTCGATAAAAACGAAAATAAATTTTTGAAGAAAAATTAAATTTAATCGTTTTTCGGCGTTTCCAGCAGTTGTCCGAACGATTTACATCAAAAGAAATTTTGCTTGTCTCAGTTTCTGTAAGTCTCACAAATAATTTTTATAACAAAATAGTGTTCAGAATGTGATTCTGGACTCGATAAAAAACGAAAATAAATTTTTGAAGAAAAATTAAATTTAATCGTTTTTCGGCGTTTCCAGCAGTTGTCCGAACGATTTACATCAAAAGAAATTTTGCTTGTCTCAGTTTCTGTAAGTCTCACAAACAATTTTTATAACAAAATAGTGTTCAGAATGTGATTCTGGACTCGAAAAAAAACGAAAATAAATTTTTGAAGAAAAATGAAATTTAATCGTTTTTCGGCGTTTCCAGCAGTTGTCCGAACGATTTACATCAAAAGAAATTTTGCTTGTCTCAGTTTCTGTAAGTCTCACAAATAATTTTTATAACAAAATAGTGTTCAGAATGTGATTCTGGACTCGAAAAAAAACGAAAATAAATTTTTGAAGAAAAATTAAATTGAATCGTTTTTCGGCGTTTCCAGCAGTTGTCCGAACGATTTACATCAAAAGAAATTTTGCTTGTCTCAGTTTCTGTAAGTCTCACAAATAATTTTTATAACAAAATAGTGTTCAGAATGTGATTCTCGACTCAAAAAAAAAACGAAAATAAATTTTTGAAGAAAAATTAAATTTCATCGTTTTTCGGCGTTTCCAGCAGTTGTCCGAACGATTTACATCAAAAGAAATGTTGCTTGTCTCAGTTTCTGTAAGTCTCACAAATAATTTTTATAACAAAATAGTGTTCAGAATGGGATTCTGGACTCGAAAAAAAACGAAAGTAAATTTTTGAAGAAAAATTAAATTTAATCGTTTTTCGGCGTTTCCAGCAGTTGTCCGAACGATTTACATCAAAAGAAATTTTGCTTGTCTCAGTTTCTGTAAGTCTCACAAATAATTTTTATAACAAAATAATGTTCAGAATGTGATTCTGGACTCGAAAAAAAACGAAAATAAATTTTTGAAGAAAAATTAAATTTAATCGTTTTTCGGCGTTTCCAGCAGTTATCCGAACGATTTACATCAAAAGAGATTTTGCTTGTCTCAGTTTCTGTAAGTCTCACAAATAATTTTTATAACAAAATAGTGTTCAGAATGTGATTCTGGACTCGAAAAAAAACGAAAATAAATTTTTGAAGAAAAATGAAATTTAATCGTTTTTCGGCCTTTCCAGCAGTTGTCCGAACGATTTACATCAAAAGAAATTTTGCTTGTCTCAGTTTCTGTAAGTCTCACAAATAATTTTTATAACAAAATAGTGTTCAGAATGTGATTCTGCACTCGAAAAAAAACGAAAATAAATTTTTGAAGAAAAATTAAATTTAATCGTTTTTCGGCGTTTCCAGCAGTTGTCCGAACGATTTACATCAAAAGAAATTTTGCTTGTCTCAGTTTCTGTAAGTCTCACAAATAATTTTTATAACAAAATATTGTTCAGAATGTGATTCTGGACTCGAAAAAAAACGAAAATAAATTTTTGAAGAAAAATTAAATTTAATCGTTTTTCGGCGTTTCCAGCAGTTGTCCGAACGATTTACATCAAAAGAAATTTCGCTTGTCTCAGTTTTTGTAAGTCTCACAAATAATTTTTATAACAAAATAGTTTTCAGAATGTGATTCTGGACTCGAAAAAAAACGAAAATAAATTTTTGAAGAAAAATTAAATTTAATCGTTTTTCGGCGTTTCCAGCAGTTGTCCGAACGATTTACATCAAAAGAAATTTTGCTTGTCTCAGTTTCTGTAAGTCTCACAAATAATTTTTATAACAAAATAGTGTTCAGAATGTGATTCTGGACTCGATAAAAAACGAAAATAAATTTTTGAAGAAAAATTAAATTTAATCGTTTTTCGGCGTTTCCAGCAGTTGTCCGAACGATTTACATCAAAAGAAATTTTGCTTGTCTCAGTTTCTGTAAGTCTCACAAATAAATTTTATAACAAAATAGTGTTCAGATTGTGATTCTGGACTCGATAAAAAACGAAAATAAATTTTTGAAGAAAAATTAAATTTAATCGTTTTTCGGCGTTTCCAGCAGTTGTCCGAACGATTTACATCAAAAGAAATTTTGCTTATCTCAGTTTCTGTAAGTCTCACAAATAATTTTTATAACAAAACAGTGTTCAGAATGTGATTCTGGACTCAAAAAAAAAATTAAAATAAATTTTTGAAGAAAAATTAAATTTCATCGTTTTTCGGCGTTTCCAGCAGTTGTCCGAACGATTTACATCAAAAGAAATTTTGCTTGTCTCAGTTTCTGTAAGTCTCACAAATAATTTTTATAACAATATAGTGTTCAGAATGTGATTCTGGACTCGACAAAAAACGAAAATAAATTTTTGAAGAAAAATTAAATTTAATCGTTTTTCGGCGTTTCCAGCAGTTGTCCGAACGATTTACATCAAAAGAAATTTTGATTGTCTCAGTTTCTGTAAGTCTCACAAATAATTTTTATAACAAAATAGTGTTCAGAATGTGATTCTGGTCTAGCAAAAAAACGAAAATTAAATTTTGAAGAAAAATGAAATTTAATCGTTTTTCGGCGTTTCCAGCAGTTGTCAGAACGATTTACATCAAAAGAAATTTTGCTTGTCTCAGTTTCTGTAAGTCTCACAAATAATTTTTATAGCAAAATAGTGTTCAGAATGTGATTCTGGACTCGAAAAAAAACGAAAATAAATTTTTGAAGAAAAAATAAATTTAATCGTTTTTCGGCGTTTCCAGCAGTTGTCCGAACGATTTACATCAAAATAAATTTTGCTTGTCTCAGTTTCTGTAAGTCTCACAAATAATTTTTATAACAAAATAGTGTTCAGAATGTGATTCTGGACTCGAAAAAAAACGAAAATAAATTTTTGAAGAAAAATTAAATTTAATCGTTTTACGGCGTTTCCAGCAGTTGTCCGAACGATTTACATCAAAAGAAATTTCGCTTGTCTCAGTTTCTGTAAGTCTCACAAATCATTTTTATAACAAAATAGTGTTCAGAATGTGATTCTGGACTCGAAAAAAAACGAAAATAAATTTTTGAAGAAAAATTAAATTTAATCGTTTTTCGGCGTTTCCAGCAGTTGTCCGAACGATTTACATCAAAAGAAATGTTCCTTGTCTCAGTTTCTGTAAGTCTCACAAATAATTTTTATAACAAAATAGTGTTCAGAATGTGATTCTGAACTCGATAAAAAACGAAAATAAATTTTTGAAGAAAAATGAAATTTAATCGTATTTCGGCGTTTCCAGCAGTTGTCCGAACGATTTACATCAAACGAAATTTTGCTTGTCTCAGTTTCTGTAAGTCTCACAAATAATTTTTATAACAAAATAGTGTTCAGAATGTGATTCTGGACTCGAAAAAAACGAAAATAAATTTTTGAAGAGAAATTCAATTTAATCGTTTTTCGGCGTTTCCAGCAGTTGTCCGAACGATTTACATCAAAAGAAATTTCGCTTGTCTCAGTTTCTGTAAGTCTCACAAATAATTTTTATAACAAAATAGTGTTCAGAATGTGATTCTGGACTCGAAAAAAAACGAAAATAAATTTTTGAAGAAAAATGAAATTTAATCGTTTTTCGGCGTTTCCAGCAGTTGTCCGAACGATTTACATCAAAAGAACTTTTGCTTGTCTCAGTTTCTGTAAGTCTCACAAATAATTTTTATAACAAAATAGTGTTCAGAATGTGATTCTGGACTCGAAAAAAAACGAAAATAAATTTTTGAAGAAAAATTCAATTTAATCGTTTTTCGGCGTTTCCAGCAGTTGTCCGAACGATTTACATCAAAAGAAATTTCGCTTGTCTCAGTTTCTGTAAGTCTCACAAATAATTTTTATAACAAAATAGTGTTCAGAATGTGATTCTGGACTCGAAAAAAAACGAAAATAAATTTTTGAAGAAAAATTAAATTTAATCGTTTTTCGGCGTTTCCAGCAGTTGTCCGAACGATTTACATCAAAAGAAATTTCGCTTGTCTCAGTTTCTGTAAGTCTCACAAATAATTCTTATAACAAAATAGTGTTCAGAATGTGATTCTGGACTCGAAAAAAAACGAAAATAAATTTTTGAAGAAAAATTAAATTTAATCGTTTTTCGGCGTTTCCAGCAGTTGTCCGAACGATTTACGTCAAAAGAAATTTTGCTTGTCTCAGTTTCTGTAAGTCTCACAAATAATTTTTATAACAAAATAGTGTTCAGAATGTGATTCTGGACTCGAAAAAAAACGAAAATAAATTTTTGAAGAAAAATTAAATTTAATCGTTTTTCGGCGTTTCCAGCAGTTGTCCGAACGATTTACATTAAAAGAAATTTCGCTTCTCTCAGTTTCTGTAAGTCTCACAAATAATTTTTATAACAAAATAGTGTTCATAATGTGATTCTGGACTCGAAAAAAAACGAAAATAAATTTTTGAAGAAAAATTAAATTTAATCGTTTTTCGGCGTTTCCAGCAGTTGTCCGAACGATTTACATCAAAAGAAATTTTGCTTGTCTCAGGTTCTGTAAGTCTCACAAATAATTTTTGTAACAAAATAGTGTTCAGAATGTTATTCTGGACTCGAAAAAAAACGAAAATAAATTTTTGAAGAAAAATTAAATTTAATCGTTTTTCGGCGTTTCCAGCAGTTGTCCGAACGATTTACATCAAAAGAAATTTTGCTTGTCTCAGTTTCTGTAAGTCTCACAAATAATTTTTATAACAAAATAGTGTTCAGAATGTGATTCTGGACTCGATAAAAAACGAAAATAAATTTTTGAAGAAAAATTTAATTTAATCGTTTTTCGGCGTTTCCAGCAGTTGTCCGAACGATTTACATCAAAAGAAATTTTGCTTGTCTCAGTTTCTGTAAGTCTCACAAATAATTTTTATAACAAAATAGTGTTCAGAATGTGATTCTGGACTCAAAAAAAAAACGAAAATAAATTTTTGAAGAAAAATTAAATTTCATCGTTTTTCGGCGTTTCCAGCAGTTGTCCGAACGATTTACATCAAAAGAAATGTTGCTTGTCTTAGTTTCTGTAAGTCTCACAAATAATTTTTATAACAAAATAGTGTTCAGAATGTGATTCTGGACTCGAAAAAAAACGAAAGTAAATTTTTGAAGAAAAATTAAATTTAATCGTTTTTCGGCGTTTCCAGCAGTTGTCCGAACGATTTACATCAAAAGAAATTTTGCTTGTCTCAGTTTCTGTAAGTCTCACAAATAATTTTTATAACAAAATAGTGTTCAGAATGTGATTCTGGACTCGATAAAAAACGAAAATAAATTTTTGAAGAAAAATGAAATTTAATCGTTTTTCGGCGTTTCCAGCAGTTATCCGAACGATTTACATCAAAAGAGATTTTGCTTGTCTCAGTTTCTGTAAGTCTCACAAATAATTTTTATAACAAAATAGTGTTCAGAATGTGATTCTGGACTCGAAAAAAAACGAAAATAAATTTTTGAAGAAAAATGAAATTTAATCGTTTTTCGGCCTTTCCAGCAGTTGTCCGAACGATTTACATCAAAAGAAATTTTGCTTGTCTCAGTTTCTGTAAGTCTCACAAATAATTTTTATAACAAAATAGTGTTCAGAATGGGATTCTGGACTCGAAAAAAAAACGAAAATAAATTTTTGAAGAAAAATTAAATTTAATCGTTTTTCGGCGTTTCCAGCAGTTGTCCGAACGATTTACATCAAAAGAAATTTTGCTTGTCTCAGTTTCTGTAAGTCTCACAAATAATTTTTATAACAAAATAGTGTTCAGAATGTGATTCTGGACTCGAAAAAAAACGAAAATAAATTTTTGAAGAAAAATTAAATTTAATCGTTTTTCGGCGTTTCCAGCAGTTGTCCGAACGATTTACATCAAAAGAAATTTCGCTTGTCTCAGTTTCTGTAAGTCTCACAAATAATTCTTATAACAAAATAGTGTTCAGAATGTGATTCTGGACTCAAAAAAAAACGAAAATAAATTTTTGAAGAAAAATTAAATTTAATCGTTTTTCGGCGTTTCCAGCAGTTGTCCGAACGATTTACATCAAAAGAAATTTGGCTCGTCTCAGTTTCTGTAAGTCTCACAAATAATTTTTATATCAAAATAGTGTTCAGAATGTGATTCTGGACTCTAAAAAAAACGAAAATAAATTTTTGAAGAAAAATTAAATTTAATCGTTTTTCGGCGTTTCCAGCAGTTGTCCGAACGATTTACATTAAAAGAAATTTCGCTCCTCTCAGTTTCTGTAAGTCTCACAAATAATTTTTATAACAAAATAGTGTTCATAATGTGATTCTGGACTCGAAAAAAAACGAAAATAAATTTTTGAAGAAAAATTAAATTTAATCATTTTTCGGCGTTTCCAGCAGTTGTCCGAACGATTTACATCAAAAGCAATTTCGCTTGTCTCAGTTTCTGTAAGTCTCACAAATAATTTTTGTAACAAAATAGTGTTCAGAATGTGATTCTGGACTCGAAAAAAAACGAAAATAAATTTTTGAAGAAAAATTAAATTTAATCGTTTTTCGGCGTTTCCAGTAGTTTTCCGAACAATTTACATTAAAAGAAATTTCGCTCCTCTCAGTTTCTGTAAGTCTCACAAATAATTTTTATAACAAAATAGTGTTCATAATGTGATTCTGGACTCGAAAAAAAACGAAAATAAATTTTTGAAGAAAAATTAAATTTAATCATTTTTCGGCGTTTCCAGCAGTTGTCCGAACGATTTACATCAAAAGCAATTTCGCTTGTCTCAGTTTCTGTAAGTCTCACAAATAATTTTTGTAACAAAATAGTGTTCAGAATGTGATTCTGGACTCGAAAAAAAACGAAAATAAATTTTTGAAGAAAAATTAAATTTAATCGTTTTTCGGCGTTTCCAGCAGTTGTCCGTACGATTTACATTAAAAGAA
Organism: Ocypus olens; assembly: GCA_910593695.2. Taxonomy (NCBI): domain Eukaryota; kingdom Metazoa; phylum Arthropoda; class Insecta; order Coleoptera; family Staphylinidae; genus Ocypus; species Ocypus olens. Next base: position 22,982,988 of record OU343053.1, on the reverse strand, counting down.
ATTTCGCTCCTCTCAGTTTCTGTAAGTCTCACAAATAATTTTTATAACAAAATAGTGTTCATAATGTGATTCTGGACTCGAAAAAAAACGAAAATAAATTTTTGAAGAAAAATTAAATTTAATCATTTTTCGGCGTTTCCAGCAGTTGTCCGAACGATTTACATCAAAAGCAATTTCGCTTGTCTCAGTTTCTGTAAGTCTCACAAATAATTTTTGTAACAAAATAGTGTTCAGAATGTGATTCTGGACTCGAAAAAAAACGAAAATAAATTTTTGAAGAAAAATTAAATTTAATCGTTTTTCGGCGTTTCCAGTAGTTGTCCGAACGATTTACATCAAAAGAAATTTTGCTTGTCTCAGTTTCTGTAAGTCTCACAAATAATTTTTATAACAAAATAGTGTTCAGAATGTGATTCTGGACTCGAAAAAAAACGAAAATAAATTTTTGAAGAAAAATTAAATTTAATCGTTTTTCGGCGTTTCCAGCAGTTGTCCGAACGATTTACATCAAAAGAAATTTCGCTTGTCTCAGTTTCTGTAAGTCTCACAAATAATTTTTATAACAAAATAGTGTTCAGAATGTGATTCTGGACTCGATAAAAAACGAAAATAAATTTTTGAAGAAAAATTAAATTTAATCGTTTTTCGACGTTTCCAGCAGTTGTCCGAACGATTTACATCAAAAGAAATTTTGCTTGTCTCAGTTTCTGTAAATCTCACAAATAATTTTTATAACAAAATAGTGTTCAGAATGTGATTCTGGACTCGATAAAAAACGAAAATAAATTTTTGAAGAAAAATTAAATTTAATCGTTTTTCGGCGTTTCCAGCAGTTGTCCGAACGATTTACATCAAAAGAAATTTTGCTTGTCTCAGTTTCTGTAAGTCTCACAAATAATTTTTATAACAAAATAGTGTTCAGAATGTGATTCTGGACTCGATAAAAAACGAAAATAAATTTTTGAAGAAAAATGAAATTTAATCGTTTTTCGGCGTTTCCAGCAGTTGTCCGAACGATTTACATCAAAAGAAATTTTGCTTGTCTCAGTTTCTGTAAGTCTCACAAATAATTTTTATAACAAAATATTGTTCAGAATGTGATTCTGGACTCAAAAAAAAACGAAAATAAATTTTTGAAGAAAAATTAAATTTAATCGTTTTTCGGCGTTTCCAGCAGTTGTCCGAACGATTTACATCAAAAGAAATTTGGCTCGTCTCAGTTTCTGTAAGTCTCACAAATAATTTTTATAACAAAATAGTGTTCAGAATGTGATTCTGGACTCTAAAAAAAACGAAAATAAATTTTTGAAGAAAAATTAAATTTAATCGTTTTTCGGCGTTTCCAGCAGTTGTCCGAACGATTTACATTAAAAGAAATTTCGCTCCTCTCAGTTTCTGTAAGTCTCACAAATAATTTTTATAACAAAATAGTGTTCATAATGTGATTCTGGACTCGAAAAAAAACGAAAATAAATTTTTGAAGAAAAATTAAATTTAATCATTTTTCGGCGTTTCCAGCAGTTGTCCGAACGATTTACATCAAAAGCAATTTCGCTTGTCTCAGTTTCTGTAAGTCTCACAAATAATTTTTGTAACAAAATAGTGTTCAGAATGTGATTCTGGACTCGAAAAAAAACGAAAATAAATTTTTGAAGAAAAATTAAATTTAATCGTTTTTCGGCGTTTCCAGTAGTTTTCCGAACAATTTACATTAAAAGAAATTTCGCTCCTCTCAGTTTCTGTAAGTCTCACAAATAATTTTTATAACAAAATAGTGTTCATAATGTGATTCTGGACTCGAAAAAAAACGAAAATAAATTTTTGAAGAAAAATTAAATTTAATCATTTTTCGGCGTTTCCAGCAGTTGTCCGAACGATTTACATCAAAAGCAATTTCGCTTGTCTCAGTTTCTGTAAGTCTCACAAATAATTTTTGTAACAAAATAGTGTTCAGAATGTGATTCTGGACTCGAAAAAAAACGAAAATAAATTTTTGAAGAAAAATTAAATTTAATCGTTTTTCGGCGTTTCCAGCAGTTGTCCGAACGATTTACATTAAAAGAAATTTCGCTCCTCTCAGTTTCTGTAAGTCTCACAAATAATTTTTATAACAAAATAGTGTTCATAATGTGATTCTGGACTCGAAAAAAAACGAAAATAAATTTTTGAAGAAAAATTAAATTTAATCATTTTTCGGCGTTTCCAGCAGTTGTCCGAACGATTTACATCAAAAGCAATTTCGCTTGTCTCAGTTTCTGTAAGTCTCACAAATAATTTTTGTAACAAAATAGTGTTCAGAATGTGATTCTCGACTCGAAAAAAAACGAAAATAAATTTTTGAAGAAAAATTAAATTTAATCGTTTTTCGGCGTTTCCAGTAGTTGTCCGAACGATTTACATCAAAAGAAATTTTGCTTGTCTCAGTTTCTGTAAGTCTCACAAATAATTTTTATAACAAAATAGTGTTCAGAATGTGATTCTGGACTCGAAAAAAAACGAAAATAAATTTTTGAAGAAAAATTAAATTTAATCGTTTTTCGGCGTTTCCAGCAGTTGTCCGAACGATTTACATCAAAAGAAATTTCGCTTGTCTCAGTTTCTGTAAGTCTCACAAATAATTCTTATAACAAAATAGTGTTCAGAATGTGATTCTGGACTCGAAAATAAACGAAAATAAATTTTTGAAGAAAAATTAAATTTAATCGTTTTTCGGCGTTTCCAGCAGTTGTCCGAACGATTTACATCAAAAGAAATTTTGCTTGTCTCAGTTTCTGTAAGTCTCACAAATAATTTTTATAACAAAATAGTGTTCAGAATGTGATTCTGGACTCGATAAAAAACGAAAATAAATTTTTGAAGAAAAATTAAATTTAATCGTTTTTCGGCGTTTCCAGCAGTTGTCCGAACGATTTACATCAAAAGAAATTTTGCTTGTCTCAGTTTCTGTAAGTCTCACAAATAATTTTTATAACAAAATAGTGTTCAGAATGTGATTCTGGACTCGATAAAAAACGAAAATAAATTTTTGAAGAAAAATTAAATTTAATCGTTTTTCGACGTTTCCAGCAGTTGTCCGAACGATTTACATCAAAAGAAATTTTGCTTGTCTCAGTTTCTGTAAGTCTCACAAATAATTTTTATAACAAAATAGTGTTCAGAATGTGATTCTGGACTCGATAAAAAACGAAAATAAATTTTTGAAGAAAAATGAAATTTAATCGTTTTTCGGCGTTTCCAGCAGTTGTCCGAACGATTTACATCAAAAGAAATTTTGCTTGTCTCAGTTTCTGTAAGTCTCACAAATAATTTTTATAACAAAATAGTGTTCAGAATGTGATTCTGGACTCGATAAAAAACGAAAATAAATTTTTGAAGAAAAATGAAATTTAATCGTTTTTCGGCGTTTCCAGCAGTTGTCCGAACGATTTACATCAAAAGAAATTTTGCTTGTCTCAGTTTCTGTAAGTCTCACAAATAATTTTTATAACAAAATATTGTTCAGAATGTGATTCTGGACTCGAAAATAAACGAAAATAAATTTTTGAAGAAAAATTAAATTTAATCGTTTTTGGGCGTTTCCAGCAGTTGTCCGAACGATTTACATCAAAAGAAATTTTGCTTGTCTCAGTTTCTGTAAGTCTCACAAATAATTTTTATCACAAAATAGTGTTCAGAATGTGATTCTGGACTCGATAAAAAACGAAAATAAATTTTTGAAGAAAAATGAAATTTAATCGTTTTTCGGCGTTTCCAGCAGTTGTCCGAACGATTTACATCAAAATAAATTTTGCTTGTCTCAGTTTCTGTAAGTCTCACAAATAATTTTTATAACAAAATAGTGTTCAGAATGTGATTCTGGACTCGATAAAAAACGAAAATAAATTTTTGAAGAAAAATTAAATTTAATCGTTTTTCGGCGTTTCCAGCAGTTGTCCGAATGATTTACATCGAAAGAAATTTTGCTTGTCTCAGTTTCTGTAAGTCTCACAAATAATTTTTATAACCAAATAGTGTTCAGAATGGGATTCTAGACTTGAAAAAATACAAAAATAAATTTTTGAGGAAAATATAAATTTAATCGTTTTCAGTTTCTGTAAGCCTCAGAAATAATTTTTATAACCAAATAGTGTTCAGAATGGGTTTCTAGACTTGAAAAAATACAAAAATAAATTTTTGAAGAAAAATTAAATTTAATGGGTTTTCGACGTTTCCGGCAGTTGAACGAACGATTTACATCAAAAGAAATTTTGCTTGTCTCAATTTCTGTGAGTCTCAGAAATAATTTTTATTACCAAATAGTGTTCAGAATGGGATTCTAGACTTGAAAACATACAAAAATAAATTTTTGAAGAAAAATTAAATTTAATCGGTTTTCGGCGTTTCCGGCAGTTGTACGAACGATTTACGTCAAAAGAAATTTCGCTTGTCTCAGTTCCTGTAAGTTTCACAAATCATTTTCTCAACCAAATAGTGTTTAGAATGGGATTCTTGACTTAGAAAAAACAAAAATTAAATTTTTAATGAAAAATTAAATTTAATCGTTTTTCGGTGTTTTCAGCAGTCGTACGAATGATTTACGTCAAAAGATATTTTGCTTGTTTTAGTTTCTGTAAGTCTCACTTATACTTTTTATAACCAAATAGTGTTCAGAATGGGATTCTAGACTTGAAAAAATACAAAAATAAATGTTTGAAGAAAATATAAATTTAATCGTTTTCAGTTTCAGTAAGTCTCACAAATAATTTTTATAAACAAATGGTGCTTAGAATGATATTCTGGACCTAAAAAAATACAAAAATAAATTTTTGAAGGAAAATTAAATTTAATCGTTTTTCGGCGTTTCCAGCAGTTGTACAAACGATTTACATCAAAAGAAATTTTGCTTGTCTCAGTTCTGTAAGTCTCACAAATAATTTTTATAAACAAGTAGTGTTTAGAATGTGATTCTAGCCTTGAAAAAATACAAAAATTCATTTTTGAAGAAAAAATAAATTTAATCGTTTTTCGGCGTTTTCAGCAGTTGTACGAACGATTTACGTCAAAAGTAATTTTGTTTGTCTCAGTTTCTATAGGTCTCACAAATAATTTTTATTACCAAATAGTGTTCAGAATGGGAGTCTAGACTTGAAAAAATACAAAAATAAATTTTTTAAGAAAATATAAATTTAATCGTTTTCAGTTTCTGTAAGTCTCACAAATAATTTTTATAAACAAATAGTGCTTAGAATGTGATTCTAGACTGAAAAAAATTCAAAAATAAATTTTTGAAGAAAAATTAAATTAAATCGTGTTTCGGCGTTTCCAGCAGTTGTACGAACGATTTACATCAAAAGAAATTTTCCTTGTCTCAGTTTCTGTAAGTCTAACAAATAATTTTTATAACCAAACAGTGTTCAGAATGTGATTCTAGCCTTGAAAATATACAAAAAAAATTTTTTGAAGAGAAATTAAATTAAATTGTTTTTCGGCGTTTCCAGCAGTTGTACGAACAATTTACGTCAAAGAAATTTTGTTTGTCTCAGTTTCTGTAGGTCTCACAAATACTTTTTTATTACCTAATAGTGTTCAGAAAGGGAGTCTAGACTTGAAAAAATACAAAAATAAATTTTTGAAGAAAATATAAATTTAATCGTTTTCTGTTTTTGTAAGTCCCACAAATAATTTTTTTGAACAAATAGTGTTTAAAATATAATTGTAGACTTAAAAAATTACAAAAATAAATTTTTGAAGAAAAATGAAATTTAATCGTTATTCGGCGTTTCCGGCAGTTGTACGAACGATTTACGTCAAAAAAAAATTTGCTTGTCTCAGTTTCAGTAAGTCTTACAAATAATTTTAATAACCGAATAGTGTTCAGAATAAGAGTCTAGACTTGAAAAAATACAAAAATAAATTTTTGAAGAAAAATCAAATTTAATCGTTTTTCGGCGTTTCTAGCAGTTGTACGAACGATTTACGTCAAAAGAAATTTTGCTTGTCTCAGTTTCTGTAAGTCTCACAAATACTTTTTATAACCAAACAGTGTTCAGAATGTGATTCTAGATTTAAAAAAATACAAAAATAAATTTTTAAAGAAAAATTAAATTTAATTGTTTTTCGGCGTTTCCAGCAGTTGTGCGAACAATTTACGTCAAATGAAATTTTGTTTGTCTCAGTTTCTGTAGGTCTCACAAATAATTTTTTATTACCAAATAGTGTTCAGAATGGGAGTCTAGACTTGAAAAAATACAAAAATAAATTTTTGCAGAAAATATAAATTTAATCGTTTTCAGTTTCTGTAAGTCTCACAATTAATTTTTATAAACAAATAATGCTTAGAATGTGATTCCAGACTGAAAAAAATACAAAAATAAATTTTTGAAGAAAAATTAAATTAAATTGTGTTTTGGCGTTTCCAGCAGTTGTACGAACGATTTACATCAAAAAAAATTTTGCTTGTCTCAGTTTCTGTAAGTCTTACAAATAATTTTTATAACCAAATAGTGTTCAAAATGGGAGTCTAGACTTAAAAAAATAAAAAAATAAATTTTTGAAGAAAAATCAAAATTAATCGTTCTTCGGCGTTTTCAGCAGTTGTACGAACGATTTACGTCAAAAGAAACTTGTCTTGGTTTCTTTAAGTCTCACAAATAATTTTTATAACCAAATAGTGTTCAGAATGGGATTCTGGACTTGAAAAAATACAAAAATAAATTTTTGAAGAAAATATAAAATTAATCGTTTTCAGTTTCTGTAAGCCTCACAAATAATTTTTATGAACAAATAGTGATTAGAATGAGTTTATAGACTTAAAAAAATACAAAAATTAATTTTTGATGAAAAATTAAATTTAATCGTTTTTCGGCGTTTCCAGCCGTTGTACGAACGATTTACATCAAAAGAAATTTTGCTTGTCTCAGTTTCTGTGAGTCTCACAAATCATTTTTACAACCAAATAGTGTTTAGAATCGGATTCTGGACTTGAAAAAAACAAAAATAAATTTTTGAAGAAAAATTCAATTTAATCGTTTTTCGGCGTTTCCAGCAGTTGTACGAACGATTTACGTCAAAAGAAATTTTGCTTGTCTCAGTTTCTGTGAGTCTCACAAATAATTTTTATAACCAAATACTGTTCAGAATGGGATTCTAGACTTGAAATAATACAAAAATAAATTTTTAAAGAAAAATTAAATTTAACCGGTTTTCGGCGTTTCCGGCAGTTGTACGAACGATTTACATCAAAAGAAATTTTGCCAGTCTCAGTTTCTGTAAGTCTCAAAAATAATTTTAATAACCTTACAGTGTACAGAATGGGATTCTAGACTTGAAAAAATACAAAAATAAATTTTTGAAGAAAAATTAAATTTAATCATTTTTCGGCGTCTCCAGCAGTTGTACGAACGATTTACATCAAAAGAAATTTTGCTAGTCTCAGTTTCTGTAAGTCTCCCAAATAATTTTTATAACCAAATAGTGTTCAGAATGGGATTCTAGACTTAAAAAAAATACAAAAATATATTTTTGAAGAAAAATTAAATTTAATCGATTTTCGGCGTTTCCACCTTTTGTACGAACGATTTACATCAAAAGAAATTTTGCTAGTCTCAGTTTCTGTAAGTCTCACAAATAATTTTTATAACCAAATGGTGTTCAGAATGGGATTCTGGACTTGAAAAAAACAAAAATAAATTTTTGAAGAAAAATTAAATTTAATCGTTTTTCGGCGTTTCCAGCCGTTGTACGAACGATTTACATCAAAAGAAGTTTTGCTTGTCTCAATTTCTGTGAGCCTCAGAAATAATTTTTATAACCAAATAGTGTTCAGAATGGGTTTCTAGACTTGAAAAAATACAAAAATAAATTTTTGAAGAACAATTAAATTTAATCGTTTTTCGGCGTTTCTAGCAGTTGTACGTACGATTTACATCAAAAGAAATTTTGCTAGTCTCAGTTTCTGTAAGTCTCTCAAATAATTTTTATAACCAAATTGTGTTCAGAATGGGATTCTAGACTTAAAAAAATATAAAAATAAATCTTTGAAGAAAAATTAAATTTAATCGGTTTTCGGCGTTTCTACCACTTGTACGAACGATTTACATCAAAAGAAATTTTGCAAGTCTCAGTTTCTGTAAGTCTCACAAATAATTTTTACAACCAATGAGTGTTCAGAATCTGATTCTAGACTTGAAAAAATACAAAAATAAATTTTTGAAGAAAATATAAATTTAATCGTTTTCAATTTCTGTAAGCCTCACAAATAATTTTTATAAACAAATAGTGCTTAGAATGTGATTCTAGATTTAAAAAATACAAAAATAAATTTTTGAAGAAAAATTAAATTTAATCAGTTTTCGGCGTTTCCGGCTGTTGTACGAACGATTAACATCAAAATAAATTTTGCCAGTCTCAGTTTCTAAACGTCTCAAAACTAATTTTTATAAAAAAATAGTGTTCAGAATGGGATTTTGGACTTAAAAAAAACAAAAATAAATTTTTGAAGAAAAATTAAATATAATCGTTTTTCGGCGTTTCCAGCAGTAATACGAACGATTTACGTCAAAAGAAATTTTGCTTGTCTCAGTTTCTGTAAGTCTCACAAATTATTTTTATAACCAAATAGTGTTCAGAAAGGGATTCTAGACTTGAAAAAATACAAAAATAAATTTTTGAAGAAAATATAAATTAAATCGTTTTCAGTTTCTGTAAGTCTCACAAATAATTTTTATACACAAATGGTGTTTAGAATTTGATTCTAGACTTGAAAGAATACAAAAATAAATTTTTGAAGAAAAATTAAATTTAATCGTTTTTCGGCGTTTCCTGCAGTTGTACGAACGATTTACATCAAAAGAAATTTTGCTTGTCTCAGTTTCTGTAAGTCTCACAAATAATTTTTAAGACCTAATAGTGTTTAGTATAGGATTCCAGCTTGTAAATATACAAAAATTAATTTTTGAGGAAAAATTAAATTTAATCGTTTTTCGGCGTTTCCAGCAGTTGTACGTACGATTTACATCAAAAGAAATTTTGCTAGTCTCACTTTCTATAAGTCTCACAAATAATTTTTATAACCAAATAGTGTTCGAAATGGGATTCTAGACTTGAAAAAATACAAAAATACATTTTTGAAGAAAATATAAATTTAATCGTTTTCAGTTTCTGTATGTCTCACAAATAATTTTTATGAACAAATAGTGTTTAGAATGTGATTCTAGCCTTGAATAAAATACAAAAATGAATTTTTGAAGAAAAATTAAATTTAATCGTTTTTCGGCGTTTCCAGCAGTTGTACGTACGATTTACATCAAAAGAAATTTTGCTTGTCTCAGTTTCTGTAAGTCTCACAAATAATTTTAATAACCAAATAGTGTACAGAATGTGATTCTAGACTTAAAAAAATAAAAAAATAAATTTTTGAAGAAAAATTAAATTTAATCATTTTTCGGCGTTTCCAGCAGTTGTACGAACGATTTACATCAAAAGAAATTTTGCTAGTCTCAGTTTCTGTAAGTCTCCCAAATAATTTTTATAACCAAATAGTGTTCAGAATGGGATTCTAGACTTAAAAAAAATACAAAAATATATTTTAGAAGAAATATTAAATTTAATCGGTTTTCGGCGTTTCCACCTTTTGTACGAACGATTTACATCAAAATAAATTTTGCTAGTCTCAGTTTCTGTAAGTCTCACAAATAATTTTTATAACCAAATGGTGTTCAGAATGGGATTCTGGACTTGAAAAAAACAAAAATAAATTTTTGAAGAAAAATTAAATTTAATCGTTTTTCGGCGTTTCCGGCAGTTGTACAAACGATTTACGTCAAAAGAAATTTTGCTTGTCACAGTTTTTGTAAGTCAAACAAATAATTTTTACAACCAAATAGTGTTCAGAATGGGATTCTAGACTTGAAAAAATACAAAAATAAATTTTTGAAGAAAATATAAATTTAATCGTTTTCAATTTCTGTAAGCCTCACAAATAATTTTTATAAACAAATAGTGCTTAGAATATGATTCTGGATTTAAGAAAATACAAAAATAAATTTTTGATGAAAAATTCAATTTAATCGTTTTTCGGCGTTTCCAGCCGTTGTACGAACGATTTACATCAAAAGAAGTTTTGCTTGTCTCAATTTCTGTGAGTCTCAGAAATAATTTTTATAACCAAATAGTGTTCAGAATGGGTTTCTAGACTTGAAAAAATACAAAAATAAATTTTTGAAGAAAAATTAAATTTAATCGTTTTTCGGCGTTTCTAGCAGTTGTACGAACGATTTACATCAAAAGAAATTTTGCTAGTCTCAGTTTCTGTAAGTCTCTCAAATAATTTTTATAACCAAATTGTGTTCAGAATGGGATTCTAGACTTAAAAAAATATAAAAATAAATCTTTGAAGAAAAATTAAATTTAATCGGTTTTCGGCGTTTCTACCACTTGTACGAACGATTTACATCAAAAGAAATTTTGCAAGTCTCAGTTTCTGTAAGTCTCACAAATAATTTTTACAACCAATGAGTGTTCAGAATCTGATTCTAGACTTGAAAAAATACAAAAATAAATTTTTGAAGAAAATATAAATTTAATCGTTTTCAATTTCTGTAAGCCTCACAAATAATTTTTATAAACAAATCGTGCTTAGAATGTGATTCTAGATTTAAAAAAAATACAAAAATAAATTTTTGATGAAAAATTAAATTTAGTCGTTTTTCGGCGTTTCCAGCCGTTGTACGAACGATTTACATCAAAAGAAATTTTGCTTGTCTCAGTTTCTGTGAATCTCACAAATAATTTTTATAACCAAATAGTGTTCTGAATGGGATTTTGGACTTGAAAAAAACAAAAATAAATTTTTGAAGAAAAATTAAATTTAATCGTTTTTTGGCGTTTCCAGCAGTAATACGATCGATTTACGTCAAAAGAAATTCTGCTTGTCTCAGTTTCTGTAAGTCTCACAAATTATTATTATAACCAAAAAGTGTTCAGAAAGGGATTCTAGACTTGAAAAAATACAAAAATAAATTTTTGAAGAAAATATAAATTTAATCGTTTTCAGTTTCTGTAAGTCTCACAAATATGTTTTATAAACAAATGGTGTTTAGAATTTGATTCCAGACTTAAAAGAGTACAAAATAAAATTTTTGCAGAAAAATTAAATTTAATCGTTTTTCGGCGTTTCCAGCAGTTGTACGAACGATTTACATCAAAAAAAATTTTGCTAGTCTCACTTTCTGTAAGTCTCACAAATGATTTTTATAACCAAATAGTGTTCTGTAAGTCTCACAAATAATTTTTATAACCAAATAGTGTTCAGAATGGGATTCTAGACTTGAAAAAATACAAAAATAAATTTTTGAGGAAAATATAAATTTAATCGTTTTCAGTTTCTGTAAGCCTCAGAAATAATTTTTATAACCAAATAGTGTTCAGAATGGGTTTCTAGACTTGAAAAAATACAAAAATAAATTTTTGAAGAAAAATTAAATTTAATCGGTTTTCGACGTTTCCGGCAGTTGTACGAACGATTTACATCAAAAGAAATTTTGCTTGTCTCAATTTCTGTGAGTCTCAGAAATAATTTTTATTACCAAATAGTGTTCAGAATGGGATTCTAGACTTGAAAACATACAAAAATAAATTTTTGAAGAAAAATTAAATTTAATCGGTTTTCGGCGTTTCCGGCAGTTGTACGAACGATTTACGTCAAAAGAAATTTCGCTTGTCTCAGTTCCTGTAAGTTTCACAAATCATTTTCTCAACCAAATAGTGTTTAGAATGGGATTCTTGACTTAGAAAAAACAAAAATTAAATTTTTAATGAAAAATTAAATTTAATCCTTTTTCGGTGTTTTCAGCAGTCGTACGAATGATTTACGTCAAAATATATTTTGCTTGTTTTAGTTTCTGTAAGTCTCACTTATACTTTTTATAACCAAATAGTGTTCAGAATGGGATTCTAGACTTGAAAAAATACAAAAATAAATGTTTGAAGAAAATATAAATTTAATCGTTTTCAGTTTCAGTAAGTCTCACAAATAATTTTTATAAACAAATGGTGCTTAGAATGATATTCTGGACCTAAAAAAATACAAAAATAAATTTTTGAAGGAAAATTAAATTTAATCGTTTTTCGGCGTTTCCAGCAGTTGTACAAACGATTTACATCAAAAGAAATTTTGCTTGTCTCAGTTCTGTAAGTCTCACAAATAATTTTTATAAACAAGTAGTGTTTAGAATGTGATTCTAGCCTTAAAAAAATACAAAAATTCATTTTTGAAGAAAAAATAAATTTAATCGTTTTTCGGCGTTTTCAGCAGTTGTACGAACGATTTACGTCAAAAGTAATTTTGTTTGTCTCAGTTTCTATAGGTCTCACAAATAATTTTTATTACCAAATAGTGTTCAGAATGGGAGTCTAGACTTGAAAAAATACAAAAATAAATTTTTTAAGAAAATATAAATTTAATCGTTTTCAGTTTCTGTAAGTCTCACAAATAATTTTTATAAACAAATAGTGCTTAGAATGTGATTCTAGACTGAAAAAAATTCAAAAATAAATTTTTGAAGAAAAATTAAATTAAATCGTGTTTCGGCGTTTCCAGCAGTTGTACGAACGATTTACATCAAAAGAAATTTTCCTTGTCTCAGTTTCTGTAAGTCTAACAAATAATTTTTATAACCAAACAGTGTTCAGAATGTGATTCTAGCCTTGAAAATATACAAAAAAAAATTTTTGAAGAGAAATTAAATTAAATTGTTTTTCGGCGTTTCCAGCAGTTGTACGAACAATTTACGTCAAAGAAATTTTGTTTGTCTCAGTTTCTGTAGGTCTCACAAATAATTTTTTATTACCTAATAGTGTTCAGAAAGGGAGTCTAGACTTGAAAAAATACAAAAATAAATTTTTGAAGAAAATATAAATTTAATCGTTTTCTGTTTTTGTAAGTCCCACAAATAATTTTTTTGAACAAATAGTGTTTAAAATATAATTGTAGACTTAAAAAAATACAAAAATAAATTTTTGAAGAAAAATGAAATTTAATCGTTATTCGGCGTTTCCGGCAGTTGTACGAACGATTTACATCAAAAAAAATTTTGCTTGTCTCAGTTTCTGTAAGTCTTACAAATAATTTTAATAACCGAATAGTGTTCAGAATAAGAGTCTAGACTTAAAAAAATAAAAAAATAAATTTTTGAAGAAAAATCAAAATTAATCGTTCTTCGGCGTTTTCAGCAGTTGTACGAACGATTTACGTCAAAAGAAACTTGTCTTGGTTTCTTTAAGTCTCACAAATAATTTTTATAACCAAATAGTGTTCAGAATGGGATTCTGGACTTGAAAAACGACAAAAATAAATTTTTGAAGAAAATATAAAATTAATCGTTTTCAGTTTCTGTAAGCCTCACAAATAATTTTTATGAACAAATAGTGATTAGAATGAGATTATAGACTTAAAAAAATACAAAAATTAATTTTTGATGAAAAATTAAATTTAATCGTTTTTCGGCGTTTCCAGCGGTTGTACGAACGATTTACATCAAAAGAAATTTTGCTTGTCTCAGTTTCTGTGAGTCTCACAAATCATTTTTACAACCAAATAGTGTTTAGAATCGGATTCTGGACTTGAAAAAAACAAAAATAAATTTTTGAAGAAAAATTCAATTTAATCGTTTTTCGGCGTTTCCAGCAGTTGTACGAACGATTTACGTCAAAAGAAATTTTGCTTGTCTCAGTTTCTGTGAGTCTCACAAATAATTTTTATAACCAAATACTGTTCAGAATGGGATTCTAGACTTGAAATAATACAAAAATAAATTTTTAAAGAAAAATTAAATTTAACCGGTTTTCGGCGTTTCCGGCAGTTGTACGAACGATTTACATCAAAAGAAATTTTGCCAGTCTCAGTTTCTGTAAGTCTCAAAAATAATTTTAATAACCTTACAGTGTACAGAATGGGATTCTAGACTTGAAAAAATACAAAAATAAATTTTTGAAGAAAAATTAAATTTAATCGTTTTTCGGCGTTTCCAGCAGTTGTACGAACGATTTACATCAAAAGAAATTTTACTGGTCTCAGTTTCTGTAAGTCTCCCAAATAATTTTTATAACCAAATAGTGTTCAGAATGGGATTCTAGTCTTAAAAAAACACAAAAATAAATTTTTGAAGAAAAATTAAATTTAATCGTTTTTCGGCGTTTCCGGCAGTTGTACGAACAATTTACGTCAGAAGAAATTTTGCTTGTCTTAGTTTCTGAACGTCTCAAAAATAATTTTTATAAAAAAATAGTGTTCAGAATGGGATTTTGGACTTAAAAAAAACAAAAATAAATTTTTGCAGAAAAATCAAATTTAATCGTTTTTCGGCGTTTTCAGCAGTAATACGAACGATTTACGTCAAAAGAAATTTTGCTTGTCTCAGTTTCTGTAAGTCTCACAAATTATTTTTATAACCAAATAGTGTTCAGAAAGGGATTCTAGACTTGAAAAAATACAAAAATAAATTTTTGAAGAAAATATAAATTAAATCGTTTTCAGTTTCTGTAAGTCTCACAAATAATTTTTATACACAAATAGTGTTTAGAATGTGATTCTAGACTTGAAAGAATACAAAAATAAATTTTTGAAGAAAAATTAAATTTAATCGTTTTTCGGCGTTTCCTGCAGTTGTACGAACGATTTACATCAAAAGAAATTTTGCTTGTCTCAGTTTCTGTAAGTCTCACAAATAATTTTTATAACCTAATAGTGTTTAAAATAGGATTCCAGCTTGTAAAAATACAAAAATTAATTTTTGAGGAAAAATTAAATTTAATCGTTTTTCGGCGTTTTCAGCAGTTGTACGAACGATTTACATCAAAAGAAATTTTGCTAGTCTCACTTTCTGTAAGTCTCACAAATAATTTTTATAAACAAATAGTATTCTGTAAGTCTCACAAATAATTTTTATAACCAAATAGTGTTCGAAATGGGATTCCAGACTTGAAAAAATACAAAAATACATTTTTGAAGAAAATATAAATTTAATCGTTTTCAGTTTCTGTTTATCTCACAAATAATTTTTATGAACAAATAGTGTTTAGAATGTGATTCTAGCCTTGAATCAAATACAAAAATGAATTTTTGAAGAAAAATTAAATTTAATCGTTTTTCGTCGTTTCCAGCAGTTGTACGTACGATTTACATCAAAAGAAATTTTGCTTGTCTCAGTTTCTGTAAGTCTCACAAATAATTTTAATAACCAAATAGTGTACAGAATGGGATTCTAGACTTAAAAAAATACAAAAATAAATTTTTGAAGAAAAATTAAATTTAATCATTTTTCGGCGTTTCCAGCAGTTGTACGAACAATTTACATCAAAAGAAATTTTGCTAGTCTCAGTTTCTGTAAGTCTCCCAAATAATTTTTATAACCAAATAGTGTTCAGAATGGGATTCTAGACTTAAAAAAATACAAAAATATATTTTTGAAGAAAAATTAAATTTAATCGGTTTTCGGCGTTTCCACCTTTTGTACGAACGATTTACATCAAAAGAAATTTTGCTAGTCTCACTTTCTGTATGTCTCACAAATAATTTTTATAACCAAATTGTGTTCAGAATGGGATTCTGGACTTGAAAAAACAAAAATAAATTTTTGAAGAAAAATTAAATTTAATCGTTTTCGGCGTTTCCGGCAGTTGTACGACTGATTTACGTCAAAAGAAATTTTGCTTGTCTCAGTTTCTGTAAGTCTCACAAATACTTTTTACAACCAAATAGTGTTCAGAATCTGATTCTAAACTTGAAAAAATACAAAAATAAATTTTTGGAGAAAATATAAATTTAATCGTTTTCAATTTCTGTAAGCCTCACAAATAATTTTTATAAACAAATAGTGCTTAGAATGTGATTCTAGGTTTAAAAAAATACAAAAATAAATTTTTGATGAAAAATTAAATTTCATCGTTTTTCGACGTTTCCAGCCGTTGTACGAACGATTTACATCAAAAGAAATTTTGCTTGTCTCAGTTTCTGTGAGTCTCACAAATAATTTTTATAACCAAATACTGTTCAGAATGGGATTCTAGACTTGAAAAAATAAAAAAATAAATTTTTAAGGAAAAATTAAATTTAATCGGTTTTCGGCGTTTCCGGCAGTTGTACGAACGATTTACATCACAAGAAATTTTGCCAGTCTCAGTTTCTGTAAGTCTCACCAATAATTTTTATAACCAAATAGTGTTTAGAGTTTGATTCTTGACTTGAAAAAAAAAACAAAAATAAATTTTTGAAGAAAAATTAAATTTATTCGTTTTTCGGCGTTTCCAGCAGTTGTTCGGATAATTTACGTCAAAAGAAAGTTTGCTTGTCTCAGTTTCTGTAAGTCTCACTAATAATTTTTATAACCAAATAGTGTTCAGAATAGGATTCTTGACTTTAAAAAAATACAAAAATAAATTTTTGAAGAAAATATAAATTTAATCGTTTTTCGGCGTTTCTACCACTTGTACGAACGATTTACATCAAAAGAAATTTTGCAAGTCTCAGTTTCTGTAAGTCTCACAAATAATTTTTACAACCAATGAGTGTTCAGAATCTGATTCTAGACTTGAAAAAATACAAAAATAAATTTTTGAAGAAAATATAAATTTATTCGTTTTCAATTTCTGTAAGCCTCACAAATAATTTTTATAAACAAATAGTGCTTAGAATGTGATTCTAGGTTTAAAAAAATACAAAAATAAATTTTTGATGAAAAATTAAATTTAATCCTTTTTCGGCGTTTCCAGCCGTTGTACGAACGATTTACATCAAAAGAAATTTTGCTTGTCTCAGTTTCTGTGAATCTCACAAATAATTTTTATAACCAAATAGTGTTCTGAATGGGATTTTGGACTTGAAAAAAACAAAAATAAATTTTTGAAGAAAAATTAAATTTAATCCTTTTCGGCGTTTCCAGCAGTGATACGAACAATTTACGTCAAAAGAAATTTTGCTTGTCTCAGTTTCTGTAAGTCTCACAAATTATTATTATAACCAAAAAGTGTTCAGAAAGGGATTCTAGACTTGAAAAAATACAAAAATAAATTTTTGAAGAAAATATAAATTTAATCGTTTTCAGTTTCTGAGGGTCTCACAAATAATTTTTATAAACAAATGGTGTTTAGAATTTGATTCTAGACTTGAAAGAATACAAAATAAAATTTTTGCAGAAAAATTAAATTTAATCGTTTTTCGGCGTTCCCAGCAGTTGTACGAACGATTTACATCAAAAGAAATTTTGCTAGTCTCACTTTCTGTAAGTCTCACAAATAATTTTTATAACCAAATAGTGTTCTGTAAGTCTCACAAATAATTTTTATAACCAAATAGTATTCAGAATGGGATTCTAGACTTGAAAAATACAAAAATAAATTTTTGAGGAAAATATAAATTTAATCGTTTTCAGTTTCTGTAAGCCTAACAAATAATTTTTATAAACAAATAGTGCTTAGAATGTGATTCTAGATTTAAGAAAATACAAAAATAAATTTTTGATGAAAAATTCAATTTAATCGTTTTCCGGCGTTTCCAGCCGTTGTACGAACGATTTACATCAAGAGAAATTTTGCTTGTCTCAATTTCTGTGAGTCTCAGAAATAATTTTTATAACCAAATAGTGTTCAGAATGGGATTCTAGACTTGAAAAAATACAAAAATAAATTTTTGAAGAAAAATTAAATTTAATCGTTTTTCGGTGTTTCCAGCAGTTGTACGAACGATTTACATCAAAAGAAATTTTGCTTGTCTCAGTTTCTGTGAATCTCACAAATAATTTTTATAACCAAATAGTGTTCTGAATGGGATTTTGGACTTGAAAAAAACAAAAATAAATTTTTGAAGAAAAATTAAATTTAATCGTTTTTTGGCGTTTCCAGCAGTAATACGATCGATTTACGTCAAAAGAAATTCTGCTTGTCTCAGTTTCTGTAAGTCTCACAAATTATTATTATAACCAAAAAGTGTTCAGAAAGGGATTCTAGACTTGAAAAAATACAAAAATAAATTTTTGAAGAAAATATAAATTTAATCGTTTTCAGTTTCTGTAAGTCTCACAAATATGTTTTATAAACAAATGGTGTTCAGAATGGGATTCAAGACTTGAAAAAATACAAAAATAAATTTTTGAGGAAAATATAAATTTAATCGTTTTCAGTTTCTGTAAGCCTCACAAATAATTTTTATAAACAAATAGTGCTTAGAATGTGATTCTAGATCTAAGAAAATACAAAAATAAATTTTTGATGAAAAATTAAATTTAATCGTTTTTCGGCGTTTCCAGCCGTTGTACGAACGATTTACATCAAAAGAAGTTTTGCTTGTCTCAATTTCTGTGAGTCTCAGAAATAATTTTTATAACCAAATAGTGTTCAGAATGGGTTTCTAGACTTGAAAAAATACAAAAATAAATTTTTGAAGAAAAATTAAATTTAATCGTTTTTCGGCGTTTCCAGCAGTTGTACGAACGATTTACATCAAAAGAAATTTTGCTAGTCTCAGTTTCTGTAGGTCTCCCAAATAATTTTTATAACCAAATTGTGTTCAGAATGGGATTCTAGACTTAAAAAAATATAAAAATAAATCTTTGAAGAAAAATTAAATTTAATCGGTTTTCGGCGTTTCTACCACTTGTACGAACGATTTACATCAAAAGAAATTTTGCAAGTCTCAGTTTCTGTAAGTCTCACAAATAATTTTTACAACCAAAGAGTGTTCAGAATCTGATTCTAGACTTGAAAAAATACAAAAATACATTTTTGAAGAAAATATAAATTTAATCGTTTTCAATTTCTGTAAGCCTCACAAATAATTTTTATAAACAAATAGTGCTTAGAATGTGATTCTAGATTTAAAAAAATACGAAAATAAATTTTTGATGAAAAATTAAATTTAGTCGTTTTTCGGCGTTTCCAGCCGTTGTACGAACGATTTACATCAAAAAAAATTTTGCTAGTCTCACTTTCTGTAAGTCTCACAAATGATTTTTATAACCAAATAGTGTTCTGTAAGTCTCACAAATAATTTTTATAACCAAATAGTGTTCAGAATGGGATTCTAGACTTGAAAAAATACAAAAATAAATTTTTGAGGAAAATATAAATTTAATCGTTTTTAGTTTCTGTAAGCCTCAGAAATAATTTTTATAACCAAATAGTGTTCAGAATGGGTTTCTAGACTTGAAAAAATACAAAAATTAATTTTTGAAGAAAAATTAAATTTAATCGGTTTTCGACGTTTCCGGCAATTGTACGAACGATTTACATCAAAAGAAATTTTGCTTGTCTCAATTTCTGTGAGTCTCAGAAATAATTTTTATAACCAAATAGTGTTCAGAATGGGATTCTAGACTGGAAAACATACAAAAATAAATTTTTGAAGAAAAATTAAATTTAATCGGTTTTCGGCGTTTCCGGCAGTTGTACGAACGATTTACGTCAAAAGAAATTTTGCTTGTCTCAGTTTCTGTAAGTCTTAAAAATAATTTTTATAACCAAATAGTGTTCAGAATAGGATTTTGGACTTGAAAAAAACAAAAATAAATTTTTGAAGAAAAATTAAATTTAATCGTTTTTCGGCGTTTCCAGCAGGTTTACGAACGCTTTACGTCAAAAGAAATTTTGCTTGTCTCAGTTTCTGTAAGTCTCACAAATTATTTTTATAACCTAATAGTGTTTAGAATAGGATTCCAGCTTGTAAAAATACAAAAAATAATTTTTGAAGAAAAATTAAATTTAATCGTTTTTCGGCGTTTCAAGCAGTTGTACGAACGATTTACATCAAAAGAAATTTTGCTAGTCTCAGTTTCTGTAAGTCTCATAAATAATTTTTATAACCAATTAGTGTTCTGTAAGTCTCACAAATAATTTTTACAACCAAATAGTGTTCAGAATCTGATTCTAGACTTGAAAAAATACAAAAATAAATTTTTGAAGAAAATATAAATTTAATCGTTTTCAATTTCTGTAAGCCTCACAAATAATTTTTATAAACAAATAGTGCTTAGAATGTGAATCTAGATTTAAAAAAATACAAAAATAAATTTTTTTTGAAAAATTAAATTTAATCGGTTTTCGGCGTTTCCGGCAGTTGCACGAACGATTTACATCAAAAGAAATTTTGCCAGTCTCAGTTTCTGTAAGTCTTAAAAATAATTTTTATAACCAAATAGTGTTCAGAATAGGATTTTGGACTTGAAAAAAACAAAAATAAATTTTTGAAGAAAAATTAAATTTAATCGTTTTTCGGCGTTTTCAGCAGTAATACGAACGATTTACGTCAAAAGAAATTTTGCTAGTCTCAGTTTCTGTAAGTCTCACAAATAATTTTTATAACCAAATAGTGTTCTGTAAGTCTCACAAATAATTTTTATAACTAAATAGTGTTCAGAATGGGATTCTAGACTTGAAAAAATACAAAAATAAATTTTTGAAGAAAATATAAATTTATTCGTTTGCAGTTTCTGTATGTCTCACAAATAATTTTTATAAACAAATAGTGTTTAGAATGTGATTCTAGCCTTGAATAAAATACAAAAATGAATTTTTGAAGAAAAATTAAATTTAATCGTTTTTCGGCGTTTCCAGCAGTTGTACGAACGATTTACATCAAAAGAAATTTTGCTTGTCTCAGTTTCTGTAAGTCTCACAAATAATTTTAATAACCAAATAGTGTACAGAAAGGGATTCTAGACTCGAAACAATACAAAAATAAATTTTTGAAGAAAAATTAAATTTATTCGTTTTTCGGCGTTTCCAGCAGTTGAATGAATGATTTACCTCAAAATAAATTTAGCTAGTCTCAGTTTCTGTAAGTCTCACAACTCATTTTTATAACCAAATAGTGTTCAGAATGGGATTTTGGACTTGAAAAAAACAAAAATAAATTTTTGAAGAAAAATGAAATCTAATCGTTTTTCGACGTTTCCAGCAGTTGTACGAACGATTTACGTCAAAAGAAATTTTGCTTGTTTCAGTTTCTGTAAGTCTCACAAATAATTTTTATAACCAAATAGTGTTCTGTAAGTCTCACAAATAATTTTTATAACCAAATAGTGTTCAGAATGGGATTCTTGACTTGAAAAAATACAAAAATAAATTTTTGAAGAAAATATAAATTTAATCGTTTTCAGTTTCTGTATGTCTCACAAATAATTTTTATGAACAAATAGTGTTAAGAATGTGATTCTAGCCTTGAATAAAATACAAAAATAAATTTTGAAGAAAAATTAAATTTAATCGTTTTTCGGCGTTTCCAGCAGTTGTACAACGATTTACGTCAAAAGAAATTTTGCTTGTCTCAGTTTCTGTAAGTCTCACAAATCATTTTTATAACAAAATAGTGTTCAGAATGGGATTTAGGACTTGAAAAAAACAAAAATAAATTTTTGAAGAAAAATTAAATCTAATCGTTTTTCGGCGTTTCCAGCAGTTGTACGAATGATTTACGTCAAAAGAAATTTTGCTTGTCTCAGTTTTTGTAAGTCTCACAAATAATTTTTATAAACAAATAGTGCTTAGAATGTGATTCTAGACTTGAAAAAATACAAAAATAAATTTTTGAAGAAAAATTAAATTTAATCGTTTTACGGCGTTTTCAGCAGTTGTACGAAAGATTTAAATCAAAAGAAATTTTGCTTGTCTCAGTTTCTGTAAGTCTCACAAATAATTTTTATAACCAAATAGTGTTCAGAATGGGATTCTAGACTTGAAAAAATACAAAAATAAATTTTTGAAGAAAATATAAATTTAATCGTTTTTAGTTTCTGTAAGTCTCACAAATAATTTTTATGAACAAATAGTGCTTAGAATGTGATTCTAGACTTGAAAAAATACAAAAATACATTTTTGAAGAAAAATTAAATTTAATCGTTTTCGGCGTTTCCAGCAGTTGTACGAACGATTTACATCAAAAGAAATTTTGCTTGTCTCAGTTTCAGTAAGTCTCACAAATAATTTTTATAACCAAATAGTGTTCAGAACGGGATTCTAGAGTTGAAAACATACAAAAATAAATTTTTGAAGAAAAATTAAATTTAATCGGTTTTCGGCGTTTCCAGCAGTTATACGATCGATTTACATCAAAAGGAATTTTGCTAGTCTCAGTTTCTGTAAGTCTCACAAATAATTTTTATAACCAAATAGTGTTCAGAATGGGAAGTAGTGCAGTAAGGGTTATTCTGGCTCAACTCAACCGATTCTAAGTCGGAGAAGTAGGTCAAGCGAGGGCATTAGCTGAACGGAGGAAGTAAATGCAAATCAAATAAAAATAAAAATTATATAAAACTTTTAATTAACTTTTAAAAATAAAAATAAAAATAAATAAAAATTAAGTAAAAGCCAATTAATTAACAAAGGTAAAAATGGGGGCAAATGACCTGTCATGCGCATTCGCGTTAACCGTATGGTATGTGTGCATTGAAAATAAATAAAAACGAAAAATTCCATCTGAATGTTAGGATAAATGACCGTTCAAGGCTAAGTCCCTCTGGAAGCAAAATATTTCGATTTTTAAATCTACTTTTCGTGTAATGATGGAATTAATTAACTCTTAATAAATAAAAATGTTGAGTTGAATGACCGGTCAAGGAGATGAAATACCCGTCTGAATGCTGGGTTAAATGACCGTTCAAGGCTAAGTCCCTCTGGAAGCAATATATTTCGATTTTAAAATCAACGTTTCGTGTAATGATGGAATTAATTAACTCTTAATAAATAAAAATGTTGATTTGAATGACTGGTCAAGGAGATGAAATACCTGTCTAAATGCTGGGTTAAATTAAATCAACTTTCAGGAATAAATTTTGGATTGACTGACAGACCAGGAGATGTGTGAGCAAAATGTTAGGTTAACTGACCGGTCAAGATAAAGTAAATATTTCGATTTTTTAAATCAACTTTTCAGGAATGTTTGAGGTTAGGGACCTTGAGGGCAGTGCATACATTGGGTTAAATGACCCGCCAAGGAGATGAAATACCTGTCTGTCATAAATCAACTTTCTGGAATTAATTAAAATTGGATAAAAATGTTGGGTTGAACAACCGGTCAAGCAGCTGTGCAATGGGGACAAAAAATATGATGCATGCTGGTATAAATAAAAATATTTATAGATAAAGCAAACAGTTGATTATAAAACATGGCGTATGACGCATTCGCTACACTTAAAAGAAAATATGACCATGAGCTAATTGAAGATGAAGGTTAGTTTAAAATTTAAAATTGAATAATGTCACTTAGTGTAAACTTTTATAGAATATAAATCGAATTGTGATGGTGGAAGATGTCCAGTCTGTCTAATAAATATGGTAAAATATGCAATGAATTGCGGACATATGTATTGCACAAATTGTTTGATAAATTTAACGTCTTGTTCCATTTGCCGAATGGATAAAATTTTCGTGCATCGTATTTATTTACCAACATATGAAAACAATGAAGAAGATTATTCCAATCCAACTAAAAGAAAAAAGATTGAAGAATCTACGCCAGTGATGACAGTTCTAACACCAGTTCAAGTTACACCTGAAAGTTTAAGAATATCACTTGAAGAAGAGCTCATAGTTACCCATAAAGAAGGTATTATTTTTTTTGATAATAATATAATTTAAAATAAATCTAAAGGATGAAGGAGGGGATTATAAATCTTATGTAAGCAGGTAATATAAATATGAGAATAGTTAGTTCAAGATGGTTAAACTGCAAGTTGGTGCACTTCATAATTCAAAATATTATAAAGTTAGTGAATATTTTCATGATGTTGCGGAAAGTGTGTATATGCATATGGTGAATAAATATAAAGACGCTATTTACCCAAACATAGATGTATCTATAGTGTTTACTGATGATACTGAGTTATTGTTTAATCCTCATAGTGATACGATTCAATATATTGGGGAATATAACGAGTACTTATTAATGTTTGAATTATATACAGAGAGTATTGTTTATTATGTATACAGGATTGATAATACATTTTATGACTTAATAAAATCCTGTTCCACACAACGAAGAAAATATTTACCACATGAAATCACAAGTTCTATTTTCTCACTAGAAGGCATTTTAAATGGAAACATGGTAAGAACATTGTTTACCCACCCTACCATTGTAACAAATCAGAATGCACAATCCACATCAGCTACCACACAGGCAACGAAGGGGAAGGAAGAAGATGAGGAGGAGGAGGAGGATTACGAAGAATGGTAGTTGTTTTCATTCTACATTAGTCATGGACCAACGTAATATGAATTTCTTGAAACATGAAATGAAACAAATTAAGCTTCGCTTGGAACTGTTACGTTTGAATATATTACTAGTTAAGAATAAGATTCAACAGTATCATAAGTATAAAGTACTTGTAATAAAGTTCAATAAATTAAATATAAAATAAAATGTATTTTTATTCTACTTTCCTAGCTTACACCCAATCTAATCATAATATACAGGGTGTCAATTTGAAAATTTTCAATGCGAATATCTGTGAAAATAAAAGAGTTAGAAAAGCGCAATTTGGTACAAATGTTATACAGGTAGGGGGAACTAGAACCACCATATTTTGGTTATGGGGTAAGGGCCCCATTCACCCTAACCCCAAAATTTTAAATGGCATCACCCCTTTTGTGATCCCTTAAATTAAACGTTTTTTCAAGTAGTATTCACGAGTACAAGATTTTTTTTTAAATTTAATACAGGGTCGAACAAAAAATTATAATTAAAATAAAATTTTATTTGATTGGATTCTTATAATTCATTCCATTTTGGGCTACAAAAAAGAATAATAAAATTTTTTGCTCCAAATACTCGAAGCAGTGGATCAGGTTTCAACAAATAACAATCACCTATTTCAGTCAGGTGTCTAAATCGCAATTCTTTCAGCCATACTATAAACCATGTCTAATACCGGATAATAAAGAAAATTAAATAGTGAATTCGTCTGAAATTATTTCAGTTTTTGAATTTGTCGTACAATCTAACACACCTGACTGCATTAGGTGATTGTTATTTGTTGAAACCTAACCCACTGGTTCGAGTATTTGGAGAAAAAAGTTATTATCCTTTTTTGTAGCCCAAAATGGAATGAATTATAAGAATCCAATTAAATAAAATAGCAATTCATAGAATTTATTTTATTTTAGTTATACTTTTTTGTTAGTCCCTGTATTAAGTTTAAAAAAAATTCTTGTACTGGTGAATACTACTCGAAAAAACGTTTAATTTAAGGGATCACAAAAGGGGTGTTGCCATTTAAAATTTTGGGGTTAGGATGAATGGGGCCCAAGGGGTCACTCACCCCATAACCAAAATATGGTGGTTCTAGTTCCCCCTACCTGTATAACATTTGTACCAAATTGCGCTTTTCTAACTCTTTTATTTTCAGAGATATTCGCATTGAAAGTTTTCAAATTGACACCCTGTATAAAACAATATATAAGGTAAGTATAAGATATTTTATTTTATTAACATTAACATAGACAATTTATAATTCAAAATCACTTTTCTTGATCACATACACCATATTTCCTTTCCTTCAAATAATTTTCTCGATTAAATGAATATCTGGATATTTTGCAGTTTGTAACTCGAACTCATAAAATCCTCCTGATATTAACTCCCCTGCTTGGTCCATTAAAATATATGTTGTTGGATTCGTCAGTTTAACCTCTTGAATTTTGAAAACTTCGTTAGACCAGTTTGGTGTATATCCTTTATCAAAAATTCCTCTGTATTTGCTGATACGAACTTGGTCACCAACTTTGAATTTAGTTTTCAGTGTTGCTACTTTGATATTGTTGTAGGATGTATCCAATATACGTTTCTCGTTTGCAGAATTTACATCTGCTGGCTTCATGTTTATAGTTGAGTGTTTCGTTGAGTTGTATTTCAAAACTATTTTAGGTAATAATTGTAACCACTTGTAATTTTCTTGCAAACTGAATTCTTTTCACATCATAGATTTTAATGTTCTATTTACTCGTTCTACTATTGATGCTTTCATTGTGCTAAATGTAGAATAGTGATTGATATTACATTTTTCTAGTAAACTTTTGACTTCCTTGTTATAAAATTCTTTTCCATTATCTGTCTGTAAATGTTTTGGAATAAAAGGTGGTTTTAATATGGTTTTCATAGCTTTACAAGTATCTTTACTTGTTTTATTCTTTACGGGTACTGCCCAAACATATTTTGAGAAAGTATCAATTATGACTAAAATCTATCGAAATCCTCGATTAAATCGAGCATAAGGAATCATTTCAACTAAATCATCTTGAAACAAATCATTCAAACCTTTAATAATAACTTTTCTACGTTTAAAATTCCTTCTAGCAGGTTTATGTAATTCTTCAACCATTTTCTTTTTAATACTCATGTCTCAAATTAACTACAAATGGCAAACTACTGCTCGATTGAGTATTTAACAATTAATTCTAGAAATGGTGTATTATATTTATCTTTAACTTTTATAGATATTTCATCATTAAATTTCAACTTATATCCAACTAAATTTTCTCGTTTAATTTCACTATAGTTCACATATACCTGTGTATCCCCTGGATTCAAATAAATGTGACTTATTCCACCAGAATTAAACGGAACTGAGTAAATATGAGATCCTGTTGATAATGTAGTAAATACGTTATTGTTAGAAATTCCTTGAAGTGTAATATTTATTAAACCAAATAAATTAGGTTTTTTTATAGATGATATTATTTTATTTATATGATGTTCACTATCACGACGATAGTGCTCAATCTTTTTACCGAACTTATCAATAGTCATGTCACTTAACAAATGCCAATGTTTTCTAATTTATTCTATTATATCTGCTTCTTTCAATTCTTCCAGAATACTATTTATTTCATTAGTATGAGAATGATTTCCTGCCATCTGGGAAGCAATTAATAGTTGCAATCGATTCACTAATTCGTTAGGTTGGCAGGTTGTTGTTGAATATTGGAAAATAAAGGTTGTACAATGTGTTTGTATTTATTAGACCTATTTCCTGCAATTTGCCCCTCTGGTAAATAACCACGTCGGTGAGCATTAGTTCTATTTACAATATCTCTGTAATTTCTGGAATCTTCAGGTGTATAACCTATAGGTTCTTTTTTAAATAAAAGTTCATATAAACCTGGAGTACCTTTGTAATCGAGACCACGTATAGATATATCATTTCCGTTAAATATCAGTTCACTGTTTCCTATATAGAATTTTTCAGTTTCTAAATTATGTCTAACACCGTAAAGAGTATCAAAATTATTGCCAGTATCTCGGATTCATATCTCGCTTCAATATACCGGGTGACCCAGGGATCTGTAAAAGCCCCATAACTTATTTGCTATTTGAGATATCGACTTCTAGTTTTCTTGAACTGGTACCCACACTTATTCTACATATTTTAAAAATATGTATGTTTTTGTACAGGGTGTCCCAATATACATAACAGACCAAAGTTATGTTTTTTTTTTAAATGGAATACCCTATATTTTATACTTTATTTTCAACCCTCTTGAAAAGCTAATAAAAATAGTATAAGATACCATGGGTCTATTATGGACGATTGGTTAGTTATGGGCAAATTTGTGGCAAAAACAAGGACACATCAAAAAAGTTGCAGAAGCGCTCCTAGCAATGCTAGCGTCGTTTTTTATACACTAAAGAATTTTCCACATCATGAAGAATAATACAAATCGGCTTCGGTTCTCTTTTATTCATAGTGCTATACAGGGTGTCAATATACGCAAAACAATGGATAACTATTTTTTTTAAATGGGACACCCTATATAAGTTGCCACCAATCTATGGCATTTTTAATAAGCTTTCCAATGATATACAGTTTGCATAACAAAATATTAAGAATTCTTGAGATTTATCAATAAAAACATATTTATTTTGTCACCTTCTGCTGATTTTTGGATTTTCAGCCAAAATGATCCATTTTCAAGAAAAATTATAAGAGACCAAAGTTGTAGAGCGAAAAATTTCCGATCGACATAGGTTTTTCAACTTTTAAGATAATGCCTGCATTGCCCGCCAGAGCGCGCAAAATCGTGACCGTATGTGCATTTTACTGTTTTCTTTTCAATTTTTTTATTAATAAATTGCACTGTACTTTATTTTCCGCACCCTCTAGCGAAAAAACCGGAAATTATAGGGAAATTAAAATAGCCCATATCGATTGAAAATGTTCCGCTCTACAACTCTTAATAGAAGCAATTTTTGCCAAAAATGCATAGTTCTCCGTAAAAATGCAAATTGAAAATGTATATATCCATTTTTGCGTTTTTCAATGGTTTTTTGCATTTTTAGCGAAGACTATACATTTTGGGCAAAAATTGCTTCTTTTAAGAGTTGTAGACCGAAATATTTTCAATCGATGTAGGACATTTAAATAATTCTATAATTACCCGTTTTTCTACTAGAGGACGTGGAAAATAAAGTATAGTGCAATTAATTAACAAAAAATTTGAGAAAAACGCTAAAATGAATGTACGGTCACGATTTTGCGCACTCTGGCGGGCACTGCACGCTTTATTGGAAAAGTCGAAAGATCTATATCGATCGAAAATTTTCCGCTCTACAACTTTAGTCTCTTATTATTTTTTCAGAAAATGCATAGTTTTGGCTGAAAATCCAAAAATGAGCAGGAGGTGACAAAAGAAAAATGTTTTTATGGATAAATCTTAAGAATCCTTAATATTTCATTATACAAATTGTACATCATTGGAAAGCTTATTAAAAAGTCCATGCATTGGTGGCAAGATATATAGGGTGTTCCATTTGAAAAAAAATAGTTATCTATTATTTTGCGTATGTTGACACCCTGTATAACACTATGAATAAAAGAGAACCAAAGCCAATTTGTATTATGCTTCATGATGTGGAAAATTCTTTAGTGTATAAAAAACGACGCTAGCATCGCTAGGAGCGCTTCTGCAACTTTTTTAATGTGTCCTTGTTTTTGCCACAAATTTGCCCATAACTAACCAATCGTCCATAATAGACCCATGGTATCTTATACTATTTTTATCAGCTTTTCAAGAGGGTTGAAAATAAAGTATAAAATATAGGGTGTTCCATTTAAAAAAAACATAACTTTGGTCTGTTATGTATATTGGGACACCCTGTACAAAAACATACATATTTTTAAAATATGTAGAATAAGTGTGGGTACCAGTTCAAGAAAACTAGAAGTCGATATCTCAAGTAGCAAATATAGATATGGGGCTTTAACCGATCGCTGGGTCACCCGGTACATTCTAGGTAAATCATCGAAAGCATTTAAGTGCATTTGAAATGTATCTTCAGGTATCATATCACCTAAATATGTTGTATCTAATGTTCCTTCTATTCTTGTTTGATCTAACACAGATTCGTTATCATCATAAGAATATCTCTATGTAGGTATATTCTCAATTATTTCACTATCATCGATAAATTTAGCTTCCTTTGGCGACGATACCGATTGCGGTGGTCGAAAAATATCATGTTCTGGCAAGGCTTGAATTGTTCTATCAAAAATTTGTTTGTGTTCACTTTTGATTGGTTCCTTGAAAACTGTTGCCTCATCATTTAAATGTTTTTCAAGCTTTGGGCTAATTAGTTTGCTTATAGATTTTGTAATTGGTAAATATGACTCCTGTAATGAGATTTCGCTAGATTTCAAATCTTCCAATTTCTTCCTAATTGCTTTTCTTTTCTTTATTAGTTTACTTTTAATATCTTGTTCCTTTATGTTTGAATATACTCAACAGTAATTGCACAAGTGCATTGGAAATTATCGGTAACAAGTTTGTGCGATTTCGACAAACGAAGTCGTATTGTTTAACAGTCCCGAGCCCGGAAGGGCGAGGGGCTGTTGCCTAAAACAATGCGACTGAGTTTATCGAAAGAGTGCAAACTTGCGATAATTTACAATGCACGAGAGCAATTTATCAGACTATATCCCAACAAAAATATTACAACAAAATAGAATGACATTTACTGTCATCGCGGACGTGTAGTGCCGGTTTGAATTTTACATTTTTAAATGGATCAAATAAAATTTGAAAATCAGAAACGTACTTCTCTTGCACTAACTTAGCACTGGTATTCCATATGGAGTTTACATTTTCTTTACAGTACGTACCGTTCGCGTTTCGCACGTTATGTGCCCTGTTTTCCAATATTGTAGAAATGACTACCCGAGTGCAGGTCATGTTAGTGACTCCGCTCAAACTTTTTGGTTGGGCCTCTTTCCCTTTTTCTTGAATTACACACTTCCAATGCGGAGTTTTCACTAATTTTAATAACGTTCTATCCGCAAACTGACGTTTTACGTTTGACATTATTTTTCTTTAAACCAATCATGTGCCGAAACATAATCCGAGTAGAGAACCAATCACAAAGCCGCATTCGAACTCTACATGATATGTTTCCTGAAAACAGAAGTTATATAGAATCTGATTCGTTCTAATTCATTCGAATTTCGGCATGCTACGTTTGGCGGGATATAGTCAAATTAATAGGTTCAAATTGATAAACAGCTCTTACACAGGTCTAGTTAACTACAGAGCAGCTTTTAAACAGGTCTGTTTAACTAAAAAAAACAGCTTTTAAACTGGTCTAAACAGGTATGTTTAATTAAAAACAGCTGTTAAACAGGTTTAAACAGGTCTGTACTGTGATATTGATGAATTTAGAATGATTATAAATATACACACTATATATTTATATAGTAATTAAACCCTTTTCTAAAGCGTCCATTATTAATGTCACTATCTTTATCAATTAAAATGAAATCATGCTTTTTAATCCAACACAATGAACACATTTCCTTAAACTTGTTAAATGTTACATCAGTATTTACATGATCTTCATACACATGTTTCAGGTTCGAATCATCTTGTTTAAATAATATAATCATATTAGCATTATCTCGAATTAAATGCTTAGGATAAAAAAGAAAGCACAGACACGGGCAAAATGTTTCAGGCGCTTAACGTACAAAAACAAAGGCATCAGCACAAAAACAGCAACACTCATATATAAAATGATTTGTAGGCCTGTGATAGATTATGGACAAATCCTATTCTCCACATCCCGATCCACAGTCAAACGTAATCTATCCGTAGCAGAAACGTCCTGTCTACGGATACTAACCCGCATCAGACATCCGAACAATCCACTACACAACCCTCCCAACATCCTCCTATATAACTTAACCAATGTCCCAAAATTCGAATTAAGATCGCAACAATTAATAAACAAATTTGCTCGTAACGCTAATCACGAAATATTGAACAAAATAATGCTGCAGAGAGATAGAAATATGCATCATGCATATAAATTTCCGGAAAAAACAATTTTCGAAATGATCAAAGAGTGCACGAGAGAGTAGTTATAAGCATTAACTAACAAGTCTCTTTAATATCTTAAAAATACCATGTAATGTAATATAACATTTATAACATAATTATTTTAAGAACAATGTAACTAACAACAAATGTAGCTAGTGTTAATAGGCTGAAAGACTTCGGTCGATGGCCATTTGTAGCTCTTAGGAGTTTCAATAAACTGTATTTATTATTATTATTAATGCTTAGGAATTTTGGTATGTTTGACACAAGTAAAATGAATCTATAGTTTTATGTCGCCCCATGCTGAAGTAATCTCGTATTGCATTCTGTTTACCGGATGCCACATCATCAAATATAAATATAGAGTTTTCCTTTGCATTTGAAGGTTCAATAAATTTTGCGTTTTCAGAAAATTCATAATAAATATTCATATTTTGGTTGATATAAAGATTTGGAGTATATATAAATATTTTTAAATCAAAGCCCATTTGGGTCCTCAAGTAAACTGATCATAACATTTGTTTTTCCACAATTCGATGGACCTGCAATAATACATCTAATACTTGATGGTAGTAGTAGAACCATGACGATGAACAATTTTATCATTACAATTTTGATCTAAATTATTAACGAGAATTGTTTGTTGTTGTTTCACCAACTTCATTTTTATTACTAGTATATTATATGAAAATATAAGTAATATAAACATTTGTTATTTAGCATTTATACTTGTAACACATATAATGATCAATTCGACCGGCAATCTTGGTCGGTCAAAAATAAACGTGCTCCGAGTTTTCGCTTCTTTTTATCTGTTATCTGTTGACGTAAATTTACTAAATTCGACAAAGTATTGTGTTTAGTGACAAACTGTGTTTTGTGCAAATATCATCCTATACTGTAAAAGAGTTTACAAGATATCGCAAGATTAACAGTGAGTAATTGTGTATCTTCCGTCGATGAAATAAAAGCCCGTGTGTTTTGTGCTTGAGGCTGTCATCGATATCAGCTGTTCATGGTGATTTATTTTGAGAGTCTTTTCACTTTAAAAATTTTATTATACAAGGCAATTCTTAACCGATCAATAATTAATTTAATAACTATAATCTATCCTTTGTATTACTGTGTCTCCTCCCGTGGCTCACCTGTGCTCGTTTTGTTAATCACCCTGATTAGCCCCTGGGTGTGTGTATCCCTGTTGCTTTTTTTGTTATCATTATAGTCCCATTGATTTGGTATTTACTTGTTAATAAATATGGTAGTTAATTGCCACACGTGTGCCAAAACTATAAGTCCTAAATCTAAGGCAATTAAGTGCATGGGAATCATGCAGAATGCGTTTATTTAGAAAATTATAGACTCAAGTATTATTTGAAAGAAGGAAAAAAATTGAATGGTGACTTTTGGAAATGTAAGAACTATACACCTAATGATGACCCTGAGGAATGCGATTTGAATTTAACACTGGTCGTACAAATGGAGACGTGTACTTCAGTTATCACTGATTTAAATCTCAGTCTGATCGAATCCATTCGTACCGTTTTTAAAGATGAATTTGTACCTTTATTAAGATTTGAAATTCACAATGCTATCATGGACTTAGAATATGATTTGAATGAAAGATTTAGTGCGATGGAGAGATTGCAATTCGGACTGGAAGAAATAATTAACCGCGTTGAAAATTCCTTACATCAGGATAGGTCTAATATTGACAGAAAAGATGACAATATTCGCTCTAGTAGCGACTAATAATGTTTTTATTGAAGTGGAAGAGCGCCATAAACGCAAAAACAATTTAATGGTGTATAATGTCATTGAATCCCAAGCGTCTACTCCCCTTGAGAAACAACAGAATGATCTCTCTGTCATTAAATCAATTCTTTCGCCACTTGATATTGACATCCAACCTATTAAAATTTTTCGTGTCGGTTCCAGTCAATCTAAACCCAGGCCCATAAAACTTCTTTTTAATAATCACGAAGTTGTCAAGAATGTTGTAACTAAAACCAATAAGTTAAAGGACAACATCATTAAATTTGGATACGACAGAACAAAAATGAAACGTGAAGAATATAACACCACGAAAAAGGCATTACTGCAAAGGAAGAATAATAGGGAGGAAAATTTAATTATTAAATATGTATCGGGGGTTCCTAAAATAGTTAAGGCTTCATCAAATTTGCGGAATCAGTCAAAAAACTAAATATCTTTTTTCAAAATGCCGGCGGTATTCGCACTAAAATACACGACTTAATGCTTAATGTTATTTCCTGCGTTTATGATGTTGTAATCATTGTTGAAACCTGGCTCAACGATGATATTCTTAATTGTGAATTTAAATTGAAGGATTACATTATATTTAGGGAAGATCGGAGTGCTCGTACTAGCATCAAGACTCGCGGAGGTAGGGTCTTGATTGCCGTCCACAACATTTTTGCTTGCGAACACATTAATATTGTTAATAATACGGTTGAACAATTGTTTGTACATATTCAGATTGGCTCTGTAAAACTTATAGTGGGTGCTATTTATATTCCACCCAATTCCTTAATTGGAAAGTATGAATGTGTTTGTGAGACAGTCGACAATATTGCAAATAATTATAATAGTTCAAAATTTCTGTTGTGCGGCGATTTTAATATTCCATCAGCATGTTGGTCTAATGATGATTTAGGTCTTGTCTATAACTATTCTAATCCTGAGCCGGCAAATTTACTTATTTCACGTTTTAGTTATCATAATCTTCAACAGTTATGTCAAATACCTAACGAAAATGACACATTTTTAGATCTAGTTTTTTCAGAGTTATATTTTTGTGTTTCAAAAGCAATAGATTTAATTCTTCCTATAAGCCACCATCATATTCCATATTGTATTACATCGAATTTTATTGAATATATTAAGTATCTTAGTTATGAAGAGTATGTTTTGATTTTTCAAGAACTGATTATTCGGCTTTAAACCAGCACCTTGCATTAGTTGATTGGAGTAATATTTTAATGGTCGATGACATCGACGTTATGGTTAAGTCCTTCTATGATATTTTGAATGATGCCGCTTATCTGTTTATACCAATAAAACGTTTAAAGCGCTCAAAATATCCACGTTGGTATAATAATGAGCTTATTAAGTTATATATTGATAAGAAACTGGCTCACAAACGTTATAAACGATTTCAAACTTCAGAAAATTATGGTCAATTTAAGCAGCTTCGTACGAAATGTGATCACTTAAAACGTAGTTTATATAACTCTTACATTGAATCTATTAACTCGAATATTTCATCGAATCCTAAACGATTTTGGGATTTTGTAAGGGCCACAAATCGCGATTCTGGTATTTCTGCGGAAATGTTTTATAACAATGACACCAGCAATGTTGGGTCTAAATGTGCTAACCTTTTTGCAAAATTTTTCTCATCTGTTTATACTAATGACAAGCCCACACATACACCTGTGTTTAGTGATACTGATGTTGTCGATGTTCCTTGGAATGTTTCTAAAACCGAAATTTTTAACGAAATTAATTCACTTAAACCGAGTAATGCTCCGGGCCCTGATGGTATTCCATCTAATGTTATCAAAAACTGTGTATTCTGAACTCTATTTGTTCATAAAAATTAGTTGTGAGACTTACAGAAACTGGGACAAGCAAAATTTTTTTTGACGTAAATCGTTTGTACAACTGCTGGAAATGCCGAAAAAACGAATAAATTAAATTTTTCTTCAAAAAATTATTTTTGTATTTTTTCAAGTCTAGAATCCCATTCTGAACACTATTTGCTCATAAAAATTATTTGTGAGACTTACCGAAACTGAGATAAGCAAAATTTCTTTTACCGTAAATCGTTTATACAACTGCTGGAAATGCCGAAAAGCGATTAAATTTATATTTTCTTCAAAAATACATTTTTGTATTTTTTTAAGTATAGAATCTCATTCTAAACACTATTTGTTCATAAAAATTATTTGTGAAGCTTACAGAAACTGAGAGAAGCAAAATTTCTTTTGACGAAAATCGTTCGTACAACTGCTTGAAATGCCGAAAATCGATTAAATTTAACTTTTCTTAAAAATAATTTTTTGTTTTTTTTAAGTCTGGAATCCCTTTCTGAACACTTTTTGTTAATAACAATAATTTGTGAGACTTACAGGAGCTGAGACAAGCAAAAATTGTTTTGGCGTAAATCGTTCGCACAACTGCAGGAAATGCCGAAAAACGATTAAATTTAATTTTTCTTTAAAAATTCATTGTTGTATTTTTTCAAGTCTGGAATCCCATTCTGAACACTATTTGTTTATAAAAATTGGTTGTGAGACTTACAGAAACTGAGACAAGCCAAATTTCTTTTAATGTGGATCGTTCGTTAAACTGCTGGAAATGCCGAAAAACGATTAAATTCAATTTTTCTTCAAAAATTTATTTTTGTATTTTTTCAAGTCTAGAATCCTATTCTGAAATCCATTCATTCATAAAATATATTTGTGAGACTTACAGAAACTGAGACAAGCAAAATTTCTTTTGACGTGGATTGTTCGTACAACTGCTGGAAATGTCGAAAAGCGATTATATTTAAATTTTTTTCAAAAATCTTTTTTTGTATTTTTTCAAGTCTAGAATCCTGTTCTGAACACTATTTGTTTATAAAAATTATTTGTGAGACTTACAGAAACTGAGACAAGCAAATTTCTTTTTGACGTAAATCGTTTGTACAACTGCTGGAAGTGCCGAAAAACGATTAAATTTACTTTAAGTTTGAAAATGATCAGCTTATGATCGAAACTCGAGTCACTAAACAATAAAGTGTGATATTAACAAAGAAACTGTTTTATTTAAAGTTCCAAAATGTATCACGAAGTTAACGCCTCAACCATCAATCAATTGATTAAATTTAATTCTTCTTCAAAAATACATTTTTGTATTTTTTCAAGTCTAGAATCTCATCCTGAACACTATTTGTTCATGAAAATTATTTGTGAGACTCACAGAAACTGAGACAAGCAAAATTTCTTTTGACGTGGATCGCTCTCGCAGCGACTGGAAATGCCGAAAACAATTAAATTTAATTTAATTTTGTATATGAAAATTATTTATGAGGCTTACAGGAACCGACACTAGCAAAATTTCTTTTGACGTGGATCGTTCTTACAACTGCTACTAATGCCGAAAAACAATTAAATTTAGTTTTTCTTCAAAAATTTGTTTTTGTGTTTTTTCAAGTCCAGAATCCCATTCTGAACACTATTTGTTCATAAAAATTATTTGTGAGACTTACAGAAACTGAGACAGTCTAAATTTATTTTGACGTAAATCGTTCGTACAACTGCTGGAAATTCCGAAAAACGATTAAAATTAAATTTTCTTCAAAAATTAATTTTTGCATTTTTTCAAGTCTAGAATCCCATTCTGAACACTATTTGTTCATTAAAAATATTTGTGAGACTTACAGAAACTAAGTCAAGCGATTTTTCGTTTGACGTTAATCGTTTGCACGACTGCAGGAAATGCCGAAAAACGATTAAATTTAATTTTTGTAGAAAAATTAATTTTTGTAGAAAAATTAAATTTAATCGTTTTTCGGCATTTCCTGCAGTCGTGCAAACGATTAACGTCAAACGAAAAATCGCTTGACTTAGTTTCTGTAAGTCTCACAAATATTTTTAATGAACAAATAGTGTTCAGAATGGGATTCTAGACTTGAAAAAATGCAAAAATTAATTTTTGAAGAAAATTTAATTTTAATCGTTTTTCGGAATTTCCAGCAGTTGTACGAACGATTTACGTCAAAAGAAATTTAGACTGTCTCAGTTTCTGTAAGTCTCACAAATAATTTTTATGAACAAATAGTGTTCAGAATGGGATTCTGGACTTGAAAAAACACAAAAACAAATTTTTGAAGAAAAACTAAATTTAATTGTTTTTCGGCATTAGTAGCAGTTGTAAGAACGATCCACGTCAAAAGAAATTTTGCTAGTGTCGGTTCCTGTAAGCCTCATAAATAATTTTCATATACAAAATTAAATTAAATTTAATTGTTTTCGGCATTTCCAGTCGCTGCGAGAGCGATCCACGTCAAAAGAAATTTTGCTTGTCTCAGTTTCTGTGAGTCTCACAAATAATTTTCATGAACAAATAGTGTTCAGGATGAGATTCTAGACTTGAAAAAATACAAAAATGTATTTTTGAAGAAGAATTAAATTTAATCGTTTTTCGGCACTTCCAGCAGTTGTACAAACGATTTACGTCAAAAAGAAATTTGCTTGTCTCAGTTTCTGTAAGTCTCACAAATAATTTTTATAAACAAATAGTGTTCAGAACAGGATTCTAGACTTGAAAAAATACAAAAAAAGATTTTTGAAAAAAATTTAAATATAATCGCTTTTCGACATTTCCAGCAGTTGTACGAACAATCCACGTCAAAAGAAATTTTGCTTGTCTCAGTTTCTGTAAGTCTCACAAATATATTTTATGAATGAATGGATTTCAGAATAGGATTCTAGACTTGAAAAAATACAAAAATAAATTTTTGAAGAAAAATTGAATTTAATCGTTTTCGGCATTTCCAGCAGTTTAACGAACGATCCACATTAAAAGAAATTTGGCTTGTCTCAGTTTCTGTAAGTCTCACAACCAATTTTTATAAACAAATAGTGTTCAGAATGGGATTCCAGACTTGAAAAAATACAACAATGAATTTTTAAAGAAAAATTAAATTTAATCGTTTTTCGGCATTTCCTGCAGTTGTGCGAACGATTTACGCCAAAACAATTTTTGCTTGTCTCAGCTCCTGTAAGTCTCACAAATTATTGTTATTAACAAAAAGTGTTCAGAAAGGGATTCCAGACTTAAAAAAAACAAAAAATTATTTTTAAGAAAAGTTAAATTTAATCGATTTTCGGCATTTCAAGCAGTTGTACGAACGATTTTCGTCAAAAGAAATTTTGCTTCTCTCAGTTTCTGTAAGCTTCACAAATAATTTTTATGAACAAATAGTGTTTAGAATGAGATTCTATACTTAAAAAAATACAAAAATGTATTTTTGAAGAAAATATAAATTTAATCGCTTTTCGGCATTTCCAGCAGTTGTATAAACGATTTACGGTAAAAGAAATTTTGCTTATCTCAGTTTCGGTAAGTCTCACAAATAATTTTTATGAGCAAATAGTGTTCAGAATGGGATTCTAGACTTGAAAAAATACAAAAATAATTTTTTGAAGAAAAATTTAATTTATTCGTTTTTTCGGCATTTCCAGCAGTTGTACAAACGATTTACGTCAAAAAAAATTTTGCTTGTCCCAGTTTCTGTAAGTCTCACAACTAATTTTTATGAACAAATAGAGTTCAGAATACACAGTTTTTGATAACATTAGATGGAATACCATCAGGGCCCGGAGCATTACTCGGTTTAAGTGAATTAATTTCGTTAAAAATTTCGGTTTTAGAAACATTCCAAGGAACATCGACAACATCAGTATCACTAAACACAGGTGTATGTGTGGGCTTGTCATTAGTATAAACAGATGAGAAAAATTTTGCAAAAAGGTTAGCACATTTAGACCCAACATTGCTGGTGTCATTGTTATAAAACATTTCCGCAGAAATACCAGAATCGCGATTTGTGGCCCTTACAAAATCCCAAAATCGTTTAGGATTCGATGAAATATTCGAGTTAATAGATTCAATGTAAGAGTTATATAAACTACGTTTTAAGTGATCACATTTCGTACGAAGCTGCTTAAATTGACCATAATTTTCTGAAGTTTGAAATCGTTTATAACGTTTGTGAGCCAGTTTCTTATCAATATATAACTTAATAAGCTCATTATTATACCAACGTGGATATTTTGAGCGCTTTAAACGTTTTATTGGTATAAACAGATAAGCGGCATCATTCAAAATATCATAGAAGGACTTAACCATAACGTCGATGTCATCGACCATTAAAATATTACTCCAATCAACTAATGCAAGGTGCTGGTTTAAAGCCGAATAATCAGTTCTTGAAAAATCAAAACATACTCTTCATAACTAAGATACTTAATATATTCAATAAAATTCGATGTAATACAATATGGAATATGATGGTGGCTTATAGGAAGAATTAAATCTATTGCTTTTGAAACACAAAAATATAACTCTGAAAAAACTAGATCTAAAAATGTGTCATTTTCGTTAGGTATTTGACATAACTGTTGAAGATTATGATAACTAAAACGTGAAATAAGTAAATTTGCCGGCTCAGGATTAGAATAGTTATAGACAAGACCTAAATCATCATTAGACCAACATGCTGATGGAATATTAAAATCGCCGCACAACAGAAATTTTGAACTATTATAATTATTTGCAATATTGTCGACTGTCTCACAAACACATTCATACTTTCCAATTAAGGAATTGGGTGGAATATAAATAGCACCCACTATAAGTTTTACAGAGCCAATCTGAATATGTACAAACAATTGTTCAACCGTATTATTAACAATATTAATGTGTTCGCAAGCAAAAATGTTGTGGACGGCAATCAAGACCCTACCTCCGCGAGTCTTGATGCTAGTACGAGCACTCCGATCTTCCCTAAATATAATGTAATCCTTCAATTTAAATTCACAATTAAGAATATCATCGTTGAGCCAGGTTTCAACAATGATTACAACATCATAAACGCAGGAAATAACATTAAGCATTAAGTCGTGTATTTTAGTGCGAATACCGCCGGCATTTTGTTTTTGTGTTTTTTCAAGTCCAGAATCCCATTCTGAACACTATTTGTTCATAAAAATTATTTGTGAGACTTACAGAAACTGAGACAGTCTAAATTTCTTTTGACGTAAATCGTTCGTACAACTGCTGGAAATTCCGAAAAACGATTAAAATTAAATTTTCTTCAAAAATTAATTTTTGCATTTTTTCAAGTCTAGAATCCCATTCTGAACACTATTTGTTCATTAAAAATATTTGTGAGACTTACAGAAACTAAGTCAAGCGATTTTTCGTTTGACGTTAATCGTTTGCACGACTGCAGGAAATGCCGAAAAACGATTAAATTTAATTTTTCTACAAAAATTTATTTTTGTATTTTGTCAAGTCTAGAATCCCATTCTGAACACTGTTTGTTCATGAAAATTATTTGTGAGACTTACAGAAATTGAGTCAAGCGATTTTTCGTTTGTTGTAAATCGTTTGCACAACTGCGGGAAATGCCGAAAAACGATTGAATTTATTTTTTCTTCAAGAATTAATTTTTGTGTTTTTTCAAGTCTAGAATCCCATTCTGAATACTATTTGTTCATTAAAATTAGTTATGAGGCTTACAAAAACTGAGACAAGCAAAATTTCTTTTGTTGTGGATCTTTCGTACAACTGCCGGAAATGCCGAAAAATGATTAAATTTAATTTTTCTTCAAAAATGCATTTTTGTATTTTTTTAAGTCTAGAATCCCTTTCTGGACAATATTTGTTTATGAAAATTATTTGTGAGACTAACAGAAACCAAGACTGAGGCAAAATTTCTTTTGATATAGATCACTCTCACATCGACTGGAAATGCCGAAAAACGATCAAATATAATTTAATTTTGTTCATGAAAACTAATTGTGAGACTTACAAAAACCGACACAAGTAAAATTTCTTTTGATGTGGAACGTTTGTACAACTGCTGGAAGTGCCGAAAAACGATTAAATTTAATTATTCTTCAAAAATTTATTTGTGTATTTTTTCAAGCCTCTAATCCTATTCTGAACACAATTTGTTCACAAAAATTATTTGTGAGACTTACAGAAACTGAGACAAGCTAAATTTCTTTTGACGTGGATGGTTCGTACAACTGCTTGAAATGTCGAAAAACGATTACATTGAAATTTTCTTCAAAAATTTATTTTTGTATTTTTTCAAGGTTAGAATCCCATTCTGAAAACTGTTTGTTCATAAAAATTATTTGTGAGTCTTACAGAAACTGAGAAAAACGGAAAACGGAAAAACGATTAAATTTAATTTTTCTTCAAAAATTATTTTTTGTTTTTTTTTTTTCAAGTCTAGAATCCCTTTCTGAACATTATTTGTTCATAAAAATAATTTGTGAGACTTACAGGAGCTGAGACAAGCAAAATTTCGTTTGACGTAAATCGTTCGTTT
The DNA here is from genome assembly GCA_910593695.2 of Ocypus olens. Taxonomy (NCBI): domain Eukaryota; kingdom Metazoa; phylum Arthropoda; class Insecta; order Coleoptera; family Staphylinidae; genus Ocypus; species Ocypus olens. Next base: position 22,941,524 of record OU343053.1, on the reverse strand, counting down.
AACTGCTGGAAATGACGAAAAACGATTAAATTTAATTTTTCTTCAAAAATTTATTTTTGTATTATTTCAAGTCTAGAATCCTATTCTAAACACCATTTGATCATTAAAATTAGTTCTGAGACTAACAGAAACTGAGAAAAGCAAAATATCTTTTGATGTGGATCGTTCGTACCACTGCAGGAAATGCCTAAAAACGATTAAATTTAATTTTTCTTCAAAAAATGCAGATTTGTATTTTTTTAAGCCTATAATCGTATTCTGAACACCATTTGTTCATAAATATTATTTGTGAGACTTACAGAAACTGAAACAAGCAAAATTTATTTTGACGTGGATGGTTCGTACAACTGCCGGAAATGCCGGAAAACGATTAAAGTTAATTTTTCTTCAAAAATTAATTTTTGTTTTTTTCAAGTCCATAACCGTATTCTGAACACTATTTGTTCATAAATATTATTTGTGAGACTTACAGAAACTGAGACAAACAAAATTTCTTTTGACGTGAATGGTTTGTAGAACCGTTGGAAATGCCGAAAAACGATTAAATTTAATTCTTCTTCAAAAATTTATTTTTGTATTTTTTCAAGTCTAGAATCCCATTCTGAACACTATTTGTTCATAAAAAATATTTGAGAGACTTACAGAAACTGAGACCAGTAAAATTTCTTTTGATGCAAATCGTTCGCACAACTGCTGGAGATGCCGAAAACGATTAAATTTAATTTTTCTTCAAAAATTTATTTTTGTATTTTTATAAGTCCAGAATCCCATTCTGAACACTTTTTATTTATAAAAATGATTTGTGATACTTACAGAAACTGAGACAAGCGAATTTTTTTTGACGTGGATCGCTGTCACATCGACAGGAAAAGCCGAAAAACGATTAAATTTAATTCAATTTTGTTCATGAAAATTAATTGTGAGACTTACAGGAACCGACACAAGTAAAATTTCTTTTAAAGTATATCGTTCGTACAACTACCGGAAATGCCGAAAAACGATTAAATTTAATTTTTCATCAAAAATTTATTTTTGTATTTTTTCAAATCTGGAATCCCATTCTGAACACTATTTGTTCATGAAAATTATTTGTGAGACTGATAAAAACTGAGACAAGCAAAATTTCTTTTGACGTAAATCGTTCGCACTACTGCTGGAAATACCGAAAAACGTTAAAATAAATATTTTCTTCAAAAATCTTTTTTGTTTTATTTCAAGTCTAGAATCCTATTCTGAACACTATTTGTTTATAAAATTTATTTGTGAGACTTACAGAAACCGAGACAAGCTAATTTTCTTTTGACGTAAATCGTTCGTACATCTGCTGGAAATGCCGAAAAACAATTAAAATTAATATTTCTTAAAAAATTAATTTTTGTATTTTTTCAAGTCTGGATTCCCATTCTGAACACTATTTGTTCATAAAAATTATTTGTGAGACTTTGTGAGACAAGCAAAATTTCTTTTGACGTAAATCGTTTACACAACTGCTGGAAATGCCGAAGAACGATTAAATTAAATTTTTCTTCAAAAATGTATTTTTGTATTTTTTCAAGTCTAGAATCCCATTCTGAACACGATTAGTTTATAAAAATTAATTGTGAAACTTACAGAAACTGAGACAAGCAAAATTTCTTTTGACGTGGATCGCTCTCACATCGACTGGAAATGCCGAAAAACGATTAAATTTAATTAAATTTTGCTCATGCTAATTAATTATGAGACAGGAACCGAAACAAGTAAAATTTCTTATGATGTGAATCGTTCGTACAACTGCCGGAAATGCCGAAAAACGATTAAATTTAATTTTTGTTCAAAAATTTATTCTTGTATTTTTTCAAGTCTAGAATCCCATTCAGAACACTATTTGTTTATAAAAAATATTTGTGACGTAAGTCGTTCGTACTATTGCTGGAAATACCGAAAAACGATAAAATATATATTTTCTTCAAAAATTTATTTTTGTATTTTTTCAAGTCCAGAGTCTCATTTTAAACACTATTTCTTTAAAAAATTATTTGTAAGACTTACAGAAAATGAGTCAAGCAAAATTTCTTTTGACGAGGATCGCTCTCACATCTACTGGGAATGCTGAAAAACGATAACATTTAATTTAATTTTGTCCATCAAAATTATTTGTGAGACTTACAGGAACCGACACAAGCAAAATATCTTTTGACGTGGATTGTTGATTCAACTGCTGGAAATGCCAACAAACGATTAAATTTAATTATTCTTCAAAAATTTATTTTCGCACTTTTTCAAGTCTGGAATCCCATTCTGAACACTGTTTGTTCATAAAAATTATTTATGAGACTTACAGAAACTGAAACAAGCAAAATTTCTTTTGACGTAAATTGTTGGTACAACTCTTGGAAATGCCGAAAAATGATTGAATTCTAATTTTTTTCAAAAATTTATTTTTGAATTTTTTCAAGTCTAGAATCCCATTCTGAACACTATTTGTTCATTAAAATTATTTGTGAGACTCACAGAAACTGAGACAAAAAGAATTTCTATTGAAGTAAATCATTCGTACAACTGCTGGAAATGCCGAAAAACGATTACATTTAATTTTTCTTCAAAAATTTATTTTTGTAGTTTTTCAAGTCTAGAATCTTATTCTGAACACCATTTATTCATAAAAATTATTTGTGAGTGTTACAGGAACTAAGACAAGCAAAATTTCTTCTGACGTAAATGGTCCGTACAAATGCTGGAGATGCCGAAAAACGATTAAATTTAATTTTTCTTCAAAAATTCATTTTTGTATTTTTTCAAGTCTAGAATCCTATTCTGAACAATATTTGTTCATAAAAATTATTTGTGAGAATTAGAGAAACTGAGACAATCAAATATTCTTTTTGCGTAAATCGTTCGTACAACTGCTGGAAACGCCGAAAAACGATTAAATTTATATTTTCTTCAAAAATTTATTTCTGTCTTTTTTCAAGTTAAGAATCCCATTTTGAACACTATTGGTTTATAAAACTTATTTGTAAGACTAACAGAAACCGAGATAAGCAAAATTTCTTTCGACGTAAATCGTTGGTACACCTGCGGGAAACGCCGAAAAACAAATAAATTTATATTTACTTCAAAAATTTATTTTTGTATCTTTTCAAGTTTAGAATCCCTTTCTGAACACTATTTGTTCATGAAACTTATTTGTAAGACTTACAGAAACTGAGAGAAGCAACATCGTTCGTACAACTGCTACAACGATTAAATTTAATTTTTCTTCAAAAATTTATTTTTATATTTTTCAAATCTAGAATCCCATTCTGAACACCATTTGTTCATTAAAATTATTTGTGAGACTTACAGAAACTGAGACAAGCAAAATTTCTTTGACGTAAATCGTTTGTACAACTGCTGGAAATGCCGAAAAGCGATTAAATTTAATTTTTTTTTCAAAAATTTATTTTTGTATTTTTTCAAGTAAGGAATTCCATTCTGAACACCATTTGTTCATAAAAATTATTTATGAGACTCACCGAAACTGAAAGAAGCATTATTTCTTTTGACGTAAATCGTTTGTACAACTGCTGGAAATGCCGAGAAACGATTAAATTTATATTTTCTTCAAAAATTTATTTTTGTATTTTTTCAATTGTGAGTAGATAGGTAAGGCAGATTCTTGCTCACTTCAACTTTTTTCCGAAAAGTGGACCACAAGTTCGATAGGACATTGGATTAAAAATGTCTATTTAACATACCGACAAAAATCGACAATTTTATGTACAATTAAATTATGCAAATTCCGACAATTTTTTCTTCTCAATAGCGCTCTGACATTTTAAGAGAATGTCAAATTCCCTAAAAATAGCGACATTTTTTTTACAACACAACACAAAAATAGTACTTTATGTCCAATTAATATCTGACAATTTTTTTAACGTTCCAATTAAAATATGTTTATATACTTGAATACATACATTTTTAATAATATTTTGTTGTATAAATGGCCCCGTAGTTCAGTCAATTTTCACAGAATAAATTCATAGTATCAAGATGGAGTACAGTAAAAATGTTAAAAAAGCAGTTGAACATTTGGAGATAGTTTTCACAAATTTTGCATTCGATTCATGCATCAAGCAAAATTATTTTGCTGTTGAACCTGAAGAAATGGAGCTGCTGAGGAATTTGGAGGAAAAATATTACAAGGCTGCTGAGGAGTGTCAAATATTTCTAAAGGAGGAACAGTGTGTAAAGTGTCTTTCTGCAACATTACATAAACTTGAATTGGGGCAATACGTAAAATTCATCGAACAATTTTTGTAATGATATTATAAAGATTAAATTAATAATATTAAATGAATTTCATTATTTTCCTTCCTTGGTATGAATAATTAAATGTTTGTTTGTCTGGTCGGTGAGGCAGACTGAAAGAGATTGTTAAACTTAATTAAAGGAATTCCATGTTGGCACCAGTTTGTCTGGAAAAGTATGCAGGTAAACAGGTTACTACAACGTAATTGCATCGTGAGATTTACAAAAATCTAAATATATATATAAGCTACGCATCTTTCTACATGTCTTCAGTGTCTCGCAAATATATTACGCATCCTGTTTTAATGGACGAATTAGGTCAGGTAACGTAGTAAATTTAAAACTATTAGACTCCAGTACTTTTTTTGAAAAGGCATACAAAAGTTTTTCAATTAAAATAAAGAACGCCATTAAATCAACACTTCTAAAAGTAAATTTAGTTTTATATGCAAACTTTATAATACCCAAAACAGGTGAAACAGATATAAAGACGTTTAATACAAAAAATAATACTGTAGATATCAATACAAATTTAAAGAAATGGTATAAAACAATGATGGATAAAATTAAATCTAAATTAGAAGATTTTCAAGAGAGAAACTCAGGTTGGGCGTTATTAGAAATTTTATATTTAAAAGTTAATATTAACCATTATAATTCAATAACATCAGGTACTTACATACCGCTACCTATACAAATACAAAATAAGAAAGCTATTATCAATGTAAAAAACAATGATAATTATTGTTTTCTATGGGCAATTGTATCAAGTCTTTATCCTGCAGATAAGAACGCAGATCGGGTTTCTTCATATCCATACTTCAGTAGTGTTTTAAACTACAATGGTTTAGAATTTCCCATGAAAATAAAACAAGTTAAGAAATTTGAAAAATTAAACAATATTAAAATTAACGTGTACGGCCTAGAAAAGGTAGGGGGGAAACATCAAACAGTTCCAATTTATCTCAGCAAGTTTGATAACAACAAAGTTGTGAATTTATTAATGTTCGGTGAGAATGAAATGTATCATTTTGCATGGGTAAAAAAATTATCACGTTTACTTTCAACACAGTTAAATAGAAATAAACATAAAAAATACATTTGCGAACGATGCTTAAACTATTTTAGCAGTGAAGTTTTGTTAGTTAAACATTTGGTATATTGCAATAATATGAATAGTTGTACAGTAGAAATGCCAACAAAAGATAATAATATATTAAAATTTAAAAATTTCAAGCACAAAGAAAAAGTTCCTTTCGTTATATATGCTGATTTCGAGTGTATTTTAGAAAAATGCAACAAAAATACCAGTGCATATCAAAAACATACCGCCATGAGTGTTGCATATTATTTAAAATGCAGTTACGACGATTCATTATCTAAATTTAACAGCTATCGCGGACTAGATTGTCAGAAATGGTTTGTAGAGCAGTTAAGAGACTTAGCTGAAGATATAGAAACAGTATTCCTATGTATCATACCCATGGATAAATTAACACCTAATCAATGGTCTCAAAGATGTCACATTTGCGAAGGGAATTTTAGTAATGATAATATTAAAGTACGAGACCATTGCCATTTAACTGGAGTATATAGAGGAGCAGCACATCAAAGTTGTAATTTAAATTATAATGACACTCATGTAATACCAGTTGTATTTCACAATTTAAGTGGGTATGATGCTCATTAAAAATCAAAGATATTGCTGTAGGTTTTGAAGGTTCAGTTACTTTACTTCCAATTAACAAAGAAAAGTATATTTCATTCTCCAAAACGGTTGCAGATACAAACATAAAATTTCGATTTATTGATTCTTTTCGTTTCATGGCTAGTAGCATTGATAAATTATCATCTGATTTAGAAAATAATCAAAAATTAATTACTAAAAAATATTTTAATGACATGTTTCAGTTAATGTCTAAAAAAGGGATTCATCCATATGATTACATAGATTCTTGGGAGAAACTGGAAGAAACTTTACCTTCAATTGATAAATTTTATAATCAATTGCGCAATCAAAACATTAGCGCTGGAGATTTCAAACATGCCGAGAAAGTTTGGAGTGAATTTAAATGTATATTTGAAAAGTGATGTCTTATTGTTAGCAGATATTTTTGAAAATTTTAGAGATAGCTGTCTTGAAACTTATGATCTCGATGAAGCGCATTATTATACTGCTCCAGGTTTAGCGTTTGATGCTATGCTTAAATTAATGAAAATTGAATTGGAACTACTAACAGATGTAGACATGTTGATGTTTGTTGAAAGAGGGATAAGGGGAGGTGTAGCACAATGTTCAAAGAGGTATGGAAAAGCTAACAACATTTATATGAAAGATCATGATTCAACGCAAGAATCTTCATACTTAATGTATTTTGACATAAACAATATGTATGGATGGGCTATGTGCAAGTATTTACCCTACGGGGAATTTGAGTGGGTTTCAGATTTTAATGAAATTGATATAATGAATTTGCAAGAAGATTCAGATATTGGATATATTTTTGAGGTGGATATTAAATATCCTATTAATCTACATGAATTACATAAAGATTTACCATTTTGCCCTCAACGTCTAATACCAAGCGGTTCTAAACAATCTAAATTAATGACAACTTTGTTTTCAAAAGAAAAATGTGTTATACATTATTTAAATTTGAAACAGTGTTTGATGCATGGTCTTAAACTTTCACAAATTCATAGAGTATTAAAATTTAAACAATCTCCATGGTTGAAATCTTACATAGATTTAAATACAAAACATCGTCAAAAAGCAACAAGCGAGTTTAAGAAAAACCAATATAAATTAATGAATAATGCTGTCTTTGGGAAAACAATGGAAAATGTACGTAAACACAAGGAGATTAAACTGGTAAATAACTGGGAAGGTCGACATGGTGCCAAAGCTTTAATTTCTAAACCTAATTTTCATAGTTGTGATTGAACTGAATAAAACTAAAATAAAATTTAATAAACCTATTTATATTGGTATGTGCATCTTAGATATTTCGAAATTAAGTCTTTATGAATTCCATTACGATTTCGTCAAAACAAAATTACCTCATAATTCTAAACTCTTATATACCGATACCGACTCATTAATTTATCAGTTTAATGTTCAAGATGTATATGAAATTATGAAACAAAATTTAAATAGATTTGATACCTCTGACTACAACTCTAATAACATTTATAACATACCGTTAGTTAATAAAAAAGTTTTGGGTCTTATGAAAGATGAAAGTAATGGTAAAATTATGACTGAATTTGTAGGTTTAAAAGCTAAAATGTATGCATATAAAGTTGATGAAAAGCAAAAAAAGAAAGCGAAAGGTGTAACCGAGGCTATTTTACGTAAAATTACTTTTGATGATTATAAAAATTGTCTTTTTAATAAATATATAATAAAAGGAGAGCAAAATCTTATTAAATCAAAACGTCATAACCTATTCTCCATTAAACAAAATAAAATGATTTTAAACCCACACGATGATAAACGAATTGTAAATTTCAACTGCACGGATACACTTCCATGGGGATATAGCAGTATAGATTTAGAAGCTGAAGAATGCAGACTGACGTGAACGACTTAAAATTCAAAGTGATGGAAGCTAGTGAACGTGTGTTTATAGAAAGTGTTAAAGATAGTGTGTATAATAAAAACAAAAGTGTATTATTGTACGCGTTGAACCATGTGTATGTTGGTGATAATATTCTAAATTAGAAGTTACTAAAAAATACCTCTTATGAAATTATTGTATGTTTACTTGAACACAAATTAAAATTTGATTTATTTATTAAACTATTTCTTCAAAAAGGTTACGTCAAATTATCAGAATTGGTGGATTTTGTTAATGATGATAAAGTATTACCTTACAATACATTTTATAAACTATATCTGTTATTAAAAATGTGTAATAATGATTTAAATAACGAATATGTAAACTGCTCCAATTTATTAGTAAATTATAAGAATATCGAATACTTTCTTGATAAAATATTATGTGATGGTATATACTATGTAAATTCGAATTTTTTAAAAGGTTTTTATACTATAGCCAAGCAGTTGAATATTATTGTATTGTATTTATTGTTTATTCCTCGTATTTACATAACGTTTCAAATTATTGTACAAAAAAAATCAACTAAAATTCTGATCACAAACCTCAAGATCGAATAACGCATCAACAAATACTAAAATGGATTTTAACCAATTTGGAAAATATAAGTGCTAATAAACCTGTAGGTTGGCGCAGTGGACCTGATTCAGGGGAATGGCCATCTGATGAACCTGAAGATTATAAATGTACTTACGATATTTTAAAACAATTTTCACTGTAAAACAATAAATAAATAAAAAAAGGAAAAAATATAATTGTTTTATTTAGTCCGAATAAAAACCTTCCTCGTCTGAGGGTACTTCATTAAAACTAAAACTAATTCGCACCCGCCTGTCCCTCCTAACTCGAACGGGGTGTAAAAAATATAATGTTCCCCGCAATAAATATAACCCCGGTCGTAAGACTCTCGGCGTTGGTGGGGGTGATGGTGGTGGTGACGGTGATGGCGACTGTGGTGGTGCTGACGGCGGGGGTGATGGTGACGACGGCGGTGACGGCGGTAACGGTGGCGGCGACGGTGACGGTGGTAACGGTGGCTGCGGTGACGGTGGTAACGGTGGCGGCTCCAAAAGATTTCGAGGATTTAGTGTTCTTCAGCTCCAAATGGCGCCGCCTCTCCTCATTTAATCTTACATACGGGTGATACATGGTACTGTAGTCATTTTCGAAAGATGTTTTATATTCACATAAGGGAGAAGGGGAATTATCGAAAGAATTAAATTTTATTCATTTTATTGCATTAAAAATTATCATACATATGATTTACATTACTTAAAGCACATATACATTTATCAGACGAATGAGAAAAACAGCGTGGATTCATAAATTTGATGGCAGGTTGATCGTTTAATTCAAAAACTGGGCAACTAACATATTTCTTTATAAATAATGCCTTTTCATGTCCTTTTACGTAGATGGTATCAACGTTTTCAGTTAGCGCTTTTATGATTATTTCAAACTGATGAACTGGTGTAAATCCATGATTCCATTTTATTGCATGATGATTATGTATCAACCATTTCGCTTGCCGTTTTAAATCTTCAGGTAATAAGTTAAATTGGAATGGTGGCTTAAAAATAAAATGAGAAACTTGCGTTCCATTGTAAGCTGCTAATTCTTTTGGTGTAAAAATTTTATCACTTGTTTTAAATCCTTGCACATATATTATTAAATACATATCCTAACTCGTTAAAGTCTCAAGCAAGACTAGTTTTTTTTATAATCTAAAGCGATCTTATAATTCCAGTTAGGGGATTATATTTAATTACCCTAATATCAAACAATAAGCCGAAGTGTCTTCAGGAACATTAAATTCGAATGTTTACACTACCTGAATTTCATTTTGACGTGAACAATGAATTGTTTATTCATTGTCACGTCTGTGCACATTGAAAGTTTACAACGATCTAATAATACCTGTCAATGGATTATACTTTATTATTCTATCATGTAATATTAAACAATAAGCTGATGTTTGTGCTGGTATGTTATCATTAGTTTCAAATTCTATACGAATGTCAACTGCCCCCGAATTTAAAATTTCATTTTGCTTTTAAATGTTTTAGGATCAAATAATGGTTCGTTTTCTTTTTCATAATATGAATTTTGGAATTGTGCATACATTTCAAACAAATATGCAAACTGATACTTTGAAAAATCTAAATTTAAGTTATCATAAGGGTACATTTCTGAATTTAAAAATAATTTTTAATAATTTTTTTTAAAGTGCAATGATCAAATATACAGACGTTAGCGTTGCTTTAATTTTTGTGATCTGATAGGAAACCTATAATTACATATCGCGGTTTTTCCAGTTGAGATGCAGATTTAACAGTCCAAGTATGCTGTTTTGTCTGCTGCAGTAAAGGATATTCATGTAATTCCCAACTGCGAAAACCGATTTCTAGATCTGTACCTTTTTCAATATAATTTAATAATGTTAAACGTTCTACATCTGCTACAGAGATATGTGGTACCCTCCAAACTATTTTATTAATATTAACTTTAATTCTTTCATTAACTGCAGTATTATATATAGCATTCAGATCTGAATTACTTCTAATCAAAACAAGCTCTTGACGAAGATTCAATAAAACTTTTTTAAAATCCTCCGCAAATCCCATTAGTATTTTTAAAGGAATACAAACATTGAAATAACCCAATGGATCTTCTAAATTATAAGTATCATTCATCCAACCGGCATTTATTAATTTATTTTTATCAGTCTCATTAAATGAAACGTAACCCTTCATTGTAGTTGTAATGCCTGGATTTCTAACACGATCTATAACTTTTCCACCGATCTCATAGCGAATCTCTTCAAATAAATGAGCAAACCCATTATTAATAAATTTAGCAGTACCCGATATCGTGTTATCTTCTTTTGTCAAGCGACCCTCTATGTAAATATAACTTTCAGATGGTAAAGTGTAAATATCCTGTTGCTGAATAGGAATTCTAATTTCATCATTGTTATTAAATGAAGTTGACGCGTATGGAAGGTGCGAATGTTTTTCAGCATTAATAATGGAATTATCAAACAGTGCCTTTTCTCCTACGTTCAATATAGTCATTTTTAAGTTTTAAACCAAGCTGTTCCAGAAATTGACGATTTTCAGGTGTTAACCGTTTTATAGCTTTTCTAATAATGAGTGGTTGCGATGAAGCAGTCTTATTTAAATAATTCTTATTGTACCGTACAACCATGTTACTCAGACTCCCTTTAGATGTAGTCTTATCGTTATGACTTCCTTACGAAAATTGATGTCGTTTCCATCTTGATCTACTATTTTAAGCACAACTTCTGAGATTATTCGCGTATTTATCGGCATGTATAGTACATTTTGGGGGACTTCAATAATTTTAAATCCGGGTGGTACTGATGGAAAAAATTCATGTAGTATATGAACTAATTCATTGTTATTGTATGCTCCTGTGGTTATATTACATTCTACGCGCATGCTATTTACTTTCAATATATTTACAGGTAAATCGGATATGTGTGATAGGTTTTCTTTCAAAATTTTGTTCTCAAAGCCTAACAAACTGTCTATTGACTGTGGTTTAGTAAAATCAATGGATTTTGTACACTTTATGTGACATTTTAGAGTATTATTATTGGCTGATATGTGACAGACGGCTTTAAAATTAACATCCTCTTTATTTAATTTTTCAATTTCATTGCTAATAAATTCGTTAATATCATGTAATTCATATGAACCAGTTGGTATTTTAATGATTTTATCACCAATATAAAATTTATTATTATCTTGATCAATATTTGGAATAGCATTGTAAGTTTCAAAACTTATTAAACCTAAGCTATAACTTTTTTCCTCTGATGTTAAATCAATAGGTGGATAATATTGTGCTCTAAGTACTGATGTTGTACCAGTAAGAGTGAACGTCTGCATTTTGCAACAACCATACCACTAGTGAAAACAGTTACAAAAATGGTGATGTGGCCATCATGTTACTTTCTCCGATTTGACGATTAGACCAAAACCTTGAAAATACAGGCAAAACATTAAAAAATCGCTGCTTTAGGTTAAAAATCTAAAATATTCGCCAATCAAAAATTCGCTGATAGAAATCAATAATTAAACAATAAAACTAAAACATTGGCCCAAAAAATCCAAACATTGAAAACTATAAAAAAACGCAAACTAAAACATCGAAAATTTCAACAAACACATAGAAAATGTTGTCCAAAATAAAGATTATTTAGGCAAAAGAATTAAAAATTTGGAATAATTTGAGGCGAAAACAGGTAAAGGTAAAGATCTAAAATATGGACCAAAAAAATGCAGATCAAAATATTGTAAATTCAAGTAAAGGAAAAAATATTTAGCTAGTCCCTAAAATAATTCTTTGGCTCAAAATAAGTTTCCGACCAGAAACTCGAAAATAATGCAAAAAAACAATAATTCAGGTTAAAAAGTAAAGGGCAAAAAATCAAAAACCGACAAAAAAAAACTCGAAAATACCGGCAAAAAAATCGCGCATAAAAATCAATAATTCAGATTAGAAAATTTAAAATACGAGTATAACACAAAAAAGCTAAAACTTAGACCAACAATTAGGACCTAAATATCAAAAATATGGTCCAAAAAATCGAAATTTTTAACACGCAACCCAAATTTTCACGCCAAAATAAAGAATATTTAGGTCAAAAATCAAAAATTAAGAATAGAAAGTTACAGGGCACAGATCCAAAATGCAGATAAAAAAATCAAGTAAAGGAAAAATAGTTTGCCGTTTACACCTTCAAAATAACCCTGTAGCTCAGAGTAAGTTTCTGAACAGAAACTCAAATTGAAAATAAAAAAATCTAAAATATGGGCCAAGAAAACAAAAAAATTGACCAAATACTAAAAATTTGGGGCAAAAAAATTTAAAAAAAGCAGGCCAAAATAAAGAATATTTAGGCCAAAAATCGAAACTTTGAAAAAAAAAGAAATTACAGGTCAGAGATCTAAAAATGCAGATTAAAAAAATTCAAGCAAAGAAAATATTATTTGCCATTTTCACCCTCAAAATAACCCTGTATCTCAAAGTAAGTTTCCGGACAGAAACTAAAATTGAAAATTGAAAAATTTAAAATATAGGATGAAAAAAACAAAATTTGCACCAAATACCGAAAATTTGGGGCTAAAAATAAAATATACAGATTAAAAAATCGAAAATCTTAATAAACAAATGGAAAATTTCAGCCAAATAAAGAAATCTTAGGACAAAAGATCAAAAATTTGGACCAACAAATCTAAAATACAAGTCAAAATTTTACAATTGTGGCCAAAAGATTGAATACATAGGCCTAAAAATAAAAAAAAAATGCAGACCAAAAAGTTAAAAAATCGAAAATATTAATAAACAAATCGAAAATTTTGGCCAAATAAAGAAATCTTAGGACATAAAATCAAAAATTTAGACCAAAAAAATTCAAAATACAAATAAAAATTCAACAATTGTGGCAAAAAATCGAGAATTTAGACCAAAAATCGAAAGCACGAGCTTAAAAATCAAAATACTGATCAAAAAGTCGAAAATTTTAACAGATCATTTTAAAATTGGGACCAACATAAAGAATATTTATGAAAAAAAATCAAGAATTTATAGGAAAAAATCGAAGAAACAGGCAAAAAATATAAAATACGAGCACAAAAATTCTGGTCTAAAAATAATTTGCCCCAAAAATAACACAAGCTCAAATTAAGATACGATCCAAAACTCTAAAATAATGGCAAAAAAAATAAAAAAATGGTGTTACTTTTTCCGATTTGATGGTATAGTACTTTATGTTTACACTTTCATGGTTTATTTTCAATTTAAATCACATTTTAAATGTGCATAGAGCGTTTAGTAAAATCAGATGAGACTGACGTTTAAAACGTCAAAATTATGAAAGATGAAAATGACAAATTATACTTTAAATTCTAATAAGTAAATTGACACTCAAAAACCAAAGAGATTTCGAAAAATACTTATTCTATATAAGTTGTTCATTTGGCATTCTCTATAATTATTATTAAAATACATTTGCTGTAAGTATTGCCGTTTCATAATTTTAAACCAAAAATTACAAAAAAAAATTAATTGCTTTTATTTTTCAAAAACCATACATTTCACGAAAAATATTTTCAAGCAAAAATGTTCATTTTTTTGCTGTCTTCAAGATTTGTTTGAGTGCTTTTATAGTACTTTTCATATTTAAAAAATTATCGGAGAAAAACAAAAAACGGTTAAGGTAAACACCTACTTCCGGTGTACGAAATTTTACCAAAAGCTTTTCAGTTCTTCGGATTATCAAATAAGGCTTATGTTCAAAGTTTAATGTTCATTCAAGTAGTAGTTTTCTAGATACAGCGCGCACAAGCAAACAGGCATACATTTTAACAGGAATGCATATTGAAAAAATGGTGATGTGGCCATCATGTTACTTGCTCCGACTTGTTGGTATCATTTCTTTATTGTCTTCAATATTTGTTTAAATGTTTTTGTGATATTTTTCATATTTAAGAAAATATTTGCAAAAAACAAAAAACAGTTAAGGTAAACACCCACTTCCGGTGTACGAAATTTTACCAAAAGCTTTTCAGTTCTTCGGATTATCAAATAAAACTAATGTGTTTCATATCAATTGGTCCATTAGTTTTTGAGATACAGCGCGCACAGACACACACACACACAGACACACACACACACACACACACACACACACACACACACACACACAGACACAAAAAAAATGTTTCCAGAAATTGTTGAAATGGCATCTAGGGACCCCAAAACGGATATTTCCGTAAAAAAAAAATTTGAAAAAAAAATCACGATCACAATACTTTCTCGTACTTCGTAACGGAGAAAGTACAAATTAAATATTTTTATATAGAAATTCTAAACACAAGTGTCCACATACTACGGTATTAAATTTTTGTGTTCTAGAATGATTATAAAAAATTTTAACTTGCCCACCACTATTAAAATAATTTATAATTTCTGGAGGTGGTTTTAAGTTACCATAACTATCATAATATAGCACAATATTAAATCTTTTTATGTAAGCAACCCAATGAGTTCCTTGACCCTAATTAGTATCTAAATTAACAATACCACACTCATGTTCTCTTATACTTTTAGGTAAATTGTCACGCATAAAAACACCTCGAAACGTAGCTATTTCCTTTGCATACCTTTTTAAATCTATATTAGTGAGAGCACGTTGAGGTAGTTTTAAAGGTTTTTTTAATAAGGTTTTAAATGCAACCCATATCCTGTTTTATACGGTTTCAGAAACAATCCTTTTCCCCAGCTATTCCTTCCATTGCTTGATTGTGACGCTGTTTCTCCTTACGATCCACTGCAGCAGCTTTTACATCATTAACAGCTTTTGCAATTCCGGCAGCACCACCACCCAGTGCCCCCAAAGCACTTAATCCAGCAAATAGTGGAATTAGTGGTAAAAATCCACCACTTTTTGGAATCGGAATAGTCCTCGTAGGTTTTCTTTTTTTAATTCCCTTAACTGCATTCAGTGCAATTTTTGATGCTGATATTAAGTCAGACGGTTTAAATCGTTTAAGTTCAGCTCGAGCCTTTTTTACCGCTGAATGAAATGATAACCCACGTCCTCTTTTACCTCTAGTCTTCTTTTTTCTATTTTGCTTAGGTAGACCCATTCCTAATTTAACTTTCGCCTTCATAGCTCCTGCAACACCTAAAGCTGCAGCCTTTTCAGTGATACTTGAGTCAAATGCGTTAATTTGTTTTATTGCTTCGGTAGCTAATATTTGATCAGCTTTGTGTCCACTTTCCAAATCTTTAAATTGTGAATGGGAAATATCATGTGTTTTACAAGCTTCATCTAATTCATTTATACCGATATCACCTCTATTTAACCGTTTCTCCAAATTCGTTGGAGGTCCACAAAATTTGTAGCCAGGGATATGTAACTCAAAGGGTAATTTATTAATTACTTTATTTAAAAGTCCTGATCCTACCCTCTTGAAATATTGTCTTGGACTAAGCTGATCTGATTGATAATATCGTCTCATTATATATGTTACAAGTATAAATGCTGAATAACAAATGTTTATATTACTTATATTTTCATATAATATAGTAGTTATAAAAATGAAGTTGGTGAAGCAACTACAAACGATCTACGTTAATAATATAGATGAAAATTATAATAATATTAATAATAAAAATGTTCATCGTCATGGTTCATTACTACCATCAAGTATTAGATTTGGGTCCATCCAATTGTGGAAAAACAAATGTTATGATCAGTTTAGTTGAGGACCCAAATGGGCTTTGATTTAAAAATATTTACATATACTCTAAATATTATATCAACCAAAATATGAATATTTACGAAATGTATTATCACCAATAAAAGGAGTTGGTTATTATGAATTTTCTGAAAACGCAAAAGTAATTGAACCTTCAAATGCAAAGGAAAACTCTATATTTATATTTGATGATGTGGCATGCGGTAAACAGAATTCAATACGATAATTCTTCAGCATGGAACGACATAAAACTATAGATTCATTTTACTTGTGTCAAACATATACCAAAATTCCTAAGCATTTAATTCGAGATAATGCTAATATGATTATTTTATTTAAGCAAGATGATACGAACTTGAAACATATGTATGAAGATCATGTAAACACAGATATGCCTTTTAAGTTTAAGGAAATGTGTTCAATGTGTTGGATTCAAAAGCATGATTTCATTTTAATTGATAAAAATAGTGACATTAATAATGGGCAATATATGAAGGCTTTCAGTTACTACATACATCTATAGTGCGTGTTTACTCATCATTTTAAATTAATCAATATCGTAGTACAGACCTGTTTTCAGTTAAACAGACCTGTTGAAAAGCTGTTTTTCAGTTACATAGACCATTTAAAAGCTGTTTTTCAATTAAATAGATCTGATTAAAAGCTGTTTTCAGTTAAATAGACCTTTTTAAGAGCTGTTGATCATATTAATTTAAATATATTCAAACATGAAGAAACAAGATATAAAAAGTAAACTAATAAAGAAAAGAAAAGCAATTAAGAAGAAATTGGAAGATTTGTAATCTAATGAAATCTCATTACAGGAGTCATATTAACCAATTACAAAATCAATAAGCAAGCTCATTAGCCCAAAGTTTGAAAAACATGTAAATGATGAGGCAACAGTTTTTAAAGAACCAATCAAAAGTGAACACAAACATATCTTTGATAAAACAATTCAAGCCTTGCCAGAACATGACATTTTTAGACCACCGCAATCGGTATCGTCGCCAAAGGAAGCTAAATTTATCGATGATAGTGAAATATTTGGGAATATACCTACAGAAACTTATTCTTATGATAATGAATCTGTGTTAGATCAGACAAGAATAGAACAAACATTAGATACAACATATTAAGGTGATATGATACCTGAAGATACATTTCAAATGTACTTAAATGCTTTCGATGATTTACCTGGAATATATATACTGGTTTGAATGAAAAATGCAACACCAAGAAGTTATGGTCAGATTTTAATGCAAATTTCACAGAAGTTGTGTTTGAATGTCTCAAGTAAACGATCAAAATTTCAGTTGAAAAACTTACTTACACAAGCATTTTTTTAAATCATGAGTCGGTCCTCAGTTGTTTCTAATGCACTCATTCACGCGGTTCGGCATGCTTTGAATGAGGTGATCAATATCTTCTTGGGGTAGCTCATCCCAAGCTTCCTGAATCCGCAAACGAAGTTCGTCCAAAGTGTCTGGGGCACGGGGTAAATTTCCTAGTCTGACGCCTATCATATCCCAAACATGTTCGATGGGCGAAAGGTCTGGTGAACGAGAAGGCCATGGAAGCACTACAATGTTAGATTCTTCTAAACACTCTATTGTTACCCTTGCTGTATGTGGGCGAGCATTATCTTGCTGAAAGATAGGGTTTAGCAACCCTTGTAAGTACGGCAGTGCAACGGGCTCTAGAATAATCTGTACGTAGCGCCAAGCATTTAGGGTGCCAGGAATAAAAACTAGAGGGGACCTACCACCATACGTGATGGCACCCCAAATCATCACCCCCTGCGTGAGAGCAGTATGCCGAGGAAGCGCGAAGTCCATATTTCTGCGTTCCCCGCGGAAACGTCTGACACGTCTACGTCCATCGTTGGCCCATAAACAAAATCTGGATTCGTCAGTGAACACAATTTGTTGCCATTCTTGTCTCCAATTCACCCGTTCTCTACACCATTCCAACCTAGAAGCTCTATGACGTGGAGTCCGGGGAAGGCAACAAAAAGGACGATAACTACGCATTCCAAAACTCCGTATTCGATGATATATCGGTGCCATTGAGATTCTAACATTTAATGTATCCCTCCAAGTGTTTCCAATGGCCCGCGTAGTGGATAATCTTTCTCTTATCGCCAAAAGTCTCAACCTGCTTTCTTCGCGGTCTGTCGTTCTTCGCTGTGGTCCAGATCCTCTCCGACGTCCATGAAAACATTCCTCAGACCATCTTCGCCAGAATCTCATTACTGTGGTTGCGTCACTTTCCATTCTATTGGCAATTTCTCTAAACGAAAGACCACCCTCTCCCATACCAATAATACGACCTCGCTCAAAATGACTTAGTTGTACAAAATTTCGACGGTTACGAACTATGAGCATTATTATCACGAGAAAACTAATCCAAATTGTTCCATGTTTACAAAAACACCATTTGATGTTGCTATTTTTCGTATATAAAATCATCCTAAAAAGAGGTTTGACGAAGTAGTTTTTTATTGAAATTTTAATGAGTTATTTTTTATACCGAAAGCCATTAATTGTAGAAAAATTAAATAAATTCTGTCTGTTTTTCTTGGTGTTGCATTTTTCATTGAAACCAGTATATATAGAAGCAAAAATCCGAGATACAGACAATAATTTTGATATTCTTTACGGTATTAGACATAATTTAGAAACTGAAAAATTCTATATAGGAAGTAGTGAACTGAAATTTAACGGAAATGATATATCCATACGTGGTCTCGATTAAAAAGTTACTCCAGGTTCATATGAACTTTTATTTAAAAAAAGAACCTATAGGTTATACACCTGAAGATTCCAGAAATTACAGAGATATTATAAATAGAACTAATGCTCACCGACGCGGTTATCTACCAGAGGGGCAAATTGCAGGAAATAGGTCTAATAAACACAAAGACATTGTACAACCTTTATTTTCCAATATTCAACAACAACCTGATGTATTTCGTGGAGGATCATTTTCAAGTCAAGGACTTCAAATGGAATATAATAATAATTCAATTGATCAGGTGTATTGGAAAGACCCTAACGAACTAGTGGATCGATTGCAGCTTTTACTTGCTTCCCAGATGGCCGGAAATCATTCTCATACTAATGAAATAAATAGTATTTAGAAGAATTGAAAGAAGCAGATATAATAGAATAAAATAGAAAAGATTGGTATTTATTAGGTGACATGACTATTGATAAGTTCGGTAAAAAGATTGAGCACTATCGTCGTGATAGTGAACATACGACTCATATAAATAAAATAATATCATCTATAAAAAAAAACCTTATTTTATAATTTAAAGTTTTCAAATTCAATTTAGTTTCATTTTTCAAGTTAGTCCTGTGGGTAGAAATAAGGGATCTTAAACCAATGTTATTTCACTAGTAGTACTAGTAATAACATGCAAATTTCTTTTGTATCATTCAATATCCGGCGTGGCATCAGCCAGGGAAGTAGTTGTTTCAATAAGTTATTTGTTTATAGTCTTAGTAAGACTTAATTTTGCTTGCAGAGTTACGAACAGGTTGAATATTTATATATTCAGGCTATATTTCGTTTTTTTGAATTTATTTGAATTAATTTATTTGGTTTAATAAATATTACACTTCAAGGAATTTATAATAGTAACATATTTACTACATTATCAACAGGATCTCATATTTACTCAGTTCCGTCTAATTCTGGTGAAATAAGTCACATTTATTTGGATCAAGGGTATACACAGGTATATGTAAACCATAGTGAAATTAGACGAGAAAATTTAGTTGGATATAAATTAAAATTTGATGATGAAATATCTATAAAAGTTAAAGGTAAATATAACACACCATTTGTAGAATTAATGGTTAGGTATCCAATCGAGCAGCAGTTTACATATTCAGTTGAGTCATGAGTGTTAAAAAGCAAATTGTTGAAGAATTACATAAATCTGTTAGAAGGAATTTTAAACGCAGAAAAGTTATTATTAAAGGTTTGAATGATTTGTTTCAAGCTGATTTAGTTGAAATGATTCCTTATGCTCGATTTAATCGAGGATTTCGATAGATTTTAGTCATAATTGATACTTTCTCAAAATATGTATGGGCAGTACCCGTAAAGAATAAAACAAATAATGATGTTTGTAAAGCTATGAAAACCATATTAAAGCCACCTTTTATTCCAAAACATATACAGACAGATAATGGAAAATAATTTTATAACAAGGAAGTCGAAAGTTTATTAGAAAAATTTAATATCAATCACTATTCTACATTTAGCACAATGAAAGCATCAATAGTAGAACGAGTTAATAGAACATTAAAATCTATTATGGAAATTACAAGTGGTTACAATTATTACCTAAAATAGTTTTGAAATACAACTTAACCAAACACTCAACAATAAACATGAAGCCAGCAGATGTAAATTCTGCAATCGAGAAACGTATATTGGACACATCCTACAACAATATCAAAGTAGCAACACGGAAAACTAAATTTAAAGTTGGCGACCAAGTTCGTATAAGCAAATACAGAGGAATTTTTGATAAAGCATATACACCAAACTGGTCTAACGAAGTTTTCAAAATTCAATATGTTAAATTGACGAATCCAACAACATATATCTTAATGGACCAAACAGGGGAGTTAATATCAGGAGGATTTTATGAGTTCGAGTTACAAACTGCAAAATATCCAGATATTCATTTAATCGAGAAAATTATTCGAAGGAAAGGAAATATGGTGTATGTGAAATGGTTGGGCTTTGGACCAGTACATAACACTTAAATCAAGAAAACTGATTTTGAATTATAAATTGTCTATGTTAATGTTAATAAAATAAAATGTCTTATACTTACCTTATATTGTTTTATATATTATAATTAGATTGGGTGTAAGCTAGTAAAATAAAATAAAAATACATTTTATTTTATATTTAATTTATTGAACTTTTTTACAAGTACTTTATACTTGTGGTACTGTTGAATCTTATACTTAACTAGTAAAATATTCAAACGTAACTGTTCCAAGCGAAGCTTGATTTGTTTCATTTCATGTTTCAAGAAATTCATATTACGTTGGTCCATGACTAATGTAGAATGAAAACAACTACCATTCTTCGTAATCCACCCCCTCATCTTCTGCCTCCCCCTTCATTGCCCGTGTGGTAGCTGATGTGGATTGTGCATTCTGATTTGTTACAATGGTGGGGTGCGTAAACAATGTTCTTACCATGTTTCCATTTAAAATGTCTTCTAATGAGAAAATAGAACTTGTGATTTCATGTGGTAAATATTTTCTTCGTGGTGTGGAACAGGCTTTTATTAAGTCATAAAATGTATTATCAATCTTGTATACGTAATAAACAATACTCTCTGTATATTATTCGAACATTAATAAGTACTCGTTATATTCCCCAATATATTGAATCGTATCACTATGAGGATTAAACATTAACTCAGTATCATCAGTGAAAACTATAGATACATCTATGTTTGGGTAAATTGCGTCTTTATATTTATTCACCATATGCATGTACACACTTTCCGCAACATCATGAAAATATTCACTAACTTGATAATATTTTGAATTATGAAGTGCACCAACTTACAGTTTAACCATTTTGAACTAACTATTCTCATGTTTATATTACCTAATTATATAAGATTTCTAATCCCCTCCCTCACCTCCAGATTTATTTTAAATTACATTATTATCGAAAAAAATAATACCTTCATTATGGGTAACTATGAGCTCTTCTTCAAGTGATATTCTTAAACTTTTAGGTGTAACTTGAACTGGTGCTAGAACTGTCATTACTGGCGTAGATTCTTCAATCTTTTTTCTTGTAGTTGGATTGGAATTATCCTCTTCATTGTTTTCATATGTTGGTAAATAAATACGATGCACGAAAATCTTATCCTTTTGGCAAATGAAACAAGACGTTAAATTTATCAAACAAGTTGTGCAATACATATGTATACAATTCATTGCATATTTTACCATATTTATAAGACAGACTGGACATCTTCCACCATCACAATTCGATTTATATTCTATAAAAAGTTTACACTGAGTGATATTATTCAATTTTAAATTTTAAACTTACCTTCATCTTCAATTAACTCGTAATCATATTTTATTTTAAGTGCAGCGAATGCTTCGTACGCCATGTTTTATAATCTAGTGTTTGCTTCATCTATAAATATTTTCATTTATACCAGAATGCTTTTTTTTTAAGTTGATTTAAAACTGCTGCTTGAAAGGTTGGTAGTCTTGAACGGTTATTTAGCCTAGCATTCAGACTGGTATTTCATCTCATTGACCGGTCATTCAACTCAACATTTTTATTTATTAAAAGTTAATTATTCCCACCATTAAGCAAAAAGTTGATTTAAAAATCGAAATATTTTTGCTTCCAGAGGGACATAGCCTTGAACGAGCATTTGACAGACACGTATTTCATCTCCTTGGCGGGTCATTCAACCCAACGTATGCACTGCCCTGAAGTTTCTTAACCTCAAACATTCCTGAAAAGTTGATTTAAAAATCAAAATTTTTACTTTATCTTGACTGGTCAGTTTATCCAATATTTTTATTACCATTTTGTTGCAAAGCGCTACCCTCACACACCTCCTGGGCTGTCATTCAACCCAAAATTTAATTAATTCCAGAAAGTTGATTTAAAAAATAGATTTTTTGCTTCCAAAGGCCTTGACCGGTCACTTCCCTTATTATTATTTTTATCTAAGTTAGTTGGTTGACATTTAGTTAATTTTTTTTTATTGACATTTTTCTTTTTTTTTTTCTTTTTATAAAAATTTAATTCGCACACACGCCCGGTTATGTTGAGTGCCCTCAGATGACCGAACGACCTGAACCATCTCTGTTACACTACTTGTTTAGAATGGTCTCCTAGACATGAGAAAAAAAAAACAAAAATAAATTTCTGAAGCAAAATTCAATTTAATCGTTTTTCGGCATTTCCGGTCGATTTATGCATCCACGAAAAAAGTAATTTTGCGCACCTCGGTTCCTGTAATTCTCACGAATATTTTTTATAAACAAATAGTGTTCAGAATGGTCTCCTAGACTTGAATAAAAAACAAAAATACATTTCTGAAGCAAAATAAAATTTAGTCGTTTTTCGGCATTTGCGGTCGAAAAATAAATTTCTGAAGCAAAATTAAATTTAATCGTTTTTCGGAATTTCCAGTCGATGTAAGCACAATCTACGAAAAAGGTAATTTTACAGATCTCGGTTCCTCTAAGTCCCATATAAGAAATTGTACAGACAAATAGTGTTCAGAATGGTCTCCAAGACTTGAAAAAAAACAAAAATATATTTCTGAAGCTTAATGAAATTTAATCTTGTAATTCTTACTAAAAAAATTATGGACAAATGCTGTTCAGAAAGGTCTTCTTGTCATGAAAAAAAAAAACAAAAATAAATTTCTGAAGCAAAATTAAATTTAATCGTTTTTCGGCATTTCTAGTCCATGTAAGCACTATACACGAAAAAGTAATTGCGAATCTCGGTTCCTGTAAGTCCCACGAAAAGAAATTGTGCAGACAAATAGTGTTCAGAATGGTCTCCTAGATATGAAAAAAGAACAAAAATAAATTTCTGAAGAAAAAAAAAGAAAAAAAATAATTTTTGAAGAAAAATTAATATTAATCGGTTTTCCGGTAGATTCAAGCACTATCAACGGAAAAAAGTAATTTTTCGTATCTCTGTTCCTGTAAGTTCCTCAAACAAATTATATAGACGAATAGTGTTCCGAATAGTCTCCTAGACATACAAAAACAAAAATAAATTTCTGAAGCAAAATTAAATTTAATCGTTTTTTGCCATTTCTGTTCGATTTCATCCACGAAAAAAATAATTTTGCGCATCTCGGTTCCTGTAATTCTCACAAAAAAATTTAATGGACAAATGGTATTCAGAATGGTCTCCCGGTCAAAAAACAAAAATTAATTTCTGAAGCAAAATTAAATTAAATTGTTTTTCGGCATTTTCTGTCGAGTAGTAATGATCTTTATTAAGAGTACAATTTACATTTATAGTGACAATACATAACATACATAACAAAAGTGGTTTTAGTCCGTCTGGGCTATCGACCTGCGGTCTTTCCGCCCTTTTCTGTCGATTTATGCACCATCCACAAAAGATTGTTACAAAATTTTTTATAAACAAATAGTTTTCAGAATGGTCTCCAGGACTCGAATAAAAAACAAAAATTAATTTCTGAAGCAAAATTAAATGTAATCGTTTTTCGGCATTTCCTGTCGATTTATGAACCATCCACGAAAAACGTAATTTTGCGTATCTCGGTTCCTGTAATTTACACTGAAAATTGTATAGTGTTCAGAATGGTCTTCTGACACCAAAAAAAACAAAAATTAATTTCTGAAACAAAATTTTTCAGTCGATTTATGCACCATCCACGAAAAACGTAATTTTTCGTATCTCGGTTCCTGTAAGTTCCACAAACTAATTTGATAGACAAATAGTGTTCAGAATGGTCTCCAGGACTTGAGTAAGAAACAAAAATTAATTTCCGAAGCAAAATTAAATTTAATCGTTTTTCGGCATTTCCACTCGATTTAAGCACTATCCACGAAAAAAGTTATTTTGCGAATCTCGGTTTCTGTAATTCTCACTACAAAATTGTAAAAACAAATAGCGTTCAGCATGGTGTCCTTGACATGACAAAAAAAACAAAAATAAATTTTTGAAACAAAATTAATTTAATCGTTTTTCGGCATTCTCTATCGTTTTACGCACAATCCATAAAAGTAATTTTGCGATTCTCGGTTCCTGCAATTCTCACAAAAAAAAATTGAATAGACTAATATTGTTCAGAAAGGTCTCCAAAACTAAATTTCTGAAGCAAAATTAAATTTAATCGTTTTTCGGCAAAATTTTTATAAACAAATAGTGTTTAGAATATTCTCCTGGAGTCGAATGAAAACAAAAAAAAAATTGAAACAAAATTTAATTTAGTCGTTTTTCGGCATTTCCGGACGAAAAATACATTTCTGAAGAATAATAAATTTAATCGTTTTTCGGCATTTCCAGTAGATTTAAGCACCACCCACAAAAAATGTAAATTTGCGTATCTCGGTTTTCGTAATTCTCACAAAAAAAATTGTATAGACAGTGTTCAGAATGGTCTGCAAAAATAAATTTCTGTAGCAAAATTAAATTAAGTGGTTCTTCAGCATTTCCAGTTGATTTATGCACCATCCATGAAAAAAGTAATTTTGCGCATCTCAGTTGCTGTAATTCTTACAAAAAAAAATTAACAAATGGTGTTCAGAATAACTAACTAATTATCCTTTTATTATAATATAAATGGTAGGTTAATAATGTTCAGAGATGGGTTATAACTAGAGTCCGGATTTATATGCGCTAAAAAAGGCATTATAATTTTTTTATATGCGCTTAAAATTAGCCAATATATGCGACAAAATGATTCAAATATGGATTTTATATGCGGTTTAATTAGAAATAATGTTGCAAAATAAAAAAAAATACAAATAGCAACTATTGATAATTTATTTATTGGAATTGCAATGTAGAACCAACATTTGATTTTGATTTTCAATTTAGGTAAAGTTAAATGACATAGAGTTCATGTTAAAATTTATTATGTCCTCCTCAGTCTCAATCTTTACATTTTTTAAGTTTTTTTAAATTAAGAAGAATATTTTCTAATTTTTCAAAATTATTGGCGTAGAATAAAGCAGCTTCCAGCCAAGCACAATTACCGGATACGGTTGCTCGAGTATCATCTGCATAGGCGTACTAGCTTAACTTGCTTATGGAGAAATCCCCTTATTCTAAATAAATAATATAATATATACATATCTACATAACACAAGGTTACGTTCGCTAGTTAGGGGAATCCCTTAAATTTATCTTATACGATTTTATAAAAAAGATTTCCACGCTGGCAAATTTAATAAAATAAATTTCAACAAAATCAATTACAATTAATGGAAATATTGACTTTATATGTAGTTATATGCGGATATATGCTCAAATAAGTTTAATGTGACAAAACCTCGAAATATTAAGTTATATGCGAAATAAAACTTGGTACTTTGATTTATATCAGAGAGAAACGTATAGATACAATTCACCAATTCAATACGAAAGAGCAAATAAAACATGTAAAAAAATATAAATCCGGACTCTAGTTATAACGGATTTATAAGATTCATCGTTAAATTATGTATATATTACACGTTAAGTTCATTACGACACATATGCCTTCTCTCTCCTTCATATAATGAAGTCAAGGTGCTCGCATAAAAAGTCAAGATGAAAATGCACACCTTGCACATTCCATTATAGTAAACAGCATGTAGTAAATAATACCGAATTTGTATATTGGGACACCCTGTACAAAAACATACATATTTTAAAAATATGTAGAATAAGTGTGGGTACCAGTTCAAGAAAATTAGAGGTCCATATCTTAAATAGCAAACAAGTTATGGGGCTTTTACAGATCCCTGGGTCACCCGGTATATATTATTCATAAGCACAATCACGTTTTGTTGTATCAGCATTATATTAATAATAAACGTTTGAGTTTATATAATAAGGCTAGTTCTAGGAGACAATCATTATTGAATCATTATTAAATCATTAACGAATTGTTAATCGTATTCAATTATATCGTATCGTGTAAATCAATAAATACCAACACCATGTGATGTACCGTTGACTGATATCCACCATCCCATTACACCAAGAACAAATTGATTTACATATTTAGGCTACTTGTCATCTTATTTCATTTATTTAATGCTTCTGCAATAAAATAGGGGTTTCTTTATTAATTGTTAATAAGTTGATTTTAAATTAATGGCTCCTTGTTGATTACACTGATTGTGAAACTTTTCCAGGAAAAGTCTAACCCTGTTAAAGCTGCACGTGTCTAGAACTGTTGCATTAGTGAAATCTATTAGATAATCCACTTAGTAGGAATGAACTGACAAGGCACATCTATTCTGTAACGCAGTCATAAAAAATAATAGTTAATACAAACATTTACATGAACTAGAAAATATTTATTTTGTAAATCACACCATTCTTATTTAAACTTTTAATAAAAGTTTAATTTCTGATAAGCTGAAATGTAAAGTTCTTTTACCTGTCAAAATAAGATAACAAAACCACTTCGAAGGCATAATTTAAAAAATGTATTTATATATATAATTATATACATATTTTATACTCAAATACATTTAATTGAACGATAGAATATCCAAACATCGTGTTCATTCATAAAGAAGGTTATTAAGAATCCAATTGGATATTATGTATTGTTCGAGAAATTGCCTGTAATGTGTTTCTGTGTTTTTCTAATTTCTTGGCATCACCAGTCATATGCAATACATCTAATTTATATATTTCCTCCGTTTTTACATTCGGATGCAGTAATTGTTCTACGGCATATTCCATTTGAAGTATTTTCAAATTACTCACAAATCTAATTTTGTCATTAAGCGGATCTTTTCCGAGGAAAAATATATTTTGCTCAAGCTTATCATTCGTCGGGGTACTATTCGCAAATTTGAATCGTTTCATCACATTAAGTGCTAATATATCAATATCGATTATTTTTTGTTCGTACTTTATTCTCTGCAGGCCTTTGATTACTGATATGGCTACAAATTTCATTAAATCCAATTTGTCATCTGTCATGAAAACACAATCAGCATATCTTCGGGATGGATCCTTTGGGGTTACAAACTTATGCATTTCTTCATCCGCTCCGCTTTTGAGTCTAAATGCATCTCTTTCTGCTTTTATCCCTTCTCTTTTGAATTTCAATTCGTCGATAATAAAAGTCTTTAGATTGTAAATTTGTTGTCTGTTAGAGAAATATACCTTGCTTTCAATAAATCCGACCATAATAATTGTACAGTATAAACTGAATATAATAATTGAGAGCAGCATAAACATTCCAAAAAACGTACATACTAAGGCTCCATAAGTTGTTAATAGTCCCCTATCATAGCCTCTAAGAAAATTTCTCGAAATAAGTACTATAGATATTATTGATGTCGAAACATTACAGAAAGGCCAACTAAAATTTCCGACGGTTAAGTAATAAAATAAACAAAACATTAGAAATATGTAAATTTGAGCAACAAACACTGATATTAAAGGAAATACTGTTAATTGAATACTTTTTTCCATTAATTGAAAAATTTTTACAAATCTGAGATATTTCCAAACACGAATGGTAGCTAAAAAGGTTAAAAATGCTAACAGAATGTAATACCACTCAGTTAGATAAATTATTTGAAAATAATTGACAAAATCATTGTTATTCGCGTCTTCAAGATTTTTCATTAAATCCAGAATGCATTCTTGGCGTAGATTGAATAGAACCAAAATGATCATTGTTACAATAATGAGGGTGCTATCAAAGATATTCCATAAATTTTGAAGTAAATAAAACTTCCTCTTCATTAAAATCCGTAATACATCTGATAACAAATAAAAGATTGCTATTGATAGTAAAATGATTGAAATAATTTCAATAACCCGGATGTTATTGGTGTGCAGGATTTTGAAGGTCAATACCTAAAAAGAGAAAATTAACATTTTTAAATATTGCATTTCTTACGAATGTACATTTGTTGATGTAACTATATCTCCGCTTGTATCCCTTTCTATATTAATTCTCACTGCATTGAATATGTTGTAGTTTACATTATATGTCCAAAATTCTATAAACAAAACTTTTGTATTTAAATCGACCCAATTGTTTTTCTTGAGCAATTTTATAATATAATTTGAATTGCGCATATTTCTGCCAAGATGAACAATGTATCCGCCATCAAAATATATTTCCAAATAACCTAAAATTTAATAAGGTCTGATTTAAAAATTATTTGTTAAAATTAG
The DNA here is from genome assembly GCA_910593695.2 of Ocypus olens. Lineage (NCBI taxonomy): Eukaryota > Metazoa > Arthropoda > Insecta > Coleoptera > Staphylinidae > Ocypus > Ocypus olens. The sequence goes on along the minus strand of OU343053.1, from coordinate 22,912,405 downwards.
ATTGCAGTTTATGTGGATGGTATTCCGCAATATTAGTACGATAGACATAAAGTATGATTTTAGCAAGTTATGGTGGCCTGTGAAAGGTCAGTTTTACCGTTTAGGCAGTTAAAATGCTTTGTTAGTGATTAGGCTGATAAAGTAATTCACGAAGCAGATGCAACTTCGCGACTTTGCAGATTTTAACTTGCCAATTAAATGACACCTCAGTTTAAAATATTTACTACTTGTCCTTCATAACAATCATAACAGTAACTTGATATATACCGGGTGACCCAGCGATCTGTAAAAGCCCCATAACTTATTTGCTATTTGAGATATCGACTTCTAGTTTTCTTGAACTGGTACTCACACTTATTCTTCATATTTTAAAAATATATATGTTTTTGTACAGGGTGTCCCAATATACATAACAGACCAAAGTTATGTTTTTTAAATGGAACACCCTATATTTTATACTTTATTTTCAACCCTCTTAAGAAGCTGATAAAAATATAAGATAGTATGGGTCTATTATGGACCGTTGGTTAGTTATGGGCAAATTTGTGGCAAAAACATGTGCACATTGAAAACATTGCAGAAGCGTTCCTGGCAAAGAAAGCATCATTATTTATACAATAGAAAATTTCCCACATCATAAAGAATAATTCACATCGGCTTTGGTTCTCTTTTATTCATAGTGCTATACAGGGTGTCAACATACGCAAAACAATGGATAACTATTTTTTTTCAAATGGAACACCCTATATAAGTTGCCATCAATCAATGGCATTTTTAATAAGCTTTCTAATGATATACAGTTTGTATAACAAAATATTAAGAATTCTTGAGATCTATCAATAAAAACATATTTCTTTTGTCACCTTCTGCTCATTTTTGGATTTTCAGCCAAAACTATGCATTTTCAGGAAAAATTATAAGAGACCAAAGTTGTAGAGCGACAAATTTTCAATCGACATAGGTTTTTTAACTTTTAAGATAATGCGTGCATTGCCAGCCAGAGCACGCAAAATCGTGACCATATATGCATTTTAGCGTTTTCTTTTCAAATTTTTTATTAATAAATTGCACTATACTTTATTTTCCGCACCCTCTAGCGGAAAAACGGGAAATTATAGGGAAATTAAAATGGCCCATATCGATTGAAAATGTTCCTCTCTACAACTCTTAATAGAAGCAATTTTTGCCCAAAATGCAGTTTTCGCTAAAAATACAAAAAAACATTGAAAAACGCAAAAATTGATACATACATTTTTAATTTGCATGTTCAGGGAAAACTATGCATTTTTGGCAAAAATTGCTTCTATCAAGAGTTGTAGAGCGGAACATTTTCAATCGATATGGGCCACTTTAATTTCCCTATAATTTCCCGTTTTTCCACTAGAGGGTGCGGAAAATAAAGTATAGTGCAATTCATTAATAAAAAATTTGAAAAGAAAACGCTAAAATGCATATACGGTCACGATTTTGCGCGCTCTGGCGGGCAATACACGCATTATCTTAAAAGTTGAAATGCCCACATCGATCGGAAATTTTTTGCTCTACAACTTTGGTCTCTTATATTTTTTCCTGAAAATCCATAGTTTTGGCTGAAAATCCAAAAATAGGCGGAAGGTGGCAAAAGAAATATGTTTTTATTAATAAATCTCAAGAATCCTTAATATTTCATTATACAAATTGTATATCATTGGAAAGATTATTAAAGATGCCATTTATTGGTGGCAACTTATATAGGGTGTTCCATTTGAAAAAAAATAGTTATCCCTTGTTTTGCGTATGTTGACACCCTGTATATCACTATGAATAAAAGAGAACCAAAGCCGATGTGTATTATTCTTTATGATGTGGGAAAATTTCTAGTGTATAAAAAATGATGCTATCTTTACTAGGAACGCTTTTGCAATGTTTTCAATATGTACATGTTTTTGCCACAAATTTGCCCATAACTAACCAACCGTCCATAATAGACCCATACTATCTTATACTATTTTCATCAGCTTCTCAAGAGGGTTGAAAATAAAGTATAAAATATAGGGTGTTCCATTTAAAAAAACATAACTTTGTTCTGTTATCTATATTGGGACACCCTGTACAAAAACATGCATATTTTTAAAATATGTAGAATAAGTGTGGGTACCAGTTCAAGAAAACTAGAAGTCCATATCTCAAATAGCAAACAAGTTATGGGGCTTTTACAGATCTGTAAAGGCCCCATAACTTAATTGTTATTTGAGATATCGACTTCTAGTTTTCTTGAACTGGTACCCACACTTATTTTACATATTTTAAAAATATGTATGTTTTTGTACAGGGTGTCCCAATATACATAACAGAACAAAGTTATGTTTTTTTAAATGGAACACCCTATATTTTATACTCTATTTTCAACCCTCTTGAGAAGATGATAAAAAGAGTATAAGATAGTATGAGTCTATGACGGACGGTTGGTTAGTTATGGGCAAATTTGTGGCAAAAACATGTACACATTGAAAATATTGCAGAAGCGTTCCTGGCAAAGATAGCATCATTATTTATACACTAGAAAATTTCCCACATCATAAAGAATAATACACATCGGCTTTGGTTCTCATTTATTCATAGTGCTATACAGGGTGTCAACATACACAAAACAATGGATAACTATTTTTTTTCAAAGAGAACACCCGATATAATTTGCCACCAATCTGTGGCATTTTTAATAAGCTTTCCAATGATATACAGTTTGTATAACAAAATATTAAGGATTTCTGAGATTTATCAATAAAAACATATTTCTTTTGCCACCTTTTCCTGCTTCTTGGATTTTCAGCCCAAACTATGCATTTTCATGAAAAATTATAGGAGACCAAAGTTATAGAGCGAAAAATTTCCGATCGATATGGGTCTTTCAACTTTTAAGATATTGCGTGCATTGCCCGCCAGAGCGCGCAAAATCGTGACCGTGTATGCATTTTAGCGTTTTCTTTTCATATTTTTTATTAACAAACTGCACTATACTTTATTTTCCTCACCCTCTGGCGGAAAAACGGGAAATTATAGGGAAATTAAAATAGCCCACGTCGAATGAAAATGTTATTATTAAAATTACCTACATCGATTGAAAATATTCCGCTCTACAACTCTCAATCGAAGCAATTTTTGCCAAAATGCATAGTTTTCCCTAAAAATGCAAATTGAAAAAGCATGTATCAATTTTTGCGCTTTTCAATGGTTTTTTTGCATTTTTAGCAAAAACTATGCATTTTGGGCAAAAATTGCTTCTCTTAAGAGTTGTAGAGCGGAATATTTTCAATCGATGTAGGTAATTTTAATAATTCTATAATTACCCGTTTTTCTGCTAGAGGACGTGAAAAATAAAGTATAGTGCAATTAATTAACAAAAAATTTGAGAAAAACGCTAAAAGGCATATACGGTCACGATTTTGCGCACTCTGGCGGGCAATGTTCGCATTATTGGAAAAGTCAAAATACCCATATCGATTGAAATTTTTCCGCTCTAAAACTTTGGTCTCCTATTATTTTTTCAGAAAATGCATAATTTTGGCTGAAAATCCAAAAATGAGTAGAAGGTGACAAAATAAAAATGTTTCTATGGATAAATCTCAAGAATCCTTAATATTTCATTATACAAATTGTACATCATTGAAAAGCTTATTAAAAATTCCATGTATTGGTAGCAAGATATATAGGGTGTTCCATTTGAAAAAAAATAGTTATCCAATATTTTGCATATGTTGACACCCTGTATAGTAGTATGAACAAAAAAGAACGAAAGCAGATTTGTATTATTCTTCATGATGTGGAAAATTATTTAGTGTATAGAAATGTCGTTAGCTTTGCTAGGAGCGCTTCTGCAATTTTTTCAATGTGTCCTTGTTTTTGCCACAAATTTGCCCATAACTAACCAATCATCCATAACAGACCCACACTATCTGATAATATTTTTATCAGCTTCTCAAGATGGTTAAAAATAAAGTATAAAATATAGGGTGTTCCATTTAAAAAAACATAACTTTGTTCTGTTATGTATATTGGGACACCCTGTACAAAAACATACATATTTTTAAAATATGTAGAATAAGTGTGGGTACCAGTTCAAGAAAACTAGAAGTCGATATCTCAAATAGCAAATAAGTTATGGGACTTTTACAGATCCCTGGGTCACCCGGTATATATATATATATATATATATATATATATATATATATATATATATATATATATATATATATATAGATGCTGGAGGGAAGTAACGGCCGTACTTGTTGGAAAATAGTAAAAATATCGAAGAAAAATCCTCGTATCAGGGAATCCGACCAAAAATGGTGGTTAATAAATCATCTATTTATCATAAAACCGAGCTTTCGCCAATGTTTATTAGCTTCTTCAGGGATAACGCTACAAAATAATTTACAGGCGAAATTTGTTTTTTATAAGTTGATGAATTGAGGTTATGCACGTGTTCGCGACGCACGTGTTGGCGAAAATTTACTTACCTGGAAGATGTGAAAAAAAATAAACCGTTGAACATACGGGATTAATGAAATGGCTCGATGCAATAATAGTTAAACATATTAAAACTTGTTAAAAACGCTGATGTCACAAGATTAAAATTTACAAACTTTACAAACACACATCGCCGGACATGTTGGTTCGAGGCGATGACTTACAGTGATTGTGAACTAGGTTAGATTGTAATGGCCGAGGTACAAGCCAAACTGGAGGGAGAGCACTACACAATTAGTGCCAACCCTGGGAATGGATGCCGTCAAAATGGCGGTAAAATTTGAATTTGACATTTTTAAGTGTAAAAGAGTAAAAGTGTAAAAATGTATAAGAAAAAAGGGGGTGGTGTTGTCTGTGGCTATCAATTTAACCTTTACAAATGTAGATTATAACATTAACAATGACTGAATCATTTTAACGCTATAATAAAATGTAGGGGTTAGGATTAATAGATGAGTTAAAAATAATTGTTAGCTACTAACTACCACCGCTAACAATTATTTTAAACCATTATAAGTACTGAAGGCACAATAATGGGTGAAACAAAAAACTGTACGTATCAAAAAAATTATTAAATGTATAAGAATGGGGTCAAAATTGAACAATACTAAATGATCTCTCACAGGAGTGTCAAACACACAAGAGAAAAGGGGGAAAAAAAACACAACAAGACAGTGTCAGGGAAGACGGGACTGAGATATGGTGGAATGGGACTAATGGGACGGGGAGGCTAGGGACAAAAGGTTACTGTAAATTATGCTAAGGCCCTCGATGTCCTTGAAATTCATAGGTTTTCCTTGTGCTTGTATGTAACACATTTCAAGGAAGTTCCTTTTGAAGGAATTCTGTTCTGTGCACAGAATTTTGGCATTTTTATAGTCTGGTATGTGATCAGTGTCATTGCAATGAACACTGAGACCAGTGGATCATGGTTTATGCCTGACGTCGCTCTTGTGAAGGGCCAAGCGTTTACTTAGTTTTTGGCCAGTTTGGCCAGTGTAAACAAGGTCACAGTGTTGGCATTTAATAACATAAACAACGTCGTGTTTGTAACCAACGGGAATAGGATCTTTGAGACGGGAGAAGAAGAGGAGTTTAAGGGTGTTGACATTGCTGTGGGCGATCAGCAAGTTCGGGGCAACTGAACGGAAAATGTAGGTAAGTTGTTGGGATAACCCATCAACATAGGGCAGCTTACGATAAGCAATTCGGTCTGAGCCTGTTACATCGTTGGACGAAATATTGACTACACGCGCTTCAACGGCACGACTAGGTGTGCGAAACAACAATCTCTTCAACAGCTCCGGCGGATAAAGGTTATTTTTCAGGATCTGGAATAATTTGCTGATGTTAGGGGCATGGAAAGAAGGATGGGTGATCCGCAAAATTCTGGACTTAAGTGCCACAACTGTGTTGTACTTGTATTTACGCGGATGATAAGAGTCGAAGGGAATGTACCTGCCTGAACTGGTCGGTTTAATGTACCAGTCTAATTTAATAGTGTTGTCTGATGATCTACACACCAAGGTATCTAAGAACGGTACATTTCCATCGGTCTCCGTTTCAACAGTAAATTGTAGATTAATATGAAAAGAATTGAAAATATCCAACGTGTTTTGAATCTGTGTAACAGGTACAGCGCAAATTAAATCTGTACCTGTTACACAGATTGTGTGTTTGACACTCCTGTGAGAGATCATTTAGTATTGTTCAATTTTCACCCCATTCTCATACATTTAATAATTTTTTTGATACGTACAGTTTTTTGTTTCACCCATTATTGTGCCTTCAGTACTTATAATGGTTCCTCCCCTTGCTTATTTTCATTCCCGTACATCCCATAGCGCCCTTTTATTATATTTTCTATTTTCTCTCAATTTTCACCCTTTTTAAATTTGTTTTCTTTTCTTTTCTTTCCCGGATAGCACATCGACATAATGTGACGGTTTTCAGTTTCGCACTGGGTCAGGGCCTGTGTACCGCTGTACTATTGCGACTACATTACTTTTTGGTACTCGAGTCAGGGGTTGTTCTCCTTCTCCCATCTTGACCGTTGTCGGTTTCGCTCGACGGTTTGGATGGGGAAAGGAAAACAATCTTTGCCGCGCTTTTTCGTACACTATTTCCCACCAACATCTCTGGCCTCGATAGACGTTGCCCCGCCCATCTCCTTTCCCACCGCGAAATTCCACCGGATCGAACCACAACAGTGTAGTACTTGTTGAACGCCATTTTGCACCGTCAATTTTACACCTACCGACTGTGCTTTTAATCTGTTCATCCACTGTGTATTTTCTGATTTAAGTGGTTTGTTGCGCCCCTATTACGTTACGCGCACATGTTATTTGCGATGTGCTGTTGTATTTTTAAATTTTAATGCCTCGTCTACACACGATCACCATGACGAACTTCTTAACCTCTTCACCACGCGGTCGCCTCACGCACCGCAGGACATCATTATTTTAATCGTTTACTAGTAAGTTTAACCAAAGAGGATTATATAAAGAGTGGCAATGTAATGGACTGATTTTGGATCCAGTTTTAGAACCGAGCCTCTAGTTTCCGGATTCGGTACTAACTAAGAACAGAGAGGGAATAATAGTAATTCCATATCTGTCGCTCCGACTGTTATTGGTGGACTAATTTCATATTTGTCTTACGTCCACGGGAGGGGATGGTTTCACTGCCAATCATCAGCGGGTGTTATCTCTCCCATTATTTTGCCAGTCACGGATTGAGCGACGGAGAAGAATGATTGAAAAAGATATATCATCGGATCGAAAATTCGGTTTCATATTCAGTCCATTACATTGCCACTCTTTATATAATCCTCTTTGGTTTAACCTCTTTTGTTTTCTTATTCACTGCCTTCAGCTTTTACTTTGTTAAATTTTTTCGCAATTTTGATCATTTTACTCCTCACAAAAATTTCTTGTAACATTTAATTTTAGGCCCTGATGATGCGTAAATGTTTTACGCGAAACGTTGGCTACTTATAGCGAAATATAGTGACTGAGCACACACTACATCTGGTTTATTGCTCCCTGCGGACTATATCGAAATTCTGGACCTTTCTCCCGTTACACCTCACACTTCACTACATAGCAGCGTCCGTTACTTCTTGCCGTTATATATATATATATATATATATATATATATATACATATATATATATATGCTGGAGGGAAGTAACGGCCGTACTTGTTGGAAAATAGTAAAAATGTCGAAGAAAAATCCTCGTATCAGGGAATCCGACCAAAAAGGGTGGTTAATAAATCATCTATTTATCATAAAACCGAGCTTTCGCCAATGTTTATTAGCTTCTTCAGGGATAACGCTACAAAATAATTTACAAGAGTGAAAAATTTTATAAGTTAAATGAAATGAGGTTATGCACGTGTTCGCGACGCACGTGTTGGCGAAAATGTACTTACATGGAAGATGTGAAAAAATAAACCGTTGAACATACGGAATTAATGAAAAGGCTCGATGCAGTAATAGTGAAACATATTAAAATTTGTTTAAAACGTTGATGTCACAGGATTAAAATTTACAAACACACATCGCCGGACATGTTGGTTTGAGACGATGACTAACAGTGATTGTGAACTAGGTTAGATTGTAATGGCCGAGGTACAAGCCAAACTGGAGGGAGAACACTACACAATTAGTGCCAACCCTGGGAATTGATGCCGTCAAAGTGGCGGTAAAATTTGAATTTGACAATTTAAAGTGTAAAAGAGTAAAAGTGTAAAAATGTATAATAAAAGGGGGGTGGTGTTGTCTGTGGCTATCAATTTAACCTTTACAAATGTAGATTATAACATTAACAATGACTGACTCATTTTAACGTTATAATAAAATGTAGGGGTTAGGATTAATAGATGAGTTAAAAATATATAATATAAGTGTTAGAAATGGTAGTTAAGTGATGGTGGTTAAATGTTGAGCACACCATTTACGGTGAATAAAGTGGATTAATGTAACCCCCAGATTGTAAGTTGTAATATTAACAATGTACAAGTCATTGTAGTATTGCAACACATTGCAGCGGTTGCAGGGTTGTTATTGAAAACGTATAAGTTACGTAATGGTAAAGATATATAAAAAAGGGGTAGTGTTTAAAAGTTTAAATTATTTAGGTGTAATACAGCAATTTCAATAAATTGCTGGGGTAAGAGAGAAAACGTGAGATGTATAATAATAATTGGTTTGATTACTGATAACGAGAACAATTAACTAGATCCAAACGAAAATCAAGTAGCAGAAACTAAGGAGTTGTGTGAATTATTAATCAGGGGATCGTTATTAGTCTTATGATGGTCTGAAAGACTGATAAGGTAGGAATAGATATTACTTAAGTGATCTGTGTCTGATTTGAAATTCATTGTTTTTTCACGGTTCTTCTGAATGTGATACATCTCCAGAAACAGTCTGCCCCTGTAGGACTTACAAGTGTCGAGAACTTTTACGTTGTTGAAGTCTGGGTTGTGGTTTGAAGAGTTGCAGTGAATAGAAAGAGCACATGACTTCTTGCCTAGTCTGTAATCGCTCCTGTGCTGTGTCAAACGTGACTTGAGCCACTGTGAAGTTTGACCCACATAGGAGAGATCACAACCCGAGCAAGGTATATTGTAAATTACGTTGGACAAGACATCAATTGAGTTCTTGTCTTTAAGCCTAGTGAAAAAATGACTGTTAAGGGTGCTAATGTTAGATTGAGCTATTCTGACTTTGTCGTGGCCCAGAACGTTAATAAGTTTAGGGGTGAGGCCCTCTGCGTAGGGCAACTTTCTGAATGTTATTTGGTCGGGGGGGGGTTTGGGGGAGGTTCAATAGGGACTACTGTTGGTGGAGTAACAATAGGATCTTGTCGGTTAAACATCAGTTTAGACACAAGTGAACGCGGAAAACCATTGTTAACCGCTATATCAGCTAATAAATGTAGGTTTTTTTCCCTGAAGGAGTGATGGCAAATTTTTATAATTCTAGATTTCAAACCTAATAAGGTGTTAATTTTCACTCGAAAAGGTGAATGTGAGTGAAAGTTGATATAACGGCCGGAATTCGTTGGCTTGCGGTACCAGTCCAGGACAAGAGTGTTGTCAGTTCTCCTAACAACCCTCGTGTCCAAGAAGGGTATGCATCCATCGACTTCCGTTTCAACTGTGAATTGAATATGTGTGTTGAACGTGTTAAAAGTGTCGAGAGTGAGTTGAACCGATTCGAGGGGCACAGCAAGAATTAAGTCATCGACATACTTCTTGATGAAGGGTAGTTGGAAAGGTAATTGAGGGATGACCGCATCCAGTAAGTCGTCCATGACGATTTGAGCCAAAATGGGACTCAAGGGGGAGCCCATTGGTGTCCCAAAGGTTTGCTTATAGAAAGACCCATTATAAGTGAAATAATTATTATCCCCAATGAATTTAATAAGTTTAATGAAGTTAATTTTATCTAAACCCGTGTGGGGTATAATTGAATTGAATTTTGAATCAATAATATTAATTACTAGATTCATAGGGATATTAGTGAATAAGGAGACCACGTCTAAGGATATCAGCACAAAATCAGGTGGAAGTTGAAATTCGTTGAATTCTTCCGCAAAAGCGAAGGAATTCAAGACGTTATAATCTGTTCTACAGGAGAAAGAGGAAGCCAAGATGTTCGACAAGAAACAAGACAATGAATATGTCGGAGAATTAATTGAAGATATGATAGGGCGCAAAGGTAAGTCGGGTTTGTGGATTTTTGGCAGACCGTAGTATTTCGGTGCGACCGCACTATACGTTACGATTTTCTTGACAGTTATGTCGTCAAGTAAGCCTTGTTTGCCTAGATCTTTTGCCAGCTTTGTTAGACTACGCTGGATCGACGCTGTTGGATCTTTTGGCAGGCGGGTATAAGTGTCGGTGTCGTGGAGCAATAGCTCTGATTTTTCTACATAATCTGCCTTGTTCAGCAAAACCGTGACTGCACCTTTGTCAGCCTTAGTAACAATTAATGATGGATTATCTTTTAAAAAACTATTTGTTGCTTGAAGAGCATCTGACATAAGGGGGGTGTGTGGGGTGAGAACGTAGTTCGTGAGTAAATTAGTGATCTTTGCACGAATGAAATTGTGTTGATCCTCAGGTGAGGTCTCGAGAATGGACTCAATGTCGCTAAGAAAATATGAAATGTTAAAATCTTTGGGTTGAACTGGTAAGCAAAACTTTGGGCCGAGTGAAAGTAAAGTATTAACGTCCTGGGGGACGACAACGTCAGTACAGTTAACAAGCCATTTGGCGTTATTTACAAAATACCTCTTCTTGACAACCGAGGCCTTCAATTCGTCGAACTTTTTTCGATTATGTGATTTTACAGTGGCAAACGTGTTTTTGTATTTGCAACGCATTCTAAAGTTATATTCATTATAAATGTGGGGTGGTAAAGAAGAACGAGTGGTTAGTTGGATGTTATTTAAGCTACTTTCTAATCGTTGAATTTCGTTAATTGTTATTTTTATTTCAAAATTTAATACTTTGTTCCCCAACCTGTTATTGAAATTGAGTATTGTTGCTCCTAGTTTTCTGTCGTCTGTGTCCATTAGAGTCATCAAGTTGTGTGAGTTGTTGCGGATGTGTGTTGGAATTAGTTGTGATCGTCTGCATCGTAGGAGAAAAGCCCTTCTATTAATCCGGTTCGCCAGTTTGATGTTAATAGCTGCCCATAACTTCAGGTTTTTGGCTGCTTCATTGCCAAAGTTGTTCTTTATGTCCTGGTAAAACCCCATCTGTAATTAGATGCTGGAGGGAAGTAACGGCCGTACTTGTTGGAAAATAGTAAAAATGTCGAAGAAAAATCCTCGTATCAGGGAATCCGACCAAAAAGGGTGGTTAATAAATCATCTATTTATCATAAAACCGAGCTTTCGCCAATGTTTATTAGCTTCTTCAGGGATAACGCTACAAAATAATTTACAAGAGTGAAAAATTTTATAAGTTAAATGAAATGAGGTTATGCACGTGTTCGCGACGCACGTGTTGGCGAAAATGTACTTACATGGAAGATGTGAAAAAATAAACCGTTGAACATACGGAATTAATGAAAAGGCTCGATGCAGTAATAGTGAAACATATTAAAATTTGTTTAAAACGTTGATGTCACAGGATTAAAATTTACAAACACACATCGCCGTACATGTTGGTTTGAGACGATGACTAACAGTGATTGTGAACTAGGTTAGATTGTAATGGCCGAGGTACAAGCCAAACTGGAGGGAGAACACTACACAATTAGTGCCAACCCTGGGAATTGATGCCGTCAAAGTGGCGGTAAAATTTGAATTTGACAATTTAAAGTGTAAAAGAGTAAAAGTGTAAAAATGTATAATAAAGGGGGGGTGGTGTTGTCTGTGGCTATCAATTTAACCTTTACAAATGTAGATTATAACATTAACAATGACTGACTCATTTTAACGTTATAATAAAATGTAGGGGTTAGGATTAATAGATGAGTTAAAAATATATAATATAAGTGTTAGAAATGGTAGTTAAGTGATGGTGGTTAAATGTTGAGCACACCATTTACGGTGAATAAAGTGGATTAATGTAACCCCCAGATTGTAAGTTGTAATATTAACAATGTACAAGTCATTGTAGTATTGCAACACATTGCAGCGGTTGCAGGGTTGTTATTGAAAACGTATAAGTTACGTAATGTTAAAGATATATAAAAAAGGGGTAGTGTTTAAAAGTTTAAATTATTTAGGTGTAATACAGCAATTTCAATAAATTGCTGGGGTAAGAGAGAAAACGTGAGATGTATAATAATAATTGGTTTGATTACTGATAACGAGAACAATTAACTAGATCCAAACGAAAATCAAGTAGCAGAAACTAAGGAGTTGTGTGAATTATTAATCAGGGGATCGTTATTAGTCTTATGATGGTCTGAAAGACTGATAAGGTAGGAATAGATATTACTTAAGTGATCTGTGTCTGATTTGAAATTCATTGTTTTTTCACGGTTCTTCTGAATGTGATACATCTCCAGAAACAGTCTGCCCCTCCAGAAACAGTCTTTCTATTCACTGCAACTCTTCAAACCACAACCCAGACTTCAACAACGTAAAAGTTCTCGACACTTGTAAGTCCTACAGGGGCAGACTGTTTCTGGAGATGTATCACATTCAGAAGAACCGTGTGAAAAAACAATGAATTTCAAATCAGACACAGATCACTTAAGTAATATCTATTCCTACCTTATCAGTCTTTCAGACCATCATAAGACTAATAACGATCCCCTGATTAATAATTCACACAACTCCTTAGTTTCTGCTACTTGATTTTCGTTTGGATCTAGTTAATTGTTCTCGTTATCAGTAATCAAACCAATTATTATTATACATCTCACGTTTTCTCTCTTACCCCAGCAATTTATTGAAATTGCTGTATTACACCTAAATAATTTAAACTTTTAAACACTACCCCTTTTTTATATATCTTTAACATTACGTAACTTATACGTTTTCAATAACAACCCTGCAACCGCTGCAATGTGTTGCAATACTACAATGACTTGTACATTGTTAATATTACAACTTACAATCTGGGGGTTACATTAATCCACTTTATTCACCGTAAATGGTGTGCTCAACATTTAACCACCATCACTTAACTACCATTTCTAACACTTATATTATATATTTTTAACTCATCTATTAATCCTAACCCCTACATTTTATTATAACGTTAAAATGAGTCAGTCATTGTTAATGTTATAATCTACATTTGTAAAGGTTAAATTGATAGCCACAGACAACACCCCCCTTTTATTATACATTTTTACACTTTTACTCTTTTACACTTTAAATTGTCAAATTCAAATTTTACCGCCATTTTGACGGCATCAATTCCCAGGGTTGGCACTAATTGTGTAGTGTTCTCCCTCCAGTTTGGCTTGTACCTCGGCCATTACAATCTAACCTAGTTCACAATCACTGTTAGTCATCGTCTCAAACCAACATGTCCGGCGATGTGTGTTTGTAAATTTTAATCCTGTGACATCAACGTTTTAAACAAATTTTAATATGTTTCACTATTACTGCATCGAGCCTTTTCATTAATTCCGTATGTTCAACGGTTTATTTTTTCACATCTTCCATGTAAGTACATTTTCGCCAACACGTGCGTCGCGAACACGTGCATAACCTCATTTCATTTAACTTATAAAATTTTTCACTCTTGTAAATTATTTTGTAGCGTTATCCCTGAAGAAGCTAATAAACATTGGCGAAAGCTCGGTTTTATGATAAATAGATGATTTATTAACCACCCTTTTTGGTCGGATTCCCTGATACGAGGATTTTTCTTCGACATTTTTACTATATATATATATATATATATATATATATATATATATATATATATATATATATATATATATATATATATATATATATACCGGGTGACCCAGGGATCTGTAAAAGCCCCGTAACTTGTTTGCTATTTGAGATATGGACTTCTAGTTTTCTTGAACTGGTACCCACACTTATTCTACATATTTTAAAATTATGTATGTTTTTGTACAGGGTGTCCCAACATACATAACAGAACAAAGTTATGTTTTTTTTAAATGGAACACCCTATATGTTATACTTTATTTTCAACCCTCTTGAGAAGCTGATAAAAATAGTATTAGATAGTCTGGGTCTATTATGGATGGTTGGCTAGTTATGGGCAAATTTGTGGCAAAAACATGTACACATTAAAAACATTGCAGAAGCGTTTCTAGCAACGATAGCATCATTATCTATACACTAGAATATTTTCCACATCATAAAGAATAATACACATCGGCTTTGGTTCTCTTTTAATCATAGTGATATACAGGGTGTCAACATAAGCAAAACAATGGATAACTATTTTTTTTCAAATGGATCACCCCATATAAGTTGCCACTAATCTATGGCATTTTTAATAAGCTTTCCAATGATATACAGTTTGTATAACAAAATATTAAGGATTATTGAGATTTATCAATAAAAGCATTGTTCTTTTGCCACCTTCTGCTGATTTTTGGATTTTCAGCCAAAACTATACATTTTCATGAAAAATTATAAGAAACCAAAGTTGTAGAGCGAAAAATTTCCGATCGATGTGGGTCTTTCAACTTTTAAGATAATGCGTGCATTACCCGCCAGAGCGCGCAAAATCGTGACCGTATATGCATTTTAGCGTTTTTTATTAATAAATTGCATTATACTTTTTTTTTCGCACCCTTTAGCGGAAAAACGGAAAATTATAGGGAAATTAAAATGGCCCATATCGATTGAAAATATTCCGCTCTACAACTCTTAATAGAAGCAATTTGTGCCAAAAATGCATAGTTTTCCCTAAAAATGCAAATTGAAAATGTATGTATCAATTTTTGCGTTTTTCAATGGTTTTTTGTATTTTTATCGAAAACTATGCAGTTTGGGCAAACATTGCTTTTTTCAAGAGTTATAGAGCGGAATATTTTCAATCGATATAGGTCATTTGAATAATTCTATAGTTACCCGTTTTTCTGCTAGAGGACGTGGAAAATAAAGTATAGTGCAATTAATTAACAAAAAATTTAAGAAAAACGCTAAAATGCAAATGCACCCTGGCGGGCAATGCACGCATTATTGGAAAAGTCGAAAGACCTATGTCGATTGAAAATTTTCTGCTCTACAACTTTAGTCTCCTATAATTTTTTCATAAAATGCATAGTTTTGGCTGAAAATCCAAAAATGAGCAGGAGGTGACAAAAGAAAAATGTTTTTATGGATAAATCTCAAGAATCCTTAAGATTTCATTATACAAATTGTACATCATTGGAAAGCTTATTAAAAATTCCATGTACTGGTGGCAAGATATATAGGGTGTTCCATTTGAAAAAAAATAATTATCCAATATTTTGCGTATGTTGACACCCTGTATAGCAGTATGAACAAAAAAGAACCAAAGCCGATTTGTATTATTCTTCATGATGTGGAAAATTCTTCAGTGTATAAAAAATGACGATAGCTTTGCTAGGAGCGCTTCTGCAATTTTTTTAATGTGTCCTTGTTTTTGCCACAAATTTGCCCATAACTAACCAATCGTCCATAATAGACCCATGGTATCTTATACCATTTTTACCAGCTTCTCAGTAGGGTTAAAAATAAAGTATAAAATATAGGGTGTTCCATTTAAAAAAACATAACTTTGTTCTGTTATGTATATTGGGACACCCTGTACAAAAACATACATATTTTTAAAATACGTAGAATAAGTGTGGGTACCAGTTCAAGAAAACTAGAGGTCGATATCTCAAATAGCAAATAAGTTATGGGGCTTTTACAGATCCCTGGGTCACCCGGTATATAATATATATATACCCAGCGATCTGTAAAAGCCCCATAACTTATTTGCTATTTGAGATATCGACTTCTAGTTTTCTTTAACTGTTACCCACACTTATTCTACATATTTTAAAAATATGTATGTTTTTGTACAGGGTGTCCCAATATACATAACAGAACAAAGTTATGTTTTTTAAATGGAACACCCTATATTTTATTCGTTATTTTCAACACTCTTGAGAAGCTGATAAAAATAGTATAAGATAGTATGGTTCTATTATGGATGGTTGGTTAGTTATGGGCAAATTTGTGGGAAAAACAAGGACACTTTGAAAAAATTGCAGAAGCGCTCCTAGCAAAGCTAGCGTCATTTTTTATACACTAAAGAATTTTTCACATCATGAAGAATAATACAAATCGGCTTTGGTTATTTTTTGTTCATACTGCTATACAGGGTGTCAACATACGCAAAACAATGGATAACTATTTTTTTTTCAAATGGAACACCCTATTTAAGTTGCCACCAATCTATGGCATTTTTAATAAGCTTTCCAATGATATACAGTTTGTATAACAAAATTGTTAAGGATTCCTGAGATTTATCAATAAGAACATATTTCTTTTGCCACCTTCTGCCGATTTTTTTATTTTCAGCCAAAACTATGCATTTTCAGGAAAAATTATAAGAAACCAAAGTTGAAGAGCGAAAAATTTCTGATCGATATAGGTCTTTCAACTTTTAAGATAATGCGTGCATTGCCCGACAGAGCGCGCAAAATCGTGACCGTATATGCATTATAGCGTTTTCTTTCAAATTTTTGATTAATAAATTGCACGATACTTTATTTTCCGCACCCTCTAGCGGAAAAACGGGAAATTCTAGGGAAATTCAAATGACCAATATCGATTGAAAATGTTCCGCTCTACAACTCTTAATAGAAGCAATTTTTGCCCAAAATGCATAGTTTTCGCAAAAAATGCAAATTGAAAATGTATGTATAAATTTTTACGTTTTTTAATGGTTTTTTGCATTTTTAGCGAAAACTATGCATTTTGGCCAAAAAATGCTTCTTTTAAGAGTTGCAGAGCGGAATATTTTCAATCGATGTAGGTCATTTGAATTATTCTACAATAACCCGTTTTTCCGCTAGAGGGCATGAAAATAAAGTATAGTGCAATTAATTAATAAAAAAAAACGCTAAAATGCATATACGGTCACGATTTTACGCACTCTGGCGGGCAATGCACGAATTATTCGAAAAGTCGAAAGACCGATATCGATCGAAAATTTTCCGCTCTACAACTTTGATTTCCTATTACTTTTTCAGAAAATTGATATTTTTAGCTGAAAATCCAAAAATGAGCAGGAGGTGACAAAAGAAAAATGTTTTTATGGAAAAATCTCAAGAATCCTTAATATTTCATTATACAAATTGTACATCATTGGAAAGCTTATTAAAAATGCCATGCAATGGTGGTAAGATATATAGGGTGTTCCATTTGAAAAAAAATAGTTATCCATTGTTTTGCGTATGTTGACACCCTGTATAGTAGTATGAACAAAAAAGAACCAAAGCCGATTTGTATTATTCTTCATGATGTGAAAAATTCTTTAGTGTATAAAAAATGACGCTAGCTTTGCTAGGAGCACTTCTGCAATTTTTTCAATGTGTCCTTGTTTTTGCCAGAAATTTGCCCATAACTAACCAACCATCCATAATAGACCCATGGTATCTTATACTATTTTTTACAGCTTCTCAAGAGGGTTGAAAATAAAGTATAAAATATGGGGTATTCCATTTAAAAAAACATTACTTTGTTCTGTAATGTATACTGGGACACCCTGTACAAAAACATATATATTTTCAAAATATGCAGAATAAGTGTGGGTACCAGTTCAAGAAAACTAGAAGTCGATATCTCAAATAGCAAATAAGTTATAGGGCTTTTACAGAACCCTGGGTCACCCGGTATATATATATATATATACCGGGTGACCCAGGGATCTGTAAAAGTCCCATAACTTATTTGCTATTTGAGATATCGACTTCTAGTTTTCTTAAACTGGTACCCATAACTATTCTACATATTTTAAAAATATGTATGTTTTTGTACAGGGTGTCCCAGTTTAAGTAACAGATCAAAGTTATGTTTTTTCCAATGGAACACCCTATATTTTATACTTCATTTTCAACCCTCTTGAGAAGCTGATAAAAATAGTATAAGATAGTATGGGTCTATTATGGACGGTTGGTTAGTTATGGGCAAATTTGTGGCAAAAACAAGGACACATTGAAAAAATTGCAGAAGCGCTCCCAGCAAAGCTGACGTCATTTTTTATACACTTAAGAATTTTCCACATCATGAAGAATAATACAAATTGACTTTGGTTCCTTTTTGTTCATACTGCTATACAGGGTGTCAACATATGCAAAATATTGGATAACTATTTTTTTTCAAATGGAACACCCTATATATCTTGCCACCAATGCATGGAATTTTCAATAAGCTTTTCAATGATGTACAATTTGTCTAATGAAATATTAAGGATTCTTGAGATTTATCCATAGATACATTTTTCTTTTGTCACCTCCTGCTAATTTTTGGATTTTCAGCCAAAACTATGCATTTTCTGAAAAAATAATAAGAGACCAAAGTTGTAGAGCGGAAAATTTTCAATCGATATAGGTATTTCGACTTTTCCAATAATTCAAACATTGCCCGCCAGAGTGCGCAAAATCGTGACCGTATACGCATTTTAGCGTTTTTCTCAAAATTTTTGTTAATTAATTGCACTATACTTTATTTTCCACATCCTCTAGCAGAAAAACGGGTAATTATAGAATTATTCAAATTACCTACATCGATTGAAAATATTCCGCTCTACAACTCTCAAGAGAAGCAATTTTTGCCCAAAATGCATAGTTTTTGCTAAAAATGCAAAAAACCATTGAAAACGCAAAAATTGATACATACTTTTTCAATTTGAATTTTTAGGCAAAACTATGCACTTTTGGCAAAAATTGCTTTTATTGAGAGTTGTAGAGCGATACATTTCCAATCGATATGGGCCATTTTAATTTCCCTATAATTTCCCGTTTTTTCCGCTAGAGGGTGCGGAAAATAAAGTATAGTGCAATTTATTAATAAAAAATTTGAAAAGAAAACGCTAAAATGCATATACGGTCACGATTTTGCGCGCTCTGGCGGGCAATGCACGCATTATCTTAAAAGTTGAAAGACCCATATCGATCGAAAATTTTTCGCTCTACAACTTTGGTCTCTTATTATTTTTCATGAAAATGCATAGTTTTGGCTGAAAATCCAAAAAGCAGGAAAAGGTGGCAAAAGAAATATGTTTTTATTTATAAATCTCAAGAATCCTTAATATTTTGTTATACAAACTGTGTATCATTGGAAAGCTTATTAAAAATGCCATAGATTGGCGGCAAATTATATAGGGTGTTCCATTTGAAAAAAAATAGTTATCCAATATTTTGCATATGTTAACACCCTGTATAGCACTATGAATAAAAGAGAACCAAAGCCGATGTGTATTATTCTTTATGATGTGGGAAATTTTCTAATGTATAAATAATGATGCTATCTTTGCTAGGAACACTTCTGCAATGTTTTCAATGTGTACATGTTTTTGGCACAAATTTGCCAATTACTAACCAACCGTCCATAATAGACCCATAGTATCTTATACTATTTTTATCAGCTTCTCAAGAGGGTTGAAAATAAAGTATACAATATAGGGTGTTCCATTTAAAAAAACATAACTTTGTTCTGTTATGTATATTGGGACACCCTGTACAAAAACATACATATTTTTAAAATATGCAGAATAAGTGTCGGTAGCAGTTCAAGAAAACTAGAGGTCGATATCTCAAATAGCAAATAAGTTATGGGACTTTTACAGATCCCTGGGTCACCCGGTATATATATATATATATATATATATACGTATCTAACCGACTTTACTAGACCCGCCATAAAGATTGAACAAACTTGAGACCACCTTTTATACAGATTCACTATATTTAATCCACCTCAATAAGCCCAACACACGGCTATTACAAAGTGGCGACCAATTGTATAAAAATTGTTGTTCAACCGACCTACCTAAGCCTTGCGGCGTTGCCTAAATGTTCCGTGTGCTGGCAGATATCATTCTTCAGTGCGATGTTTCGATAAACAAGTGCTTGCGTTTTAAGTTTATATGTACATGAATTTTTACTCGCCGATGACGCGGTGCACGATTTTAGAGGAGGCGACTCCGCAGATGAATATATACCCTGTGATGCTGAAAGTTCTTGTGATTCAACAGTTTCTTCAAATACTATATAATACGTATTGAGTATAATGCAATAACGAAATAAATAATTTCAAGAAACCTAAATGTTTATAATCGTTCAGGCCATCTATTTTATGAGTCCATATAGTTAGATACTACTCCGCTGCACAAAGGGAATACCGCGTGGCGATCAACGTGTAAAATAGTATTGGTGGATGGCGCTGAAAGAGTGTGGTGGAAGGATATATTGAAGAATCTGAGTACCAGAAGTTAAAATTGCAAACAAAATATTAAATCCGGTAAATACTACAGTTTACCTTCTCTCCACATCATCTGGAACAGTTTCTAATAGCAATGATTAAAATATTAATGAAATATGTGAAGACGGGATTAATTTATCTGGACACTTTACTAATTGTACTTTTAATTTTAATATTATCAAAAATGATAAATAAACTGAAATAATTCTTATTCTTATTTTATTCCTACAATGATGCCCTGTTTTTAAGTCTGCTGTGGCAGATTTAACGACCGTTGCTATGTATACTATTCATAGCAACGGTCGTTAAAATTCGTTGATATAGAAATATTGCGTACATAAAAGGTTATTTAGATGGTTTCTTGGTTTCTTATGACAACGTTAAATAAGTCTATGTGTAAAATTAAAAAAAAAAATTGAATATTTTTTCAATGAAGAAGTCTTAAAGTTCGTGTTCTTTTAGATTATTTACAAATATGTGGAATGTATTCTTTGTTATTTCATTTTATTTATTGTAAGTACCCTGTTATAATCTGTATTTTGTAAAAATAAATCCATACATTTAAAGTCACAAAAATAGAAATAATCTATAAAATGTCAATACAATAATATATACAGGGTTGGGCAAATGCGTCGGAACACCTGATTTCTGGCTAAACGTCTGTGTTTTTCTTATTACTTTTAAAGGAAATGTTTATGAGTTTATTTATTTCATTTAGTGACGTCCTTTCATTTTTAACTGCTAACCAATGTTTTAAGATATGACATCATTGGCAGTTTTTCTAAATGGATCACCCTGTATATTTTTACATTTTCAAATAAACACCTTTTCAGCAATTACAATGATATAGGGTTTGGTGGGTTTACGACTTGTGGTTTTTTAAATAATAAATAAATAATGGAAAATAAAATTTGTGAATTTTCTGAAGCTTTTGCACAACCCTTGAAACGTTTGATTTAGAAATATTGTAATTTGTGTCAATAAATGCTGCATTAAAAATATTGCATGC
The DNA here is from genome assembly GCA_910593695.2 of Ocypus olens. Lineage (NCBI taxonomy): Eukaryota > Metazoa > Arthropoda > Insecta > Coleoptera > Staphylinidae > Ocypus > Ocypus olens. The sequence continues at coordinate 22,890,977 of OU343053.1, read as the reverse complement.
ACCTTACAGAGATTTCTGCTAATTTCCAAAAATTAGCCATCATTAACAATGTAATTATTTCACGTTCAGTTGGTGAACTAACATAATTGAACAGCAATGTTAATATTTCACATGGATAACATCTGTCGGTGACAGAAAACATAAAAAAACACGAAAGTTTTTTTTATCAGGAAACAGTGTAAAAAGCCACCTCACTGTAGAATTATTTTATTTAATATTTAAAAAACCACAAGTCAAACACCCATCAAACTTCATATCTTTGTAATTGCTGGAAAAGTGTCGCCGATGACGTCATATCTCGCGAAAGAGAGTAGCTGCTGAAAATCAAAATATGTCAGTGAATAGAATAAATAAATCCATAAACATTTCTTTTAAAAGTAATAAGAAAAAACAGACATTTAGCCAGAAATCAGGTGTTCCGACACATTTATACACACCCTGTATATGTATATATGAGGCATTATTTTACAAATCGAACGGAAATATTGGGTCTAAAATTTGTACGCGTTTCCTATACAAAATAAGCCGACCCGTATTTTCGCATTTTTTATCGTCGGTATTTTTGAAAATACAGACACTAAAAGTTTTGAAAACTCGCTAATTATGCATGTCTTTAGATCGCTATAACTCCCTAAAAACTATTAGTCGTATGGAGCTCAGTTAGAGCTTATTTTAAAGGTAATGGAACTCTCTGAATTAAATTAAATTCAATTCAATTCAATTCTTCATTCTGATGTTAATTAATATTACTTTTGTTGTTAATTTTTAATTATTATAAACAATTAAAATATTAAAAGTAATTTTACTACTCAAGGCCATCACTTTAAAAATTTGAACAAAATACCATTGTGTGCCTCATTTTCGTTCATATAAAAATCTATTTTTTCAATGGTCATTTGATTACATCATATGAAAGAAATTAATTTGTACGACAAAACACGCTACCCGGCGCGCGACTGCGAGCGCTTGGTCCGTGGCGTCGTACTTTAGCAATAATTAAGTGTGAAATTAAAAGAAAGGTAACAAATATTATAATTGACTAATTGACTGTTATTTATTGTTAAATAGCAATTTTCTAATGAGATATCACTGAGGGGGTGTTGCCATTAAAAAAAAATGAGCCGGGGTGGCTACAGCCCCAGGGGTTGCAAGGTGAAGGTCATTTTTGTGGTAATACTGATTCCCCCACATACCCTAGAAACAGTTTTGAGAAATTTTTTATATCTTTTTTAGGTCTATACTTATAGAGCATTGCTCGTTTTTAAATAGATACCCGGTATATATAAGTAATAAATAACATCATACAGATGGGACAGTTAAACTTTTTAGAATGAAATTAATTATCCGCCATTATGATATCATGGTAAACCTTTGTTTCCAATGCAAAATAATTGTAAAGTTTTTATCTCGATAAATACCCTGCAGCAACAATAGAGTAAGGTACCAAATCATTCAGCTTAAAAAGCTTTAAAAATAATTTGAAGACCGATTCTGTCATAATTAATCAAATCAAATCAAATCAAAATCAAATTTATTTATACATAGTTTGTACATACATTGTAACATAAAATACATCCAATGGAACAAAACTAATACAAATACGTCAATAAAACTAAAGCAGAGTACCGAAGAAATAATACATAGTACATAAAATAAAAGCAAAACTGCCAGAAACATACTGTGGGCCGATAGTCACCAAGACTATATAATTCGGTTTCAATTATTCTGACGACTTTTTTCTGAAGTAAGAAAATATTATTTGCTGCAGGACTGCCACCGTAGAATATTATCCCGTATCTTAATTGGGACTCGAAGTTGGTATGGCATAAAAGCAGTAAATGTTTTGTTTCAAAGGTTCCTTTTAGCAACCTTATGGAATACACGATCGAGTTCAATTGGTTATTAACTGCGAACAATGCTCGTTCCAACGTAGTTGGTAATCTATTGTGACGCCAAGTGCTTTTATGTAACACTTTTCAAGTGAATTTTTACTTTCTCCGTTACGAAGTACGAGAAAGTATTGTGATCGTGATTTTTTTTCAAAAATTTTTTTTACGGAAATATCCGTTTTGGGGTCCCTAGATGTCATTTCAACAATTTCTGGAATTTTTTTTTTGTGTCTGTGTGTGTGTGTGTGTGTGTCTGTGTGTGTGTGTGTATGTGTGTGTGTGTGTGTCTGTGTGTGTCTGTGTGTGTGTGTGTCTGTCTGTGTGCGCTGTATCTCAAAAACCAATGGAGCAATTGATATGAAACTTTGAACATAAGTTTTATTTGATAATCCGAAGAACTGAAAAGCTTTTGGTAAAATTTCGTACACCGGAAGTGGGTGTTTACCTTAACTGTTTTTTGTTTTTTGCCAATATTTTCTTCAATATAAAAAATATCACAAAAACATTTAAACAAACATCGAAGAAAACAAAGAAGTGAATAGCTTTTGCTTGAAAATATTTTTCATAAAATCATTGCTATTCGAGAAAAAAATTTATTAATTTTTTTTAATTTTTGGTTTATAATTATGAAACGATAATAGTTACAGCAATTTTATGTCAATAATAATTATAGAGAATACCAAAATGAACAACTTCTAAAGAATAAGTTTTTTTCAAAATCTTGTTAGTTTTCGAGTAAACCTAGTTTTTGCATTTGAAGTAAAAATTTTCCATCTTTCATAATTTTGACGTTTTAAACGTCAGTTTCAGCCGAGTTTACGCAACGCTCGATGTACATTTAAAATATGATTTCAATTGAAAATAAACCCATGAAAACGTAAATATAAAGTCGGAGAAAGTAACATGATGGCCACATCACCATTTTTTAGGTTTGTTTTTTCTCGATTTAATACCAGTTTGTTTATGTTTAGCCAATTTTCGATTTTATTTATCGTAACCTAAGTTCTCGCTTTAAGTTCATTAATATTTTTTCCTGCCCCTAAGACACATATATCATCAGCATAATTTACCAATTTCGCCTCCGTAGGTGAGATACATTTTGGCAAATCATTGACATAAATTATAAAGAGTATTGGTCCCAGAACACTCCCCTGCGATTCAATATTTTGGGTTTTGATTTATGACTTATTTCTACGGTTTTCTAAAATTGTTTTTATTAAATCGTGACACTTTCCTCGTATACCGTAGGAGTAAAGTTTATTTAAAAGAATCGAATGATCCACTGTGTCGAACGCCTTAGAGAGGTCAAGAGATACTCCAATAGGCATTTCCCCCCTCTCCAAGGCAGTTACTGTCTGCACATATTCAAAAAGAGCCGTAGAAGTAGATTTTTTTTCTAAAAAAACATGCTGTGCTTCATTCCATAGTTTATACTCATTAAAAAAATCAATAATTCGTGATGCAAGAATTTTCTCGGCAATTTTTGAAAAGATATTCAGGAGAATTATCGGTCTGTAGTTTGAAAAGATTTTAGTATCACCACTTTTAAAAATCGGTTTTAATATACCTAATTTCAAAACATCGGGAAATGTTCCTTGTTCAAACATATGGTTTATTAGTAGGGGAGCCACTATTATCACATTTCAAATTTTACATAGTCCCTATGGCTCGCTTTGCAATACAACACCCTGTATATCAGTGCTTTTACTGTTCTTTATGCTATTTATTGTATCCCTTATTTTTATTTCTCTGACCTTTTAAAATTAAATTTGTTACCACAGTCTATATTAATATCACAGATATAGTTTGTTTGTAACTATTATAATATGATACTATACAATGATTTAATTTCAGTACTAATATAAAATATCTATTTAATTTTAAGCTAATTAGACAACGGAAAATATATTATTGGTACTATTATAAATAGTTGTATATTCAATTATTCATGAACTACGCAAGATTTTAAATTAAATAGTGATTTTAAAATAAACATTATAATGATGCACATACTTTATAAAGTACTTCAAATATTTAACGGGATATTTTTCAGTAAAGAAATTGGAAAGTCCGTGTCCTTTTAGATCATTCTTAAATATTTGTATTTTATTCTAAGAAATGTCAACTTATCTATAAGTCCCTTATAAATTCGCAATTAGTTTTAATAGGATCATTTGTATAAAAACCTTCAACCTTAAAGTTAATCAAAATCAATTAAGCAATTCTAATAGTAAATAATAATTTTAATATCCTATTTCCAAAATTGGGGTAAGTTGCAGAGACGGCTGGCGGCGTAACCACACCTATATGTATTACCTCTGCTACCTCGGCCGTACCATGAGTCACCCCACAAGCCGTCACTGGTCATAAACAAAAAGAAATTTTGTAAGGCCAGATTCGTATGTACATTTTTATTTTAACCCTACGGTAGGTGCGCGGTCTACAGTCGACCGGGAAGAATCCATCGCTATTTGGAGTGCAATAAATCACACTATTGCATAAAATCACTAAACTCAAGTGACTAAAAATCTAAATTGAGATGTTTTTTTAATTACTACTTATAAGGATGCATGCACAAATAACGCGAATTATCGAGTTATAATCGTTTTTAAAAGACTGGTCTATAACTAGTTCGCGCGCCTAACGTAGAGTTAAATACATCATACACATCGCGTTTTATGATAAAAAAAAGTGGAGAACGATGTTGCCAGACTGCCTGCATGAGATCGTCGGTACGACATGGTGGTATTGTATATAATATATACAGATCGACCGGACTACCTCTGGTGAGCAATCGCATCAACTAAAATTGTATAAAATGGTGATATTCGACCACATTTTGGGACCCACCTAAAATTGGTCTATAATCAAAGTACACTTGTAGTAATCGATAAACACAAGAAAACGTTTTCAGACCCGCAGCCGGGTCTGATAACGTCTTTTTTGGTCTGGCTTTGTAGGTGGAATATGGCAAGTTGGGTCTGTATACGCGGTTAAACAAATCTATATATATATATATATATATATATATATATATATATATATATAGGTGCTGGAGGGAAGTAACGGTCGTACTTATTGGGAATAGTAACAAATTTTTTCGAAGAAAAGTCCACGTATCAGGGAATCCGACCAAAAAGGGGTGTTAATAAGTCATCTATTTATCATATACCGAGCTCTCTCAAATAAAGCAAATAAAGATTAGCGAAAGCTCGGTATATGATAAATTTGGTCGGATTCCCTGATACGAGGACTTTTCTTCGAAAAAATTTGTTACTATATACCGGGTGACCCAGCGATCTGTAAAAGCCCCATAACTTATTTGCTACTTGAGATATCGACTTTTAGTTTTCTTGAACTGGTACCCACACTTATTCTCCATATTTTAAAAATATATATGTTTTTGTACAGGGTGTCCCAATATAAATAACAGATCAAAGTTATGGTTTTTTTAATAGAACACCCTATATTTTATACTTTATTTTTAACCCTCTTGAGAAGCTGATAAAAATAGTATAAGATACCATGGGTCTATTATGGACGGTTGGCTAGTTATGGGCAAATTTGTAGCAAAAACATGTACACATTAAAAAATTGCAGAAGCGCTCCTAGCAATGCTAGCGATATTTTTTGTACATTAAAGAATTTTCCACATCATGAAGAATAATACAAATCGGTTTTGGTTCTTTTTTGTTCATACTGCTATACAGGGTGTCAACATACGCAAAACAATTGATAACTATTTTTTTTCAAATGGAACACCCTATATATCTTGCCACCAATGCATGACATTTTTGATAAGCTTTCCAATGTTATACAATTTGTATAATGAAATATTAAGGATTCTTGAGATTTATATATAAAAACATTTTTCTTTTGTCATCTCCTGCTCATTTTTGGATTTTCGGCCAAAACTATCGATTTTCTGAAAAAATAATAAGAGACCAAAGTTGTAGAGCGGAAAATTTTCGATTGATATCGGTCTTTCGACGTTTCCAATAATGCGTGCATTGCCCGCCAGAGTGCACAAAATCGTGACCGTATATCCATTTTAGCGTTTTTTCAAATTGTTTATTAATTAATTGCACTATACTTTATTTTCCACGCCCTCTAGCAGAAAAACGGGTAATTGTAGAATAATTCAAATGATCTACATCGATTGAAAATGTTCCGCTCTACAATTCTCAATAGAATTTTTGCTCTAAATGCATAGTTTTCGCTGAAAATTCAAAAGCCATTCAAAAACGCGAAAATGGATACAAACATTTTCAATTTACATTTTTAGCGAAAACTATGCATTTTGGGCAAAAATTGCTTCTATTAAGAGTTGTAGAGCGGAACATTTTCAATAGATATTGGTCATTTGAATTTTCCTATAATCCCCGTTTTTCCGCTAGAGGGTGCGGAAAATAAGTATACTGCAATTTATTAATACAAATTTGAAAAGAAAACGCCAAAATGCATATACAGTCACGATTTTGCGCGCTCTGGCGGGCAATGCACGCATTATCTGAACAATTGAAAGACCTATATCGATCGGAAATTTTCCGCTCTACAATTTTGTCTTCTTATAGTTTTTTCCAGAAAATGCATAGTTTTGGCTGAAAATCCAAAAATCAGCAGAAGGTGACAAAAGAAATATGTTTTTATTGATAAATCTCAAGAATCCTTAATATTTTCTTATACAAACTGTATATCATTAGAAAGCTTATTAAAAATGCCATAGATTGGTGGCAACATATATAGGGTGTTCCATTTGAAAAAAAATAGTTATCCATTGTTTTGCGTATGTTAACACCCTGTATAGCAATATAAACAAAAAAGGACCAAAGCCGATGTGAATTATTCTTCATGACGTGGAAAATTTTCTAGTGTATAAAAAATTATGCTATCTTTGCTAGGAACGCTTCTGCAATGTTTTCAATGTGTACATGTTTTTGCCACAAATTTGCCCATAACTAACCAACCGTCCATAATAGACCCATGGTATCTTATACAATTTTTATAACCTTCTCAAGAGGGTTGAAGATAAAGTATGAAATATAGGGTGTTCTATTAAAAAAAACATAACTTTGTTCTGTTATGTATACTGGGACACCCTGTACAAAAACATATATATTTTTAAAATATGTAGAATAAGTGTGGGTACCAGTTCAAGAAAACTAGAAGTCGATATCTCAAATAGTAAATAAGTTATGGGGCTTTTACAGATCACTGGGTCACCCGGTATATACAGAGTGACCCATTTGAAAGCGGGCCACCCTCATAATTTTTTTATTTATGGAGCGATTTTAACGAATTTTTTTTTTAATGTGGAGGGGGGAAAGGTTTATTTTGGCGCTAAGCGGCGTCCAGTTTTTTTTTTAACCAAAGCCTACGAGATAACATTTAGAGCTGCAAAATCCATAATTCATATTAGCGATTTTTTCATTAAAAATCCGCGTACGCCACTGGAATTGGCGTCCTCTAAAATAGATCTGTACCAAGTTTCATGAAAAAATATTCAACATTAACGATTCTATGACTAAATTACTGACAAGTTGTTTATTATGCAATAAGAAGCTTTTTATCTAGTAACCCATGCGATAAAAAATGAATTACAACGACTTTATTTAATAACAGTCTTTTACAGACATTCTTCTAAAATAATATTAAATTAACACACATGAATTAATTTTAAATTGTGGATTTTTCAACTAAATCTACATTTATTTGAATGCATTTATTATATCGTTTTTTAATATTTGCCATAACATTAGACAATTGATGTGGTGTAATTTTAGCGCATGCCTGTCTTATTCTTTCGCGCAGTTCTTCTGCGTTGGTTGGACGAGTATTGTAGACTTTTTCCTTAATAAACCCCCATAGAAAAAAATCTAGGGGAGTTAAGTCAGGAGACCTGGGAGGAAACTGCATTAATCTACTATTTCGGCCTATCCACCGATTTGGAAAATTTTCCTCCAGCCACGCTCACACAGTCCTGGCATTGTGGATAAAACAGCCATCTAACTGAAACAGTAGGCCAGCCACTACTGCAAGTGAAAGTTCATCAACAGCATCCGAAAATTTATTGTTTAAAAAATGTAAAAAACTTTGGCTATTCAAATTGCCTTCAAAAAAGAAGGGGCCAATTATTCTGGTATTTAATATACCGCACCATACGTTTACCTTCTGTGAATATTGTCGCCTACAGTTTATTACCCCTTCCGGATTTTCTTGTGCGCACTGTCTCGTGTTCTGGGAATTTACCGTCCCATTGGTTGTAAATGTGGCCTCGTCACTAAACAATTTTTTTTTTCTAAATTTATGTCATTAAGGTATTCTCCTTGGCACCATAAGCAATATTCCATTCGCTTATCATTATCACCTTCTTCTAAGGAGTGGAGAAATTTCGCTTTATAAGGCTTCATATTACTGTATTTTTTAAGGTTTCTTCTTATTGTTTCCCGTGGTAACTGGAGGTCCAAACTTGCAACTCTCAAACTTTTTTCGGATTTACGATGAAATAATTGCGAATTCGTTCATTGCTTTTTCGTGGCCGTTGTACTACATTCATATTTTTTAAAATGTGCTGAGATACAGCTCCGAATTCGTTAAAAATATTGCACACTCGCACAACGGTAGACTTGCTAATATTTTGAAGTTGTCTGTCATTAAAAATTCGAGATACTTCCCTTCCAGACCTGTCTCTGTCACCACGAAGTTTTACTATTTCAATCTTATGTTGTAACGTTAAATTATGAGCCATACTTATTGACAGTGTACTTACGGAACAGTACGTAAATTTCACTATTTAACTGACATTTGACATTTTTGTCTTATTATTTCATCTGTGACTTTAGTAATTGCAAAGCCTACTATTATGATTTGTTCATCTGTGTGTAGCTGTATTCTTAATGCATAAAAAACAACTTGTGAGTAATTTGGTTATAGAATCGTTAATGTTGAATATTTTTTCATGAAACTATATATATATATATATATATATAAATAATTTCCCTGAAGAAGGAATAAACGAATTCCGAAAGCTTGGTTTTATGATAAAGTAAATAGGACTTTTCTTGCCCCTTGGTCGAATCCCCGTTACGGAATAAGATTCCGAATTTTCACATTTAACTCCAACAAGTGACGACCGTTACTTCCCCTCGCTATATATATATATATATATACCGGGTGTGGCACTTAAGACGCCTCGGACCATAGCTCCTTTACGATAAAAGCTATCGAAAAAAATCTAAGAACAAAGTGGTGCATAGTTACCGTCGCTATATTTTAAAAATATTTCTAATCATCAGTGGCGTGCCGTACTCCAGTGGCGTACCAAACTTATGTTTTTTTAAATGGAATGCCCTATTTTTTATTGCAGATTTGGAAAGTGCTCGACGAGTACTTATTTTTTTATCTAACATGTTATACTCTTCACTTTAGCGGTTTCGCTGTTATAACCCCTTCTTTCAAAATTGCGCCCCATTTTTGAGATTTTTTTGTAGAGAAACTAATTGACGCCGGCGCCTAAATTTTGAATTGAGGTACAGGTTAAGACCTCGTATACCTTCACATAATTTTTTTTCGGGTAATTTATGGCAAAAAAATGATTTTTGATTGATCTTCGCATGTTGTCATTTTTTCCGAAAATTTCAAATGGCACCCCCCTAAAAAAATTACGGCGTTGTACAGCCAAAACTCTAAATTTTTCATTGGTGTAAAAAAAATTACATATTGCATAACAAAATTTCGGAGAAAAAAGGAATTTCATCGCAAATGTCGGGAAACGTTTTCCGTTCCCAAGTGTGCCATGAGAAAACAAAAGATTGGTAATTGTCAAAGTACCAAAACAAATACACAAATACGGTCAACATAATAGTATGTACCTATTTATTCAACATGATATGAAAAATGCAGATAAAGAAAATTTAACAACTTAAACTAAATGTTCGAAATGACGACCTTCCTGCTGGAGGCATAACCGCAACTTCTGGTGATATACCGCAGTTCATTATTTTCGGTAATAACTGCCTTCTTTCTAACTCTCCTTGGCCGTTTCAGACTTCCCGTAGTAGTAAATCTCTCCAACACTTTTTGAAACGCACGTTCATTTGGATGTGCCCTGTGCGGATATCTCGCAGCGTACACTCGTGATGCCAAGAAACAATTCTTGTTACATTCTCCAAGAATAAATATCATGTCAACCATTTCCTCTTGAGTTCGGAACATTTTTAGAACGTTTATCAAAAATGACTTATGGCTGCTACTGACGTCTAATAATTTACTTTGACAATTACCAATCTTTTGTTTTCTCATGGCACACTTGGGAACGGAAAACGTTTCCCGACATTTGCGATGAAATTCCTTTTTTCTCCGAAATTTTGTTATGCAATATGTAATTTTTTTTACACCAATGAAAAATTTAGAGTTTTGGCTGTACAACGCCGTAATTTTTTTAGGGGGGTGCCATTTGAAATTTTCGGAAAAAATGACAACATGCGAAGATCAATCAAAAATCATTTTTTTGCCATAAATTACCCGAAAAAAAATTATGTGAAGGTATACGAGGTCTTAACCTGTACCTCAATTCAAAATTTAGGCGCCGGCGTCAATTAGTTTCTCTACAAAAAAATCTCAAAAATGGGGCGCAATTTTGAAAGAAGGGGTTATAACAGCGAAACCGCTAAAGTGAAGGGTATAACATGTTAGATAAAAAAATAAGTACTCGTCGAGCACTTTCCAAATCTGCAATAAAAAATAGGGCATTCCATTTAAAAAAACATAAGTTTGGTACGCCACTGGAGTACGGCACGCCACTGATGATTAGAAATATTTTTAAAACATAGCGACGGTAACTATGCATCACTTTGTTCTTAGATTTTTTTCGATAGCTTTTATCGTAAAGGAGCTATGGTCCGAGGCGTCTTAAGTGCCACACCCGGTATATATTACATAAGAACTAAAGATATATTACAGAAGAATTATAGATTAATTACAGAAGAATTAAAGATATATTACAGAAGAACTAAAGATATATTACAGAAGAACTAAAGATATATTACAGAAGAACTAAAGATATATTGCAGAAAAACTATAGATATATTACAGAAGAACTGGATATTTTACAGAAAAACAATAGATATATTACAGAATAATTATATAAATATTTTTATATAATATATACGTATATATTTTTACCTAAAAATGGCGGACATTTATCCATTTATTTGCTCTCGATTTTCTCCAGATATTATATAATATGTCCAAAATATTACATAAATATTATGTATATATTATATAATTTGGTTTGCTGGGTATATATATATATATATATATATATATATATATATATATATATATATATATATTTGCAAATTTTTTTCATCATCTGACCGAGAATCTCGTTAGCACTTTATCTACAGTTATTCACATGTACGGTCGTTAAAAATTCTCCTATATACCGGGTGACCCAGGGATCTGTAAAAGCCCCATAACTTATTTCCTATTTGAGATATCGACTTCTAGTTTTCTTAAACTGGTACCCACACTTATTCTACATATTTTAAAAATATGTATGTTTTTGTACAGGGTGTCCCAATATACATAACAGAACAAAGTTATGTTTTTTTAAATGGAACACCCTATATTTTATACTTTATTTTCAACCCTCTTGAGAAGCTGATTAAAATAGTATAACATACTATGGGTCTATAATGGACGGTTGGTTAGTTATGGGCAAATTTGTGGCAAAAACATGTACACATTGAAAACATTGCAGAAGCGTTCCTAGCAAAGATAGCATCATTATTTATACACCAGAAAATTTCCCACATCATAAAGAATAATATACATCGGCTTTGGTTCTCTTTTATTTATAGTGCTATACAGGGTGTCAACATACGCAAAACAATGGATAACTATTTTTTTTCAAATAGAACACCCTGTATAAGTTGCCACCAATCTATGGCATTTTTATTGAGCTTTCTAATGATATACAGTTTGTTTAACAAAATATTAAGGATTTTTGAGATTTATCAATAAAAACATACTTGTTTTGTCACCTTCTGCTGATTTTTGGATTTTCAGCCAAAACTATGCATTTTCAGGAAAAATTATAAGAGACCAAAGTTGTAGAGCGAAAAATTTCCAATCGACATATGTCTTTAAACTTTTAAGATAATGCGTGAATTGTACCCCAGAGCGCGTAAAATAGTGACCGTATATGCATTTTAGCGTTTTTCTCAAATTTTTTATTAATAAATTGCACTATACTTTATTTTCCGCACCCTCCAGCGGAAAAACGGGAAATTATAGGAAAATTAAAATGGCCCTTATCGATTGAAAATGTTCCGCTCTACAACTCTTAATAGAAGCAATTTTTGCCAAAAACGCATAGTTTTCCCTAAAAATGCAAATTGAAAATGTATATATCAATTTTTGCGTTTTTCAATGTTTTTTTGCATTTTTAGCGAAAACTATGCATTTTGGGCAAAAATTCCATCTTTTAAGAGTTGTAGAGCGGAATATTTTCAATCGATGAAGGTTATTTGAATAATTCTATAATTACCCGTTTTTCTGCTAGAGGACGTGGAAAATAAAGTATAGTGCAATTAATTAACAAACAATTTGAGAAAAACGCTAAAATACATATACGGTCACGATTTTGCGCACTCTGGCGGGCAATGCACGCATTATTGGAAAATTCGAAAGACCTATATCGATCGAAAATTGTTCGCTCTACAACTTTGGTTTCTTATTATTTTTTCAGAAAATTAATAGTTTTGGCTGAAAATCCAAAAATGAGCAGGAGGTGACAAAAGAAAAATGTTTTTATGGATAAATCTCAAGAATCCTTAATATTTCATTATACAAATTGTACATCATTGGAAAGCTTATTAAAAATTTCATGCATTGTTGGCCAGATATATAGGGTGTTCCGTTTGAAAAAAAATAGTTATCTATTATTTTGCGTATGTTGACACCCTGTATAGCACTATGAATAAAAGAGAACCAAAGCCGATTTGTATTATTCCTCATGATGTGGAAAATTCTTTAGTGTATAAAAAACGACGCTAGCATTGCTAGCAGCGCTTCTGCAACTTTTTCAATGTGTCCTCGTTTTTGCCACAAATTTGCTCATAACTAACCAACCGTCCATAATAGACCCATAGTATCTTATACCATCTTTATCAGCTTCTCAAGAGGGTTGAAAATAAAGTATAAAATATAGGGTGTTCCATTTAAAAAAACATAACTTTGGTCTGTTATGTATACTGGGACACCCTGTACAAAAACATACATATTTTTAAAATATGTAGAATAAGTGTGGGTACCAGTTCAAAAAAACTAGAAGTCAATATCTCAAATAGCAAATAAGTTATGGAGCTTTTACAGATCGCTGGGTCACCCGGTATATATAGTGAAGTGTGAGGTGTAACGGGAGAAAGGTCCAGAATTTCGATATAGTCCGCAGGGAGCAATAAACCAGATGTAGTGTGTGCTCAGTCACTATATTTCGCTATAAGTAGCCAACGTTTCGCGTAAAACATTTACGCATCATCAGGGCCTAAAATTAAATGTTACAATAAATTTTAGTGAGGAGTGAAATGATCAAAATTGAGAAAAATTTTACAAAGTAAAAGCTGAAGGCAATGAACAAGAAAACAAAAGAGGTTAAACTTACTAGTAAACGATTAAAATAATGATGTCCTGCGGTGCGTGAGGCGACCGCGTGGTGAAGAGGTTAAGAAGATCGTCATAGTGATCGTGTGTAGACGAGGCGTTAAAATTTAAAAATACAAAAGCACATCGCAAATAACATGTGCGCGTAACTTAATAGGGGCGCAACAAACCACTTAAATCAGAAAATACACAGTGGATGAACAGATTAAAAGCACAGTCGGTCGGTGTAAAATTGACGGTGCAAAATGGCGTTCAACAAGTACAACACTGTTGTGGTTCGATCCGGTGGAATTTCGCGGTGAGAAAAGGAGATGGGCGGGGCAACGTCTATCGAGGCCGGAGATGTTGGTGGGAAATAGTGTACGAAAAAGCGCGGCAAAGACTGTCTTCCTTTCCCCATCCAAACCGTCGAGCGAAACCGACAACGGTCAAGATGGGAGAAGGAGAACAACCCCTGACTCGAGTACCAAAAAAGTAATGTAGTCGCAATAGTACAACGGTACACAGGCCCTGACCCAGTGCGAAACTGGAAACTGTCACATTATGTCGATGTGCTATCCGGGAAAGAAAAGAAGAAACAAATTTAAAAAATGGTGATGTGGCCATCATGTTACTTTCTCCGACTTGATGGTATTATTTATATTTAGGCTTTCATGGTTTATTTTCAATTTAAATCATATTTTAAATGTACATCGAGAGGATGACACTGACGTTTAAAACGTCAAAATTATAAAAGATGGAAAAATTATACTTCAAATTCAAAAACTCAGTTTACTCAAAAACTAAAGGGATTTCGAAAAAAAACTTATTCTTTAGAAATTGTTCATTTTGTAATTTTCTACAATTATTATTCACATAAATTTGCTGTAACTATTATCGTTTCATAATTTAAAAAAAATTAATAAATTTTTTTCTCGAATAGCAATGATTTTATAAAAAATATTTTCAAGCAAAAGATATTCATTTCTTTGTTGTCTTTAATATTTGTTTAAAAATTTTTGTGATTTTTTCATATTTAAGAAAATATTGGCAAAAAACAAAAAACAGTTAAGGTAAACACCCACTTCCGGTGTACGAAATTTTACCAAAAGCTTTTCAGTTCTTCAGATTATCAAATAAGACGTATGTTCAAAGTTTCATATCAATTGCTCTGTTAGTTTTTGAGATACAGCGCACACAGACAGACACACACACACACAGACACACACACACACACACACACACACACAGACACACACACACACAGACACAAAAAAAAATTTTCCAGAAATTGTTGAAATGGTATCTAGGGACCCCAAAACGGATATTTCCGCAAAAAAAATTTTTGAAAAAAAAATCACGATCACAATACTTTCTCGTACTTCGTAACGGAGAAAGTAAAAAGGGAGAAAAATTTTAGAGAAAATAGAAAATATAAAAATCGGGCGCTATGGGATGTACGGGAATGAAAATGAGCAAGGGGAAGAAACCATTATAAGTACTGAAGGCACAATAATGGGGGAAACAACAAACTGTACGTATCAAAAAAAAATTAAATTATATTAAATGTAAGAAAATGGGGTGAAAATTGAACAATACTAAATGATCTCTCACAGGAGCGTCAAACACACAAGAGAAAGGGGGAAAACACAAAAAAAAAAACCAAACAAACAACAAGACAGTGTAAGGGAGGAAAGGACTGAGATATGGTGGAAAGGGGCTAATGGGACGGGGAGGCTAGGGACAGAAGGTTACTGTAAATTATGCTAAGGCCCTCGATGTCCTTCTTGAAATTCATTGGTTTTCCTTGTGCTTGTATGTAACACATTTCAAGGAAGTTCCTTTTGAAGGAATTCTGTTCTGTGCACAGAATTTTGGCATTTTTATAGTCTGGTATGTGATCAGTGTCATTACAATGAACACTGAGACCAGTGGATCGTGGTTTATGCCTGACGTCGCTCTTGTGAAGGGCCAAGCGTTTACTTAGTTTTTGGCCAGTTTGGCCAGTGTAAACGAGGTCACAGTGTTGGCATTTAATAGCATAAACAACGTCGTGTTTGTAACCAACGGGAATAGGATCTTTGAGACGGGAGAAAAAGAGGAGTTTAAGGGTGTTGACATTGCTGTGGGCGATCATCAAGTTCGGGGCAACTGAACGGAAAATGTAGGTAAGTTGTTGGGATAACCCATCAACATAGGGCAGCTTACGATAAGCAATTCGGTCTGAGCCTGTCACATCGTTGGCCTTAGCATAATTTACAGTAACCTTCTGTCCCTAGCCTCCCCGTCCCATTAGCCCCTTTCCACCATATCTCAGTCCTTTCCTCGCTTACACTGTCTTGTTGTTTGTTTGGTTTTTTTTTGTGTTTTCCCCCTTTCTCTTGTGTGTTTGACGCTCCTGTGAGAGATCATTTAGTATTGTTCAATTTTCACCCCATTTTCTTACATTTAATATAATTTAATTTTTTTTTGATACGTACAGTTTGTTGTTTCCCCCATTATTGTGCCTTCAGTACTTATAATGGTTTCCTCCCCTTGCTCATTTTCATTCCCGTACATCCCATAGCGCCCGATTTTTATATTTTCTATTTTCTCTAAAAATTTTTTCCCTTTTTTAAATTTGTTTCTTCTTTTCTTTCCCGGATAGCACATCGACATAATGTGACAGTTTTCAGTTTCGCACTGGGTCAGGGCCTGTGTACCGTTGTACTATTGCGACTACATTATTTTTTTGGTACTCGAGTCAGGGGTTGTTCTCCTTCTCCCATCTTGACCGTTGTCGGTTTCGCTCGACGGTTTGGATGGGGAAAGGAAAACAGTCTTTGCCGCGCTTTTTCGTACACTATTTCCCACCAACATCTCCGGCCTCGATAGACGTTGCCCCGCCCATCTCCTTTTCCCACCGCGAAATTCCACCGGATCGAACCACAACAGTGTTGTACTTGTTGAACGCCATTTTGCACCGTCAATTTTACACCGACCGACTGTGCTTTTAATCTGTTCATCCACTGTGTATTTTCTGATTTAAGTGGTTTGTTGCGCCCCTATTAAGTTACGCGCACATGTTATTTGCGATGTGCTTTTGTATTTTTAAATTTTAACGCCTCGTCTACACACGATCACCATGACGATCTTCTTAACCTCTTCACCACGCGGTCGCCTCACGCACCGCAGGACATCATTATTTTAATCGTTTACTAGTAAGTTTAACCTCTTTTGTTTTCTTGTTCATTGCCTTCAGCTTTTACTTTGTAAAATTTTTCTCAATTTTGATCATTTCACTCCTCACTAAAATTTATTGTAACATTTAATTTTAGGCCCTGATGATGCGTAAATGTTTTACGCGAAACGTTGGCTACTTATAGCGAAATATAGTGACTGAGCACACACTACATCTGGTTTATTGCTCCCTGCGGACTATATCGAAATTCTGGACCTTTCTCCCGTTACACCTCACACTTCACTACATAGCAGCGTCCGTTACTTCTTGCCGTTTTATATATATATATATATATATATATATATATATATATATATATATACCGGGTGACCCAGGGATCTGTAAAAGCCCCATAACTTATTTGCTATTTGAGATATCGACTTCTAGTTTTCTTGAACTGGTACCCACACTTATTCTACATATTTTAAAAATATGTATGTTTTTATACAGGGTGTCCCAATATACATAACAGAGCAAAGTTATGTTTTTTGAAATGGAATACCCTATATTTTATACTTTATTTTCAACCCTCTTGAGAAGCTGATAAAACTAGTATCAGGTAGTATGGGTCTGTTATGGACGGTTGGTTAGTTATGGGCAAATTTGTGGTAAAAACATGTACACATTGAACACATTGCAGAAGCGTTCCTAGCAAAGATACCATCATTATTTTTACACTAGAAAATTTCCCACATCATAAAGAATAATACACATGGGCTTTGGTTCTCGTTTATTCATAGTGCTATACAGGGTGTCACCATACGCAAAACAATGGATAACTATTTTTTTCAAATGGAACACCCTATATAAGTTGCCACCAATTTATGGCATTTTCAATAAGCTTTCCAATGATGTACAGTTTGTATTACAAAATATTAGAAATTCTTGAGATTTATCCATAAAAAACATTTTTCTTTTGTCACCTACTGCTGATTTATGGATTTTCAGCCAAAACTATGCATTTTCGGGAAAAATTATAAGAGACCAAAGTTGTAGAGCGAAAAATTTCCGATCAACATAGGTCTTTTAAATTTTAAGATGATGCGTGTATTGCCTGCCAGAGCGCGCAAAATCTTGACCGTATGTGCATTTTAGCGTTTTCTTTTCAAATTTTTTATTAATATACTTTATTTTCCGCACCCTCTAGTTCAAAAACGGGAAATTATAGGGAAATTATAGGCCCGTATCGATTGAAAATGTTCCGCTCTACAACTCTTAATAGAAGCAATTTTTGCCAAAAATACATAGTTTTCCCTTAAAATGCAAATTGAAAATGTATATATCAATTTTTGCGTTTTTCAATGGTTTTCTTGCATTTTTAGCGAAAACTATGCATTTTGGGCAAAAATTGCTTCTTTTAAGAGTTGTAGAGCGGAATATTTTCAATCGATGTAGGTCATTTGAATAATTCTATAATTACCCGTTTTCCTGCTAAAGGATGTGGAAAATAAAGTATAGTGCAATTAATTAACAAAAAAATTGAGATAAACGCTAAAATGCATATACGGTCACGATTTTGTGCACTCTGGCGGGCAATGCACGAATTATTGGAAAAGTTGAAAGACCTATATCAATCGAAAATTTTCCGCTCTACAACTTTTATCTCCTATTATTTTTTCAAAAAATGCATAGTTTTGACTGAAAATCCAAAAATGAGCAGAAGGTGACAAAAGAAAAATGTTTTTATGGATAAATCTCAAGAATCCTTAATATTTCATTACACAAATTGTACATCATTGGAAAGCTTACTTAAAATTCCATGCATTGGTGGCAAGATATATAGGGTGTTCCATTTGAAAAAAAATAGTTATCCAATATTTTGCGTGTGTTGACACCCTGTATAGCAGTCTGAACAAAAAAGAACCAAAGCCGATTTGTATTATTCTTCATGATGTGGAAAATTCTTTAGTGTATAAAAAGTGATGCTAGCTTTGCTAGGAGCGCTTCTGCAATTTTTTCAATGTGTCCTTGTTTTTACCACAAATTCACCCATAACTAACCAACCGTCCATAATCGACCTATGCTATCTGACACTATTTTGATCAGCTTCTCAAGAGGGCTGAAAATAAAGTATAAGATATAGGGTGTGCCATTTAAAAAAACATAACTTTGTTCTGTTATGTATATTGGGACACCCTGTACAAAAACATACATATTTTTAAAATATGTAGATTAAGTGTCGGTACCAGTTCAGGAAAACTAGAAGTCGATATCTCAAATAGCAAATAAGTTATGGGGCTTTTACAGATCGCTGGGTCACCCGGTATATATATATATATATATATATATATATAAATCTCGTTAGCACATTATCTACAGTTATTCACATGTATGGTCGTTAAAATTCTCTTATGTTCAATTAAATGAGAAAATAATTAAATCCATCCACTGGTTGGCCGTCCACCGCCGCAATTTCTGTGGAAGCTTACAACCATATAAGCGAAACGGAATGTAGTAGAAAAAGTGACATGTGCTCCACCCAGTGGTGAATAATATCAAGATGCATTTCGGTTCTCGTCTACCGTTACCGGCATGTATCTACACTATAAATATTACTTCCGAAACATTTGCAGATGTATGTTGGGTTGAATATGGCAAACTGATGATTCTTAACCACTGAACTCTATACATACTGGAAGGGATGCTATATGCCCAACGATTGAGGCAAATGCGAAAAGCATGCAACCTGCCGACGTAAGGGCTTGCTTTCTCGATCTTACTCAATGCCGTATATGGGACAAATATAGAGAATTTCGCGCGATTCGCGTTATAGGTGGTCAAAAGGCAGTACAAACATATAAATTTTACAAGAGAGATAAATAAAGGATATGAGCAGATTTATTAATAACAAAAAATAGCAAATGTAATTTCAAAATATAATTTTTACTACAATTAGAAATAATAAATTTTTTGTTATTAATATATCTGCTCATGTAGATTTTATGTCTGCTGTAAAATTTGTATTTTATGAGGTAATGCTTGATACCCTTGATATAGTTACTGATAATTGTGTCTATATGGAATTTCATGTGGATTGGTAATTATTTTGAAAATAAAGTCACACTGCAACTACAAAATTATTTATGTATATTAAAATGCAGTAAAATTACAAAAATGCAGCAAGTACAATTTAGTGAACACATACAAAATATACAAAGCAGCAAGTACAATTTTGTGAACACATACAAAATATACAAATTATGAAATAAACTTTGAAATAGAAAAATATAAAAAGCAGCAAGTATAATTTTGTGAACACAACAATACAAAATACATGGTGTTCCTTAATGACGTGCTAATATTTCATGTTATTCCTAAGGTCATTTTATGAACATATATCATATAAAGATATAAATGCTAATTATTTTTCTGTAAAATCTGTATCTGCCGTTTTGCTTTCGAGTAAAATGAACTCTGATTATTCCCGTCTACTATTCAAATGTGTGAAACAAAAATAAATACTACATAAAAACTTAAACTTAGAAACTTAGTGAAACTGAATATTTGGGTCCTTCGAATAAACGGTTTTACATCCATATGCTACACAATTAGCCATCATTTTCACGTTTACTCTACAGAACAAACATTATTAAACACAGATTTCGTCCGGATAGCGTCCTTTCACAGGTAGAAACAACATGTAAAGATATTGCTTGCATGGTGCTGTGAGTTCAGGTATACGGTAACGTGTAAGACCGCGATAAAAATCCCTTACGCTTCGTCCTTCTCTTTCTTCTGCGCCTGACACAATATTTTCAGGGAAAGGCGCACCAGCCTCCCTTCCAGTATGTATAGAGTTCAGTGTTCTTAACAAAGATGAAACAGCTGTCTCTGTCTTTCGCTTCGCACATTTGCATATTTTTATCATCATCTGACCGAGAATCTCGTTAGCGTATTATCTACAATATATATATACCGGGTGACCCGCTCCTAGCATTGCTAGGAGCGCTTCTGCAACTTTTTCAATGTGTCCTTGTTTTTGCCACAAATAATAACCAATCGTCCATAATAGACCCATAGTATCTTATACTATTTTTATCAGCTTCTCAAGAGGGTTAAAAAAAAGTATAAAATATAGGGTGTTCCATTTAAAAAAACATAACTTTGTTCTGTTATGTATATTGGGACACCCTGTACAAAAACATACATATTTTTAAAATATGTAGAATAAGTGTGAGTACCAGTTCAAGAAAACTAGAAGTTGATATCTCAAATAGCAAATAAATTATGGGGCTTTTACAGATCGCTGGGTCACCCGGTATATATACCGGGTGAATATTTCAAAACCGAACATAGGCATTTAATATGGGAAACATGTTTTTGGAAGATTCTTGCTCCCCATTTTAACTAACAGGATTTATAATGATACCAATGGAAAGAAGATTTTTTTCCTCATCTAATGATATCTGAACTAGTTAATTTTCAGTTGTAATTCTCTATTATTTTACCAAAATATTCGCAATAAATACAATTCGGAAAATCGTATTGAGCCATGACTCGCAAGACAATAAACCGATTCAAACGTCATTCGAGTGACAAACTCATTATGCCGTTGGCGACTATGATTTAGAGATTTCCAATTTTATTCACTGATATCAATTGTAATTTTCTAAAGAATTGAAAAAACTCAGGTTGAATTTCTGGTAAATGTAAAATCAGTAAACTTCAGTAGCATCAATCGCAACGTGTTTATGAAAAAATACAAAAATAACATAAATACATTTTAATAAATGAAATAAATGGAAGAAGTTACATTACAACATTTATTATTGCTGTAGCGCAGTATCCAATTTGATCAATTTAAATTAAAAAACAAAGATCATAATGATACACCTGTTAATAATTATAATTAGAAATCAATAATTAAAGCAAGTGTTCAAATAAACCTCCATTCTGAATTAAACAATTCCCCATCCTATTGTAAAACGAATTTCTGACATTTGCCAACTGTCTATTCGTTATTAACCCCCACTCTTTAAATATTGCATTCCTCCAAGAATTAATGTTTGGATGACGGGTTTTGTAAATTTGGCTTTTCAGGTGACCCCATAAGAAGAAATCCACGGTGCCAAATCAGGAGATCTAGCAGGCCAGTTGATTTCACCTCCTCGTCCAATCCACCGATTTGGAAATGTATTATTCAAATATTCTCTGACATTTATTCCGAAATGTGCTAGACATCCGTCATGTTGGAACCAGATATCCTGGTTTGGACTTGCCACTTCTTCTATTGCAGGGCCAACCTGAGTAATTAACAATTCTAAATCATTTTCTGAATTTAAATTTCCTATAATTTCGAAAGGACCTATAACATGAGAATTAAAAATGCCTGTCCAAATATTATTTTTTTGAGGATATTGCGTTCTAAGATTTAAATTCAGATGGGATTCTCATATGCCCAGTATCTATCGTTTTGAACGTTTGATTCATTATTTAATGTAAAGGTACATTCATCAGTAAAGCAAATCGACGAGAGAAAATTGCGATTAGCATTAGCATCTAGATCTTGAATAATTTCACAAAAGGTTTGTCTAGGTTCTTCATGAAACGGCAATAGTTCTTGATGGCATTGAAACTGGTACGGATGGTAGCAGTACTTTCTTAAAATTTTGCAGACCGTTACTTGCGATTTACTACATTTTAAAGCAATAGATCTTGTACTTAGTCGAGGATTCCCGGATACCAGCCCAATAACAACTTCTTCGTGAATGTTTTCCCGTCTGTTGCCATTTATTCTGCGATGTTCTAATAAACAGCCATAATGAGATAATTTTGAAACCATCAATTAAAATGAATAATATTTACCTGAATTTAAACAACCAGAATTTTTTAATTGAAAGACTATTTGTTGTTTTGTCGACACTGACGGTATGGAGCTCTCGTTAAACTGCACTGAGAATAAATCTCGCACCCTACGGTAATTATTTCCGCTGTAAACGTTTATGACTATAAATAGTTTTTCCTCAAATTAATGACAGTTATCATAAACTGATAATTTGTTTTCAGGCAAGCCATGACACACCATGAATCTGTTTATTATCTTACGAGTCATGGCTCAATACGATTTTCCCAATTGGATTTTTTGCGAATATTTTGATAAAATAATAGAGAATTACAACTGAAAATTAACTAGTTCGGATATCATTAGATGAGGAAAAAAATCTTCTTTCGATTGGTGTCATTATAAATCCTCTTAGTTAAAATGGGGAGCAGGAATCTGCAAAAAACATGTTTCCCATGTTAAATGCCTATGTTCGGTTTTGAATTATTCACCCGGTATATATATATATATATATATATATATATATATATATATTTAGTTACACATTTTTTCGAAGAAAAGTCCGTATCAGGGAATCCGACCAAAAAGGGGGTGTTAATAAGTCATCTATTTATCATATACCGAGATTTCGCAATATGAGGACTTTTCTTCGAAAAATCATATATATATATATATATATATATATATATATATATATCATCCAATTTAATTTACGTTTGTACCAGAATACACCTCAGAAATAATAAACATAATTTGAACAATGTACCATTTTATAAAAAACCATGCCATGAGTTTGACAAATGTCATGTCATAGTGAAAATAATTTTGCTAGTCAGATATCAATTCACGCATTGTACTTACTATGAACAATAACGTTGGGCCGTTGTTCATATTAACCCTTAAAAGTCACACCTCCGAAAAATGACGTAATAGTCATTCGGGGTGTGGTACACCCCACGCTTTTGAATTTCGGTCAATTATGTTAAATTGACAGAATACAAAAAATAACAATCTGGGATACATTTTGAACCTCTAGTTACAAGAATATGTGAATAATTTTCGAAACCTGCAACTTTACATGTGAAAAGAAAATGTTGCAAAAAAAAATCCGCAAATATGAGTTTTTTTGCAAAAAATACGGTAGTAATTTCAATTTTCAGCTAAAAAAAATAGTTTGAACCTGAACACCTGAAATAGTATCATTCCAAGTGGAATTAATAAATTTTGCGACCTTTCCAAAAAGTATATTTATTTTCATGATTGGTGGGATTTTTTACGAAAAAATTATATTAGTATTTTTCTAATATAAAGTCAATTTAATGCATGTGCGACTTTTTGTAGCTTCTTCTGGAACAAATATCGCAGCACTTTTGTTTCGGCAATCTCGGAATAATCCACAGAGAAAAAAATGCTCAGAATTTTTTTCTGGCACAATGATCACACGCGGTGTCGAACAGGTACTACATTAACACTGACGCGTGAGCTCAAATAATACCTATTGGGGTCCACAGTGGAAGGTTCAAACTATCTGTAGATGGAGTAACATGTCCCGTTTACTTTCAATTTCAGGGCCTTATTCAACGTCGAAAAAAGGCTGGGGTATATCACATCCCTAGTGACTATTAAAGGTTAAATGTGAACATTCATCTGCAAAAAGTTTCGGTCTGTATTTGATCGATCCTGCATTATTTCACAGAATACACGCCTAGTTTCATCATCCACTATTAGTTTCTCCTCATGGCATTGATGCTTGTAGGAATGATAACCATGCTTCCTTGGAATTTTCTGTACAGAGAATTTAGACAGGTTGCACTCACAAGCAATGCATCGTATGCTAGTTGTTGGTTTAGCATTTATCAAACCCAAAACTGTTTCTTCCAGTCCATCGTTGTTTCTTGAGTTCCGTTTGGATGCAATGTCACGAACTCTGAATAAACTGATGCCACAGTAAAATATTTTGATAATGAATACGCTCTCTTCATTGGAATAACTCAGATTATTGTTCATAGTAATTTCAATGCGTGAATTGATATATGACTAGTAAAATTATTCTCACCATAACATGACATTTGTCGAAGTCATGGCAAGGGATTTTAAATGGTAAAAGGTTAAACTTATTTTTATTATTTCTGAGGTGTATTCTGGTACAAACGTAAATTAGATGGATGGTACATTTTTGAATTTTTAATTCTCTAAAAAAAAATTTGATTTTTACGATTTTCTTTAAAATGAATAGGGGAGCCAGTAATTATACATATTTAATTTTACATGTTAAATCCCTATGTTCACCCCTTATCCCAGACACTCGGTATATGAAAGCTAATAGGTTGATAGCAAGCTATCTATAGAACATAACTAATAAATAAAATTGTTTCCGAACGGATTCATTGCATTTTGAAGTATGTTTAGATTTTACTGCATCAATATTTTCATCAATTTCTGCGGTCGGAATCGTACCCAATCTATTTATTTCACATATCGTCGGCTTACAACCAAAACCAGATAAGTTACAATTTCACATTTTGAGATATCGAAGTTTTAAAGTTTAATATTACATCAAAAATCTTTTAATCTATTCTGTACACATGCGGATTCGAGTTTTCTGTTTATGACATACATATATGGTTTCGTCATTACTTGGTATGCTGAGTTTTACGCCCATAACTGCAATTATCTCAAAAATGATAAACTTGTACTTATCTAGAATAAAACACTTTTTACTTTGTTTGTATAACACTTTGATTTATTTGTTTGAATGCAGTTTCGGCAACACACCAACTTAAAATTTTGGAAAAAAATATTATCATGTTCCCACTCCAATTTCAAAGAAACAGTGAACATTTGAAGATGAAACTCCAACGGGCCCTTAACACATAAATTAATGAAACAACTATGTTTATTTTAATTTTTTCACACATTTGTAATCGTCGACGTAGTAGCTAGATTCTTACTTCGATTTTTCGGTTTGTCTTAGAGTTTTCTCGAAATGGCTTTAAAGTGCTTGAGCTTCCGTTCTATAATCTTGAAGAGAAAAAAATCGGTATCAACATTCTGATATTGTTGTTAACCCACATGAAAAATTTAACAGGGTTATTTACAGGGTCATTAATAATTAATATTAAGTTATTTTATTGGACATGCAAAAAATCAAACTGGAGAATGAATCTTTAAAGAATACAATTGAGTCATTACATGGGAGGATTCTCAAACTGGAAACTAATAAACTGCCTCCTGCATCTAAAGTCGACTCTCTCAGCGATATTATGAAAGAAATTGAGGAACGCAAAGCACGCGAAAACAATTTAATTGTATTCAATCTGCCTGAGTCTACTTGCAATAACCCTAACGCTGTGTCCTAGCTAAATACGGGTAATGCGATGCGTGCGGAACGGTGCGTGTAATGCGATTGACGTTACAATCAAACTGAAGGAAGCAAATGAAGATGTCCAAATACAGTACGTTATGCGTGCGATTTGTGCGAACTAGTGTTACCGCATCGCACGCATGGTTTTAAAATTCAAACGGTTTGATTTTTATCGCAGTTGTCGTGCGATTTTACGATGGACGTGTTGATTTCTGAGGTCCAGAAAAGCATATACCACCATTACGCAACCATTTTATTAACCAATTATTCTTGCTCATAGCTTTGTATTAATTAATTAACCAATAAGAAAATGTCAATTTTTCAATTAATTACTTAATATATTAAGGCATACACTAACAAGTTGAAAAATTAGAAATAGTTGGTACCACCTATTTTTTTTAAATTTAAGAATTTTTAGAATAGTTAAGAATTTTTTTAATTTCGAAAATGTATGTAATGTTATCCTAAAAATAACCATCCGCGTTTAGTGGCTGTAAGTTACCCAAATGTTGGAAACAATTATTATCCGAAACATCTGTTTTTTTTGGGGTGAATATCCTACTAAAATTAAAATTCAAGGCACCTTTGATTTGCATACATAAATACACCGTGATTTTCAATAGCATATCAATTTGATTACACTTTACAAAATATTTTAGGAATACAATAAAACTGGATAAAATGCTGAATCAATTGCAAATGCCCCGTTAAAAAAAGAAACCGATACTGATTTCTATGACTACCTTATATGCCCAACAATAAATTAAATCTTATTTAAAGCTTATATTTTCCTATTTTCTATTCATAACTGTACATTTGATGATATTTCCAACACTTTTTTTAAGAATAATAGGTAATTAACGCGCACTAATAACATATGAGTTCATGTTCATTTCCTACACTACAGTAATAACTCAATTTTATTGTAAATATCAGCTTTAATTTTCCTAATTGTACATTTTATTACCCCACTTTACTTGAATATCTTTTTGAAAGCTTGTCCAGACCTCGTCTCTAGCAGGTAGAAAAGGTTCGAATATAGTCATAAATTACAATTTATATACCATTATATCGAGAATAGAATCCCTAATCGTCGGTGGTAAACAACCCGCAAATTTTACCGCTTGTCCATGCCGGTCTGGCCATTTTACTATGGTCGCGTTGTGGCGAGATACAGGTGATGAAACTCGCCATAAATCAACCGATTCCCATATATTACATTTATCTTTTCCATGCGCCTCTTAATTCGTTTTTTCAAAATTGTCCATATATTCAGGCTATATTTCGTTTTATTAAATTTATTTAATAAACTATTTTCCATTAGTAAAATGCAACGTGCCGAACTGAAAGCCATTGGTTAGCTCGGAGTTTTCACAACTAATACCGTTATTAACGCAACGTAGTATAATATCGTATTGTAATTGGCCACCCTCAGTTTTCTCGCACATTTCTGCGGTGCGGGCGACAATCGCCATGCCCGCATCGCACGCACCCGCATTTAGCTAGGACATAGCGTAACGAGTCTGACCTAAAATCTATACGTGTTAAGTTCTCTAAATTTCTTCCTGACTCACAAGTAACGAGAGTTCTAAGATTAGGAAAGCCCAATAATAATAATCATCCTCGTCCAATAAAAGTAATTTTTAACAACGCTAATGACTGTAAATTAATTTTACGTAACAAAAATAAATTGACTGATTTGAAAATTAAGTCGGATGAATCTCCTCAACAACGTCGGTATTTACTAGATTTGCGTGATGAACTAAAACGTCGTATTGAGGTCGGTGAATCGGATCTCACTATTAAATATATCAGGAATATTCCAACTATTGTGCAATTATCGGAAAACTAAATAGTTCCCAACAAACAACGGAAGCCTTAAATGTGTATTATCAAAATGTTAGGGGGTTGAAAACCAAAACGACTATGCTATATCATAACTTAACAACTGTCACCTATGATATTATTGCTATGACTGAAACTTGGCTTGATTCTACTATTGATGATCATGAAATTTTTCCACCTAATTTTAGTGTGGTGCGCGGATAGAAAACTGCGTAAAGGAGGAGGTGCTCTCTTAGCATTTAGAAATGAGCTTATTTGTACGGACTTAAAGCTTCACTTACCAGTTGATAGTATTGATTTAGTTGCCTGCCGCCTAACATTTGAAACATTAGTGTTACATGTAGTGTGTGTTTATATACCTCCGTGCACAACACACGACGATTATATGACCCTCCTTGACTTTGTTTGCTTAAATATTGATACTGACGGTTTGGTACAACTAGGTGATTTTAATTTACCCGAATACACATGTGCCAAAGATGATCCTTCGAATTCAACCCCTACTTTTGCATTACTTACGAGTTTCCTTGAGTCATCCGAATTATTACAATGTAATAACATAGTTAATAATGTTGATAGAATCCTCGACCTTGTTATGGTTAGTGAAAAATTAAATGTTGTTGTTGATACTGCTGCGGACTCTCTAGTTAACATTGATTTGTACCACCCGCCACTAGAGATTGTCATCAACTATACAACTGGACATGTGTCCCACGTTGCTCCTCAGGTTAATAGCTTCATTTATAACTACCGAAAAGCTGATCTTCGTTTACTATACCAGGACATGTTGGATACTGATTGGAGTGAGGTATACAATTCCAATGCACCGGATACAGCCTGCAGTATTCTATACGATAAAATTTATGAAGCTATTGACAAAAGAGTTCCGAAATCAAAGGCAAAAGAACATACTCGCTACCCAGTTTATTTTAATAAAGACATCATAAGGGCTATCCGCATTAAGAGTAGACGTTTGAAGGCATATCGGAATTTCAAGAGTGAATGAACTAGGGCGAGGCTTCGTGAAGCTGCGCACCGCTTGAGAGGTATGATCCACAGAGCATACGTTAAATACATTGACTATTCTGAAGAAACTCTTTCTTGTGACCCGGTCAAATTCTGGAACTTCTACAATAATAGGCGCAATCAGGATAAGGTTCCATCAGTGATGACGTCGCAGGGTAAAACTTTTGTCCAAGGACCTCAAATTGTTCAAGGATTCGCGGATCACTTCAACTCCAGTTATTCTGCTGAACCCAATCCAGTGGAGGATGCACTCCTTGATTTTATGGGCAACTTTGTTATGAGTGAAGACATGGTACACAGGGAACTTCTTAGGTCCAAGGCGAAATTCACAATGGGGACTGACAAAATTCCTGAGTTTTTCGTTAGGGACACTGCGGATATTCTAGCTAAGCCTCTAACACATATATTCAACGTGATTTTACGAACCGGTGTCTTTCCTTTGTGTTGGAAGAGTGTAAGGGTAATACCTGTTTTTAAGAAGGATGACAGATCTGATGTCTCTAACTATAGACCTATATCACTGTTATGTAATTTTTCTAAAGTGTTTGAACGTATCCTAGCCACGTTCATCTTTGAATCAGTTAAATGTGAGTTGTCGGTGAATCAACATGGATTTGTACCTAAGCGGTCCACTCTGACAAATTTAATGGGTATCTCCCAGCACATATCTTCCAGCATGGATGACAGGATACAGACTGATGTAATTTATGCCGACCTTTCTAAGGCCTTTGACCGCATGTCTCATGGTATACTGATAAAAAAACTAACATCATTTGGGTTACCTCACAATATTGTACAAGTTATTCAGTCATACCTGGTGGGTAGGCCTCAGCAAGTTGAACTTAAAGGTCATTTGTCAAGGAGCTATATTGCTAAAATTGGGATGCCCCAGGGGTCGAACCTAGGTCCGCTGTTATCGTTTTATTTATTAATGATGTAATGGATGTGGTGGATGGCAACATTTTAGTATATGCAGACGATATCAAAATCTATAGAAGTATCTCCAGCGTTACTGACTGCTATGCCCTTCAGCTCGACTTGGATAATTTGAGCCAGTGGTGCATTGACAATAAACTTGCCCTTAATCCGGATAAATGTTCCATAGTATCTTACACCAGAAATCTTTCCACTATAATGTATAATTATTCAGTCAATAATAATACACTTAATCGGTCAAGCGGTATTAGAGATTTAGGCGTTTATTTTGATCAGAAACTGACCTTCAATACTCATATTACTAACGTGGTGAAAAGCTGCAATAAACAACTTGGCTTCATCATAAGGACAACCAGAGACTTCAAACATAGGAATACACTCATTTCTCTATTTAAATCATTGGTCTTGTGTAAACTAGATTACTGCGCTACTGTTTGGAGTCCATATACACAACATTATATTCAGCTTGTGGAAACTATACAGAAAAGATTTCTAAAAATGCTATACTTCAGAGATCATGGTACCTACCCTTGCAAAGGCTACCCATATCAAGACTTACTTCAAGAGTATAACATGCCATCGGTTGCTACCCACCATCTGTTCCTGAATGCTGTTACATTGTATAAGCTGGTACATAGCCTTTTGGACTCACCATTTATGACTGAACAACTAACGTTCCGGATACCTCGTTGTAATGCGAGAAATACACTGACCTTTTCGGTCCATTTCCATGCAACATCAAAATCATCTGTGTGATTACCGCTTTGATGTTGTTACATCACTTGCCCCAGCTAATATGCAATACTTCGGTCTCAGTGCAGTAAACGTCGAAAAGAGTACTTTAAGTTCTTTAAATTTACGTATAAAACGTCAGTCATCGTCGGACTTTTAAAATTGTTTCCTCACTGAATTCGATCTGTTCGTATTTTCGGGTAATGTGTTAGTGCTTTTATCAGTAATATTATTAATAGGCATTTCTCATAATCTTGGCAAGCTCATTTTGTCCATAATTATTGTACCGCAGATTGATACACATCTGACACTTGGTGTCACTAAATTTAATTTCTCAAATTATGATGTGCAAACTTTCTGTACGGCAAATTGTCTTCACGAATCTAACCCGTGACTGATTTTTCCCAGGCAATTATTAGCGTCTGGATCACTCTTGCTTGATGCATCTATAAAATCGGCACTCCTGCTTCGCAGTCATTCCGATCTTTGCCGAAACAAGCATTCGTGATCCCGACGCTCAAATCATGGGCATTCGTTAGATTACTGTTGAAAATCACACAATTGCCACAGTTACATAGTTGCCCCGTTTTGGAGGTTATAAAGTATGCCACATAAAAATAAACATACACGGACATCATTCGGATGTTACATCTACCGCTGGGCATATTCGGATGTTTTTATACAAAATATACAAAACCAGGTCTCCTGCGCGCCGTCTACGCAGTAAGATACGGAACTAAAAATATACACTAAATCATAAAGTTCAGTTTTTTAACATACTTCCGAAATTTTACATACGCTTTTCTATCTCCCTTTGTAGATGATTTAACACGTAAAACGTTGTGACATCCAATTTTGGATGTCACAAAGTTTGCGGATGTCAAAGAGATATTAAAAATTTCATGAAGGGATTTCACAACGATAGGTGGATATATCTATATATATATATATATATATAAAACGGCAAGAAATAACGGACGCTGCTATGCAGTGAAGTGTGAGGTGTAACGGAGAAAGGTCCAGAATTTCGATATAGTCCGCAGGGAGCAATAAACCAGATGTAGTGTGTGCTCAGTCACTATATTTCGCTATAAGTAGCCAACGTTTCGCGTAAAACATTTACGCATCATCAGGGCCTAAAATTAAATGTTACAAGAATTTTAGTGAAGAGTAAAATGATCAAAATTGCAAAAAAATTTAACAAAGTAAAAGCTGAGGGCAGTGAACAAGAAAACAAAAGAGGTTAAACTTACTATTAAACGATTAAAATAATGATGTCCTGCGGTGCTTGAGGCGACCGCCTGGTGATAAGGTTAAGAAGTTCGTCATGGTAATCGTGTGTAGACGAGGCGTTAAAATTTAAAAATACAACAGCACATCGCAAATAACATGTGCGCGTAACGTAATAGGGGCGCAACAAACCACCTAAATCAGAAAATACACAGTGGATGAACAGATTAAAAACACAGTCGATTGGTGTAAAATTGACAGTGCAAAATGGCGTTCAACAAGTACAACACTGTTGTGGTTCGATCCGGTAGAATTTCGCGGTGGGAAAGGAGATGGGCGGGGCAACGTCTATCGAGGCCGGAGATGTTGGTGGGAAATAGTGAACGAAAAAGCGCGGTAAAGATTGTTTTCCTTTCCCCATCCAAACCGTCGAGCGAAACCGACAACGGTCAAGATGGGAGAAGGGGAACAACCCCTGACTCAAGTACCAAGAGGTAATGTAGTCGCAATAGTACAACGGTACACAGGCCCTGACCCAGTGCGAAACTGAAAACCGTCACATTATGTCGATGTGCTATCCGGGAAAGAAAATAAAAAGCAGGGAGACAATTAAGATTACTAAATCTCACAGGAGTGTCAAACACAAAAGAAAAGCCCACTAGCCCCATTCCACCATATTTGCAGTCCTGTCCTCCCTGACACTTTCTTGTTGTTTTTCCCCTTTTCTTTTGTGTTTGACACTCCTGTGAGATTTAGTAATCTTAATTGTCTCCCTGCTTTTTATTTTCTTTCCCGGATAGCACATCGACATAATGTGACGGTTTTCAGTTTCGCACTGGGTCAGGGCCTGTGTACCGTTGTACTATTGCGACTACATTACCTCTTGGTACTTGAGTCAGGGGTTGTTCCCCTTCTCCCATCTTGACCGTTGTCGGTTTCGCTCGACGGTTTGGATGGGGAAAGGAAAACAATCTTTACCGCGCTTTTTCGTTCACTATTTCCCACCAACATCTCCGGCCTCGATAGACGTTGCCCCGCCCATCTCCTTTCCCACCGCGAAATTCTACCGGATCGAACCACAACAGTGTTGTACTTGTTGAACGCCATTTTGCACTGTCAATTTTACACCAATCGACTGTGTTTTTAATCTGTTCATCCACTGTGTATTTTCTGATTTAGGTGGTTTGTTGCGCCCCTATTACGTTACGCGCACATGTTATTTGCGATGTGCTGTTGTATTTTTAAATTTTAACGCCTCGTCTACACACGATTACCATGACGAACTTCTTAACCTCATCACCAGGCGGTCGCCTCACGCACCGCAGGACATCATTATTTTAATCGTTTAATAGTAAGTTTAACCTCTTTTGTTTTCTTGTTCACTGCCCTCAGCTTTTACTTTGTTAAATTTTTTTGCAATTTTGATCATTTTACTCTTCACTAAAATTCTTGTAACATTTAATTTTAGGCCCTGATGATGCGTAAATGTTTTACGCGAAACGTTGGCTACTTATAGCGAAATATAGTGACTGAGCACACACTACATCTGGTTTATTGCTCCCTGCGGACTATATCGAAATTCTGGACCTTTCTCCGTTACACCTCACACTTCACTGCATAGCAGCGTCCGTTATTTCTTGCCGTTTTATATATATATAAGTTAACTTTTGATTTTGCACTTTAGAGTTTTTAAAAACAATTTTATTTATTAATTATTACATTAAAAGTGAATGATTATATAAAGACGAATATTAATATTGAAATAACTACTACATAGTTTGAATGCTAAGATATGAATGAATATAATAATAAAATAAAACCTATTTATACAAACTAAATCTACAAGCTAAGCTAATTAACATCTGGCACATGATGTCACCTAATCTGCGTATTAATATTAAATATACATTTCTTATAAATAAAACCTATTATAATTAAACAATCAAATGTCTATTGTGGCCGCCAGGTTACACCTTCCCCCTCAGATTCGACTTATCCCAGAAGGCGAATTATTATCTTGAAGGAGGATTGCTGCTCTTCTTCTTCTTCTTAATTGTTTATATATTAAAATCACTATAACTATTATCACGAAAACATAAAGTAGAAGTGTCCATGCACTAGGTTTGAAGGGTACAAATGTTTCTGGCACAATTGGAATTGGGGAGAACACTGGAACATCCTCTAGTTTAAGTCTTTTAAATTGAATAGTAAAATTGTTTATCTTATCATTGTCTACTTTGAGTTCGGTTGCACTCACTAACACCGGAGTTCCGTTCATTGTTTCTATTTTGGGCACTTTGTAGTTTTTGTAGATAAGATCACACTTATCTGGTTGAATGAGGAAGACTCCTTCTAGATCCTTCGTTTCTTTTTTTCCAGGACATATAATTCTGATTCTTTCTTTCTTGATAAAAACAGCTAAGAATTGGTTTGTAAATGGTACTTTTTCCAAATGATTTTGTTGAATGTCTAATTTTGTATATTTACAATTTTTAGTGGTTCCGTTAATTAGTATCTCCGTTTCACAATCCGCTTTATAGTTCAATATTAAATTATCACTGCATTGAAACTGTTTATTATTACTTAAGCACATTTCTCTTAGAGGCCATGTTTTTGAATCAAATTTTGATTTAAGTAAAATTTTTATATTTGGAATTATCGTTACGTATTTTGATTCAAATTTAAAAGGTATTGGATATATTGAATATAAATCAAATGAATGTTCATAATTAATAGGGAGAGACAAGAAGTAATAAACTTTCGACTCCTTAATTTTACAATTAACTGTCATTACAGATTCAAAATCTAAAATGTTTTCTCATTTCAATTCGAAAGGTAGTTCTTCATTATAGTGAACAGAAATTCTTTGTATTTCCTCAAATAAATCTTGAGGTCTAATTATATCAGGACTCAATGTTTTTAATTTACAAAAAGTTAATGAGTTAATAATTTCTTGTAGTATATTTCCTATTACACATAAAAGTAGTATAAGTTGATTATATAAGTCTTTTACAACCAGAACATGTTGATGATCGACCTCTGTCTTATATATTACTTGTAATTGCATAATTCTGGCTTTTAATAAGTTTTGGTTATGTGCGATATCTTGAACTGTATTATTAAAATTTTGAATAATCTTATTATTAGTACTATAGCCAAATTTTAATTGATTCTGAAAATTATTTTGATTGTTAGCTAAGTGTTTCAGAATTTCATTAATTCTCTTTTCATCTTGAGCATCCATATTACCACTAATTGTTTTAATAATAGTACCCAAACCATCAATCAAACCTCTCTTTACACGTTTTGATTTAGAATTTAATTGTATTGTTTTAATTTTATTACTTATATCTTTCCAAGAATAATTTAATAATTTTTCGTAATTCTGGAAGTCATTTTTAAATTTAGATATATTACTCGTAGTATCTTTCAAAAACTCATATTGGTAATTTAATTTTTTAATTTCTTCGTAAACAGGACTTAAATCATAATGATGTACCAATACATGTTTTGTTCTTTCCAATTTTGCTAAACCTAATTTTATAGGTAACAGTCCCGTATTTTCCGTAACATTCCTTATTTCAAAAGCGATCACTGGAGTGATGAGTAGTAACCTGGAATTGATTAATTAATTTATTAAAATGACTCAAATGAAGTACCAGGTTCTGAATTATCAAATTTAATTGCACCAAGATAAATAATTATTTGTAAATGAGAGTTTTGGAATATATAGTTCAACATAGCTTTTACTGTTTTATAATTTAGTTTGTCCAAGCCACATCCTAATTTGGGAATCGCCAATTTAGTTATTTGTTTATCTAAACAAAATTGTCTTAAATTGATTAAAGTTTTAAATAAACATTCTAAGGTAGGTTTATCGTCAAAATTTTCTTTTGTTATCAAATATAAAATATATCTATTATCTTCTTTAATATGACAAAGAGAATATAGTTGAGGATTTTGTTTAAACAATTCTCTTA
Source organism: Ocypus olens (assembly GCA_910593695.2). Lineage (NCBI taxonomy): Eukaryota > Metazoa > Arthropoda > Insecta > Coleoptera > Staphylinidae > Ocypus > Ocypus olens. Next base: position 22,855,327 of record OU343053.1, on the reverse strand, counting down.
CTCTACCAAATCTGATTTTAAATTCTCTCGCTATACCGGCACCCATTTTTAAATCTTTGCTAACACAATGAGCAAGTGAATAATCCAATGGAGCATGGAATAAATCTTCATTAATTTCTGTTACGTTTTCATTTTCAATAATTTCCTTTTTATTATAATTATTCATAAAAATTCTAAAATCTAAGATATTTCCAAAATTTACTTTCTTTACCCTTGGTCTTTTTATATTAGATAAATGAATTTTACCTACTTGGTTACGATGACTAATATCAATTTCTGCTGTTTTATGATCAACTCTTATACTCTTAACTTTTTCTTTTTTATATTTATTTTTTGTTTTGGCCTGCTTCTGTTTATTTTGAATAAATATATTTTCAGGTATTTGAGGAATTTCCTCTCGAGTTACATTTTGTCTATCAATAGCTCTAGTTTTATTTTCACTTATTGTTTCATTAATTTTCCCGTATAATAATTTTACTTTTTCTTTATGCATTTGAACATAATTATTAGTAAGAAGAGTTTCCAAATCAATATCTAAAAGAGAATTAGAGTCAATATGACCAGAAATAATTTCACAAGGTTTTAATTTAGTAGTGGAATGTATTGAGTTATTGTAGGCTAATATGGCATAAAGAATCTTAATTTCAACTGGTTCATTTATTAACGATGAAGGATTATTTGTAATATTTTCAAAATTCTTTAAATATCCTTCTAAATTTGGTCCATACTCTTCATTAATATTTAATTCGATTCTAGAGAGTGCGTCAGCATTTTTATTTAAAGTACCTTTCTTATAAACAATATCATAATCATATTCAGACAACTTTAGTCTCCATCGAACTAATTTTGAATTGGGTTCTTTAATCGACATCAACCATTGGAGAGGCCTATGATCAGTGACTATCTGAAATTTCCGTCCAAATAAATAAGGTCTAAAATATTTAACTGCCCATACTATGGCAAGAAGTTCTTTCTCAATTGTTGAATATTTTATTTCTGAGTCGTTCAAAGTACGACTAGCATAAGCAATTGGTAAATCAGAACCAATTTTTCCCTGTGATAAAACAGCGCCTAAAGCCTGATTACTAGCATCTGTTGTCAAAATAAAAGGTCTCGAAAAATCAGGATACTGAAGTAAAGGTTGGTTTATTAACACGTTCTTACATAAATTAAAACAATTTTGATAATCAATATCATTAATATTAATAGAAGAATTTTTCTTTAAACATTTCGTCATTGGTTTAGTCAAGTCTGCAAAATTTTTAATAAACTTCCTATAGTAACCTAACAGTCCTAAAAATCCTTTAATTTGTTTTGTCGTTTTAGGAATAGGATAATTTTGTATTGCGATAATTTTGTCCGGATTCGGTCTGACACCTTCAGGTGTTACAACATGTCCCAAATAAGCTACTTCTTTTTTTAAAAATTCGGATTTATCTAATTGAATCTTAAAATTAGATTCTCTTAATCTATTAAAAACTTCTGTCAGTCTATTGATATGTTCTTGTAAACTTGTCGAAAAAATAATTATATCATCCATATATACTAAGCAATATTCATTTTGTATACCCCTTAAAATATCGTCCATAACTCTTTGAAATGTAGCAGGAGCATTTTTTAATCCAAATGGCATCCTTAAAAATTCGTAATGTCCTCTCTCAGTATTAAAAGCTATTTTCTGAATGTCACGTTCATCAATCTCAATCTGATGAAAACCCGATGCTAAGTCTAAAGTAGTAAAATATTGAGCTTTGCCTAATTTATCTAACAAGTCCGTAATATTTGGAAGTGGATACCTATCACCTACAGTTTTGTCATTTAGTTTCCTATAGTCAAAGACGACACGCCATTTCCTCTGGCCTGATGCGTCAAACTTTTTTGGCACTATCCAAATAGGAGAAGACCATGGACTAAAAGATGGCCTAATAATGTTTTGTTCCAACATCTCATTAATTTGTTTATTTACCTCGGCTTTATGTACTTCCGGGTAACGATAAGTTTTAGTAAAAACAGGAACTTCATCTGTTGTGGTTATTCTATGTTTAATTCTATTGGTGAAAGTTAAATCATTTTCTTTTATATGAAAAATATCTGAATATTTAAGTACTAAATTTTTTATAACGGCTTTCTCTTCATCATTCATGTGTTCAGATCTTATTTTAGAAAAATCAAATTTAAATTCTTCTGCATTATAAATATTTATATTATTATTATTTTTATTTTTAGGACATTTTTTATTTAATTTATTATTTGCATTTTGTTGATGGGGCACCACATCATATCCATTGATGGGTGTTACAACAAAAGGTTTTTTCAGGGTTACATCCCTATCTATATCTGTTTTGTTTACAACAGTACAAAAAGCCCTACCATTTTTTACAACAGTGACACATTCTGGCACTAAAAAGTTTAAAACATTTAATCTGGGTATTACTACTTCACCATTTTTAATATTTTCAATTTCTACTTGTATGACTTGTTGACTTCTAGCCGGAATTAATATTCGCTTAATTACCGGTGAATCATTTAAATCATTATTACTTTCATTATTAAAATTATTATCATTATTACTATTAAAATTATTATTAATACTATTATGATCTATATTTAACACGCCTTGGTCATCCCGAAATTTAAGCGGGATTTCGTTATGAGGAGTTATTATTAATTTATTTTTAAAATCTACACACGCATTAATTTTTATCATATTATCGACTCCTAATAAAATATCAAAAGCAGAATGAAAGTCAAATATGTAACATTTCAATTTGGCTGCGAAATTAGTTTTAAATAATGTTTGAAGATTAATGACCACACTATGAGTTCCTTGCGAGGTACCATGAGCACTTGTGACCTCAAACGGATCAATTTTAAATAAATTTTTATTTAATTTCCTCGCCAATCGAGGACTAATAAACGATCTTGTACTTCCAGAATCCATTAATATTTTTAATTTAGTTTCAGGGTCAATTATAAAAGGTAAATTACTAGAATTATTACTTATACCTAAAATTTCAACTGGGGTTTTCCCAAGGCGATTTATCCTAAAAAATTATCTTCAGATTCCTCATTATGACTACTGGCTCTACTAATATTTACGGATGATCTGGGCTCATCCAAATTATGCAAATTAGGACAATTTGTGTAAGTTGTAGATGTCGACATTGGTGTCGGACTTGGTAATCTTATTGAATTTTGTCGTGGTGGTTGATTATTAGCATTTGAATTAAAATTCAAATTTGAATTATTATTGAAATTAGGATTTGGATTATTACCAAAATTTGGGTTAAAATTTGTACGATTTTGATTATAAGAATAATTATTATATGGTCTAAAATTTTGATTTTGAGAATTCATTGGTCTCCCAAATACTTGTCTGTTTGTGGGAAATCTTTGTGGTGGTTGCTGCCTAAATTGAAGATTTATAGGTCGACTCGTAAAATTTTGTTGAACAGGTTGTCTTATAAAATTTTGTTGATTTTGTTGTCTAGGAAATTGATTATTAGATCTATTATTACTTTGAAATTGATTTTGATTATTAAATCTATTATTTTGATTATAATTCGATGAATTAGAATTTCTGTAATTAAACCCATTATTAAAATTAGACTGATTAAAATTTGATACATTCGGTGTATCTAATGTACTTTGAAAATTATTTTCCTCAATTAAATAATTAATTGCCTCTTCTAATGTGTCAGGCTCTCTTAATCTTATAATACTTTGTATATTACCACGAATTCCTCGTAGGAATGTTTTCAATGCCAATTCATCGTAACTACGCTGATGTATACGTTTTTCCGCATCTGGCATTTCAACTGCAGATAACGAATTAATTTTACTCGACAATTTACTTCTTAATACCTGAATACGCTCGCCAAAATCCAAATACTTTTCATTTTTCGTTGGTCTTAAATTAATTAATTCTTGAACTATACAGTCATAGTTTCGCAAATCACCAAACCTTTGCCTCAAATGGTTTCTAATTTCAGGCCAATTATCCAGTTCCGCTCGCGAACCTATTGTAATCAACGCCCTATCTTTTAGTTTACTTATTATCGCATTAATTAAATAACTATTGACTAAATTATCATTCAAAGGTCTAAACTGAGCCAACACGGCCTCACACCGTGAGATAAAAATTTCAGTGAGTTCATTACTTCCGTCGAAGGAAGGGATTGTATCGACATTTAATTTTAATAATTGATAATTTACGTTTTCCATTTTTAAATTTGAATTTATTTCTAAATGATCTAAACTATTAATTAATTCTTCAAGTACGAAGTTAATAGGAGAATGAATACGAATTGGGGAATTATTAATTATTAAAGGTGAATCTGAATCAGAAGACGTATCACTCGCGTACATAAAATTATTTCACGAACAATTAAAATATATAAAAAACCTCTAAAAAAAACTCTGTGCTTACCACTTAACAAAAATCACGCTGTCCATGTCCTGATGTTCCCTCAGGGTTGTGGAACTGGTGAAATGATGTCCCTCGTTGTAATGCTGCCCTCGGAGCTTGATTTCTCGATAGTTGGAGAACTCTCTGGTGCTGCGACGTGGAACTATTCGAATCTCCAATAAACCATTAAAATGGACGAAGCACTATCTGATATCCTCTCAGGTGTAACTTCTTAGGAGATCCTACCGACTGCGCCAGTTAACTTTTGATTTTGCACTTTAGAGTTTTTAAAAACAATTTTATTTATTAATTATTACATTAAAAGTGAATGATTATATAAAGACGAATATTAATATTGAAATAACTACTACATAGTTTGAATGCTAAGATATGAATGAATATAATAATAAAATAAAACCTATTTATACAAACTAAATCTACAAGCTAAGCTAATTAACATCTGGCACATGATGTCACCTAATCTGCGTATTAATATTAAATATACATTTCTTATAAATAAAACCTATTATAATTAAACAATCAAATGTCTATTGTGGCCGCCAGGTTACATATATATATAGATATATCCACCTATCGTTGTGAAATCCCTTCATGAAATTTTTAATATCTCTTTGACATCCGCAAACTTTGTGACATCCAAAATTGGATGTCACAACGTTTTACGTGTTAAATCATCTACAAAGGGAGATAGAAAAGCGTATGTAAAATTTCGGAAGTATGTTAAAAAACTGAACTTTATGATTTAGTGTATATTTTTAGTTCCGTATCTTACTGCGTAGACGGCGCGCAGGAGACCTGGTTTTGTATATTTTGTATAAAAACATCCGAATATGCCCAGCGGTAGATGTAACATCCGAATGATGTCCGTGTATGTTTATTTTTATGTGGCATACTTTATAACCTCCAAAACGGGGCAACTATGTAACTGTGGCAATTGTGTGATTTTCAACAGTAATCTAACGAATGCCCATGATTTGAGCGTCGGGATCACGAATGCTTGTTTCGGCAAAGATCGGAATGACTGCGAAGCAGGAGTGCCGATTTTATAGATGCATCAAGCAAGAGTGATCCAGACGCTAATAATTGCCTGGGAAAAATCAGTCACGGGTTAGATTCGTGAAGACAATTTGCCGTACAGAAAGTTTGCACATCATAATTTGAGAAATTAAATTTAGTGACACCAAGTGTCAGATGTGTATCAATCTGCGGTACAATAATTATGGACAAAATGAGCTTGCCAAGATTATGAGAAATGCCTATTAATAATATTACTGATAAAAGCACTAACACATTACCCGAAAATACGAACAGATCGAATTCAGTGAGGAAACAATTTTAAAAGTCCGACGATGACTGACGTTTTATACGTCAGTAGCAAAAGTGACTTGTGCTCCACCCAGTGGTGAATAATATCAAGATACATTTCGGTTCTCGTCTACCGTTACCGGCATGTATCTACACTATAAATATTACTTCCGAAAAATTTGCAGATGTGTGTTGGGTTGAATATGGCAGACTGATGATTCTTAACAAAGATGAAACAGCTGTCTCTGTCTTTCGCCTCACACATTTGCAAATTTTTATCATCATCTGACCGAGAATCTCGTTAGCACTTTATCTACAGTTATTCACATGTACGGTCGTTAAAAATTCTCCTATGTTCAATTAAATTGAGAAAAAATAATTAAATCTATCCACTGGTTGGCTGTCCACCGCCGCAATTTCTGTGGAAGCTTACAACCATATAAGCGAAGCGGAATGTAGTAGCAAAAGTGACTTGTGCTCCACCCAGTGGTGAATAATATCAAGATACATTTCGGTTCTCGTCTACCGTTACCGGCATGTATCTACACTATAAATATTACTTCCGAAAAATTTGCAGATGTGTGTTGGGTTGAATATGGCAGACTGATGATTCTTAACAAAGATGAAACAGCTGTCTCTGTCTTTCGCCTCACACATTTGCAAATTTTTATCATAATCTGACCGAGAATCTCGTTAGCACTTTATCTACAGTTATATATATATATATATATAGCTGAGGGAAGTAACGGTCGTCACTTGTTGGAGTTAAATGTGAAATTCGGAGTCTTATACCGTAACGGGGATTCGACCAAGGGGCAAGAAAAGTCCCTTTTACTTTATCATAAAACCAAACTTTCGGAAGGAAATGACACAGTAAAAAGTGCTCAATATAACATCAATACCCTAAATTGATTGTATTTTACAAGGCTCAAGGATAAAACACCTATGCAACAGTTATTAGATATCGTCTACAACATCCCCTGTGCTGGTTGTGACTTGACGTACATTGGACAAACATCCCAATCTCGTCTCACCCAACACAGGAGTGATATTAGACTAAACAAGCAATCCTGCGCCTTGTCAATACACTGTGTTTGCAACAACCACTCCCCAGACTACAATAGTGTTGAAATTGTCGACCGTTAGGTAGATTAGGTAGATTATTTTTGGAAATGTTCCACATGCAGAAAAACCGCGCCTCTGTCATGAATTTCAAATCTGACACCGACCATCTCAGCGGCATCTATTGGTACCTTCTTGAGTTGTGTGCTGGGTCTCAAAACGGTAACACGTCAAGAGCTTCCAGTTTCATTGCTTCTTGTTAGGTACGAGTGGATATCGTCTGCTCTGTATGCCTCTCCGGTTGTACGGTGACTGTTCTGCTGTTGGAACATGTACCATGCTGAGTTATTAATTTCCCCTTTTTCTGGTTTATTCAAAATTCAATTTCGTAACGTAAATTTAGATTTTAGCTTCACATTCTCAACATTTTGTCAAAATTTGTACATTTGTAAAGTATTACCGCCCATCCAACATTAGTAACATTGTCCTCCCCCTTGTTAGCACTTTATCGATACAAAATCATAATTATCCAATGGATAAATACAGTCTCAGTACGTCTTACGTAGAAATAGTATCGAGTGATAAAATAGGGTTGCCTATTTTACGTAATAAAACCATTGTCCACAACCTATGGCCTCACCATGGTATTTTAATATTTAAATTCGCACCATTTACAACGCCGCATTAATTACTTCCTGTTTACTTTACGCCAAACCGTTTTAAATTTTAACTAGTCATCCATTGCTACCAATTATTAATAGCCCTCATTGAGACAATCCCGACTGGAACCGTACATGGTCTTGCAATCACCTGCACTTGGCGGGTTTTGTAACGCTGGCGAGCCTGTATTTTTCCAGACGGGGTTGGCAGTCGATTTTCGATACGTCAATAGCAATTGACAACTGACGCCATTTAATGTGTTTATGATCGTTCTCATAGTTTTATCGCTTTAGATCCGGTTCATCAACCGTAATTTTAATTAACAACAGTAACAAACATGACTCTTCAAGTACTTTCTGGATGTAGCAACTATTATTTTTAACTATTTCACATGTAAGTAAACGTAAAATCATTTTTCCAAATTTAACACTGACGCACATTTTTTTTATAACAATTGTAGTGTAATTTCCCTGAAGAAGGAATAAACTCATTCCGAAAGCTTGATTTTATGATAAAGTAAACAGGACTTTTCTTGCCCCTTGGTCGAATCCCCGTTACGGAATAAGACTCCGAATTTCACATTTAACTCCAACAAGTGACCGTTCCCTCCGCTATATATATATATATATATATATATATATATATATATACCGGGTGACCCAAGGATCTGTAAAAGCCCCATAACCTATTTGCTATTTGAGATATCGACTTCTAGTTTTCCTGAACTGGTACTGACACTTATTCTACATATTTTAAAAATATGTATGTTTTTGTACAGGGTGTCCCAATATACATAACAGACCAAAGTTATGTTTTTTTAAATAGAACACCCTATATTTTATACTTTATTTTCAACCCTCTTGAGAAGCTGATAAAAATACTATAAGATAGTATGGGTCTATTGTGGACGATTGGTTAGTTATGGGCAAATTTGTGGCAAAAACAAGGACACATTGAAAAAGTTGCAGAAGCGCTCCTAGCAATGCTAGCGTCGTTTTTTATACACTAAAGAATTTTCCACATCATGAAGAAATCGGCTTTGGTTCTTTTTTGTTCATACTGCTTTACAGGGTGTCAACATACGCAAAATAATGGATAACTTTTTTTTTTCAAATGGAACACCCTATTTATCTTGCCACCAATGCATGGAATTTTTAATAAGCTTTCCAATGATGTACAATTTGTATTATGAAATATTAAGGATTCTTGAGATTTATCCATTAAAACATTTTTCGTTTGTCACTTCCTGCTCATTTTTGGATTTTCAGACAAAAATATTTTTTCTGAAAAAATAATAAGAGACCAAAGTTGTAGAGAGAAAAATTTTCAATCGATATAGTTCTTTCGACTTTTCCAATAATGCGTGCATTCCCCGCCAGAGTGCGCAAAATCGTGACCGCATATGCATTTTAGCGTTTTTCTCAATTTTTTTGTTAATTAATTGCACTACACTTTATTTTCCACGTCCTATAGCAGAAAAACGGGTAATTATAGAATTATTTAAATGACCTACATCGATTGAGAATATTCCGCTCTACAACTCTTAAAAGAAGCAATTTTTACCCAAAATGCATAGTTTTTGCTAAAAATGCAAAAAACCATTGAAACACGTAAAAATTGATACATACATTTTCAATTTGCATTTTTAGGGAAAACTATGCATTTTTGGCAAAAATTGCATCTATTAAGAGTTGTAGAGCGGAACATTTTCAATCGATATGGACCATTTTAATTTCCCTATAATTTCCCGTTTTTCCACTAGAGGGTGCAGAAAATAAAGTATAGTGCAATTTATTAATAAAAATTTGAAAATAAAACGCTAAAGTGCATATACGGTCACGATTTTGCGCGCTCTGGCGGGCAATGCACGTATTATCTTAAAAGTTGAAAGAACCGATCGAAAATTTTTCGCTCTACAACTTTGGTCTCTTATAATTTTTCCTGAAAATGCATAGTTTTGGCTAAAAATCTAAAAATCAGCAGAAGGTGACAAAACAAATATGTTTTTATTGATAAATCTCAAGAATCCTTAATATTTTGTTACACAAACTGTATATCATTGGAAAAGTTATTAAACATGCCATAGATTGGTGGCAACTTATATAGGGTGTTCCATTTGAAAAAAAAATAGTTATCCATTGTTTTGCGTATGTTGACACCCTGTATAGCACTATGAATAAAAGAAAACCAAAGCCGATTTGTATTATTCTTTATGATGTGGGAAATTTTCTAGTGTATAAATAATGATGCTATCTTTGCTAGGAACGCTTCTGCAATGTTTTCAATGTGTATATGTTTTTGCCAGAAATTTGCCCATAACTAACCAACCGTCTATAATAGATCCATACTGTCTTATACTATTTTTATCAGCTTCTCAAGAGGGTTGAAAATAAAGTATAAAATATAGGGTGTTCTATTTAAAAAAACATAACTTTGTTCTGTTATGTATATTGGGACACCCTGCACAAAAACATACATATTTTTAAAATATGTAGAATAAGTGTGGGTACCAGTTCAAGAAAACTAGAAATCGATATCTCAAATAGCAAATAAGTTATGGGACTTTTACAGATACCTGGGTCACCCGGTATATATATATATATATATATATATATATATATATATATATATATATATATATTGAATATAAATCGAAAGAAACATTGCTTAGTGGGCACGTCGGTCGGTGATAAGATGTTGAAAAATGTGTGAAAACGTATGGAAGGGCGGAAGACTAGGGCTTCTAGTAATATTTTTGTTGGGATATAGTCTGATAAATTGCTCACGTGCATTGTAAATTATCGCAAGTTTGCACTCTTTCGACAAACTCAGTCGCATTGTTTTAGGCAACAGCCCCTCGCCTTTCCAGGGTCGGGACTGTTGCCAAACAATACGACTTCGTTTGTCGAAATCTTGTTACCGATAATTTCCAATGCACTTGTGCAATTACTGTTGAGAATAATGTTGCTAGTCAAATATCAATTCACGCATTGTAATTATTATGAACAATAATCTGAGTTATTCCTATGAAGAGAGCGTATTCATTATCAAAACATTTTGCAGAGGCGTCAGTTTACTCAGGGTTCGTGACATTACATGCAAACGGAACAGAAGAAACAACGATGAATTGGAAGAAACAGTTTTGGGTTTGATAAATGCTAAACCAACAACTAGCATACGATGCATTGCTCGTAAGTGCAACGTGTCTAAATTCTCTGTACAGAAAATTCTGAAGAACATGGTTATCATTCTTAAAAACATCAATGCCATCAGGAGATACTGTTAGTGGATGAACAAAGGAGGCGTGTATTCTGTGAAATAATGCAGGATCAATCAAATACAGACCATAATGAATGCTTATAATTTACTTCCATATAACAATAAAACAGTAAACATTCAGTTTTTTTAGTAGAAATACACCAATTGTTAATTTAAATCAGAGCACCAAATTTCTTGGGATTGCTGAGGACGAGCAACTCACTAGGTGTCTACATGTTGATGATGTGTATAGCAAATTAAATACTGCTTACTATGCAGTTCTTAAACTAAATCCAATTTTACCACTTTACCACCAGAGTGAATCGTAACTCTCTACTCTCTACTACTCATAGGTATATCCTTATCTCTCCTATAATATACCAGCGTGGGAAAGAAGTCATATTCAAAGGATATTCATAGCCCACAAAAGAATATTAGGATTAATTTGTAAAAAAATTCGATTGGAGACTTGCCGTCGTTTATTTAAGTAGAACAACATACTTACATTCATATGCAAGTTACCTGTAGTCCACAATAGATATGTTATTGTTAGGTATTAATTGAATTTATTGTTAATATATTTATATTTAGAATTAATGCGCAGTTATCGCCAGATGTTAAAATGCTTAGTTTATAATTTTATTTAATATAAATAGTAGCAGTAAATATTATTCCACACATTCTAAAATTATAATTCGTGCCGTAAAGTTAATGCTGTAATTAATGTCAGAATCAATGTAAAATATTATTTAATAATTAAATATTTTCGTGTAGAATTAAAATAAAGTTTTTTAAAAAACCAAAAGTGCTCTCCGAAAATATAATTGGCGCAGTCGGTAGGATTGTTCCAGAGGTACATTGAATATCAGTGGCCGTTCGTTTCAACGATTTACTGGAAACACCTAATCATCTTCCACGTCGCTTCCGATCCGAAGAGTTCTCCAAACTTCGAGAAACCAGCTCCAAGGACAGCAGCACGCAGAGGATAACATTACCCGCTTCATAATCTCCCTGGATGAACACCAAGGACCAAATGGACAGAGTGATTTTTTGGTGAGCAATATTTTTTTTAGAGGCTTTTCTTTTTCTTTTATTACGCGATTAATTTATGTATGAAGATAATACGGATTCTGATTTAGACTCTTCACCTAAAATTAATTCTCCTTTCCGTTCGCGTTCTCTTGTTCAATTTATAGTTGACGAGTCATTAGATATAACCATGGAAAACGTAGATTATCAACTTCTAAAATTAAACGTAGACACTATTCCTTTGTTTGATGGAAATAATGAGTTGACGGAAATTTTTATTTCACGTTGTGAGGCTGTGTTGGGTCAGTTCAGAGCTTTAAATAATGATTTAATAAATGCAATTATTGGTAAATTAAGAGATACAACTTTGATTGCTATAGGTTCGAGAATGGAATTGAATACTTGGCCGCAAATTAGAGATCATATTAGACAACGGTTCGGTGATCTAAGAAATTATGATTGTATTGTACAACAACTTATTAATTTGAAACCTGTAAAAAATGAAAGTTTTCTAGATTTTGGTGAAAAGTTACAGATTTTGCGTAGTAAACTTTCGAGTAAAATTAATTCTTTATCAGCAGCAGAAATGTCTGATGCCGCTAAACGTATACACCAACGCAGTTATGATGAGTTGGCACTAAAAACTTATCTGCGTGGCTTAAAAGGAAATATGCAAAGTATTGTTCACTTACGTGAACCTGACACACTTGAAGAAGCGATAAATTATGTCATTGAAGAAAATAACTTCCAGAGTACATTGGACGTACCAAATTATGCTAATTTCAATTTTAATAATAAAAATCAAAATCCATTTTTTAATTCAATTTTTTCTAATAGTCAATTCTCTAGTCAACCTATTAATTTGCAATTTCGGCAACAAAATCCCCGTCAATTTCCAACTAACAGGCAGGTATTTGGGAGACCTCCAAATCAATTTAATCAGTTTAATAATAGGCCTTTTAATAATAACAATAATAATAATTACCAGTCAAATAAGCGACCTTATTAATATAATAATTATAATAATAATAACTAAAATCAAAATTCAAATTATAATAATCGAAATAATTTTAATCCAAATTATAATAGAAATTTTAATCCGTTGCCTCAACAAAGTGCAGTTCCATTGCCAAACCCCACGCCAATGTCAATCTCAACAACGCATAATACTAGGCCAATATTATATAATCTTGACGAAACAGGATCGCCAAGTAACACAAATGATAATAATAATATTAACAATAACGATAGGGAAACTTTTTTAGATTAAATGGCCTCGTGAAAACATCTGTTGATTTTTTAGGAATAATAAATAATGCTAGTACTTTACCATTTATCGTAGATCCTAAAACTAAATTAAAAATTATAATGGATTCGGGAAGTACCCGTTCTTTTATAAGTCCTCAATTAGCCAGGAAATTAAATAAAAACTTAATTAAAATTGATCCATTTGAAGTCACCAGTGCACATGGTACTTCTCGCGGAATGCATAGTATTGATATTTCACTCCAAGATTTATTTAAAGATAAATTAGCATCGAAATTGAAATGCTATATTTTTGATTTTCATTCGTCTTTTGACATTCTTGTGTGAATTTTGAAAGAAATTAATTATATTAAGAATGGTGAAGTTGTCGTCCCTAGAATGGACGTTACAAATTTCCTAGTACCAGAATGTATTACGACCGTAAGAAATGGTAGGGCTTTTTGTGTTGTCATAAATAAGACAGACATAGATAGGGAAGTAAGTTAAGAAACCTTTTGTATTAACACCCATCCGCGGATATGATGTGGTGCCACACCAACAAAATTCTAATAAAAAAGTAATTAAGAAATTTATTTATTTATTTATTTATTTATTGACGTCAAAAACTACATTTTACATAAAAAAAATATTAAGATGTATATATATATATATATATATACATATATAAAGTTTACATTCAAACACACTTAACAGATAATGTAGCGGGCCTCAGACTTGAACTTGATCAACGATGAGTTGGTGAAATTAAGTTTGTCACAATATTTATCTGCAATACTGCACATTCTTACACATGGACTAAACATAACGCAGGATGTGCGGCAGAATGGAATATGTAACAACTGAGATTGTCGCGTTGTATATTTGGGAACATTGAATGCAAAACATTCCAAACATTCAGGCGAATTAATAATATTATTGATTATTTTAAAGATAAAACAAACGTCGTAAAATTCTCGTCTGTTTGATAAAAATGCTAAATTAACATACGATCTAATCTGGTTTATATTCAGAATTATATTTTGTGAATATAATTTATATTTTAAATACTTTAAAAATGTACCTTGTACATATTCCAGTCTGTCGATATAACAGCTAACATGTGGTGACCAAATAACACTACAATATTCTAATACTGACCTAATAAGACTAACAAAAAGAGTTGTTAAACTATGGACATTAGTAAAATCTCTGGTAGTTCTTTTAATAAATCCGAGCAACTTATTTGCCTTGGCAATAACAGTTTCAATGTGATAGGAAAATGATAGTTTCTTATCAAAATAAACTCCCAGGTCCCTAACAACCTCTTGATATTCTAGACCCACATTGTCTAAATGGTACATAAATCTCTCATTATTAGACTTACGACTGAAAAGCATTACGTGGCATTTATTTATATTAAGGGACATATCATTTCTTAGACACCAATTACATATATTAGTAAGATCTGACTGTAATAATAAAGCGTCACTATTCGATGAGACTCGTCTGTACACTTTCAAATCGTCCGCGAATAATAATATGGGAGATTTAATTCCAACATATATATCATTAATAAAAATATTGAATAAAAGAGGACCCAAGTGTGACCCCTGAGGAACACCAGATGTGGCATCAAAAATATCGGATAAAAAATGATTTACACGGACTTGTTGAGTACGATTTGTTAAATATGAATCGATCCACTTAAGAATAGGTCCACAAATGCCATACTTCGCCAGCTTAGCTATCAGAAGTTCTATGTTAACTTTATCAAAGGCCTTATTAAAGTCCATATAAATAGCATGAACTTCAGAACCAGCATCAAAGGATTTTAAAATGAAATTGCTGTATAAGGAAAGATTTGTATCTGTAGAGCGTCCACTCATGAACCGATGTTGTTGAGATATTATAATATTTTTGAAAGGGCTTGATAAATATTTAACAATGAGTGATTCAAAAAGTTTTGGAATCGCTGACAGTATACATATCGGGCGATAATTTTTAATATCGCTTTTCTGGCCTGACTTAAAAATGGGCTGTACATAAGACGACTTCCACAAGACGGGAAAATCACCTTGTGCTAAGGACATGGAAAATAATGTATACAGCGGTACATAGAGCGTTGAATGACAAATTAAGCAGTAGTGGCGGTATTTGATCAGGACCAATCGCACCCTTAACATCAATATTTTGTAATGCTGACTGAATCTCAGATGGGGAAATGTTTATTTCAGATAAATTAATATTTGACTCAAATTCTACATCACATTGAAACGAACGTTTGTCATTAAATACAGATGAGAAATGATTACCAAATGCATTAGCTATACTTTTACCATCACTTGCTTGAATATCATCTAAGAACATGCACGATGGAAGTTTACCAGAATCAGATTGAGATTTTACGAATTTCCAAAAATAATTTGGATTCTCAAGTACTGATTGTTCCGCATGAGCAATATAATTATCATAACATAGCTTAGTTTTCGTTTTACACATTTTTCGAAGATCAGAAAATTTCATATAATCCGTCTGCAGATTTGACAACTTAATTTTTTTATGCGCGTCGCGTTTCTGTTTTATTAGTTTACGAAGTTCAGTACTAAACCAATGAGGGAACTTTAATTCCTTCACTACTTTTTTTGGTACGAATTTTTCAAAGCAGTCGAACAGTATAGTATAAAATATGTCTACAGCCACATTTACATCAGTTACACAGTGGAATGCTCTGTTCCAATTTATCGATAAAAAATGATTGTTAATAGCATCATAAGGTGTACGCTTAAAGTCATAAACTACAGTACAATCTGAATTTAGACAATCAGAGTCCGCACATGAAATTATAACTTCCAAAGAAGGATGATAAGCGTTACAGGTTATTAAGGGTTCACATTCAAGAACAGATTTAACAGAATACGATGAAAAACACAAATCAAGCACTCCTCCAGAACCGTTTTCCACATTATTAAATTGTGAAAGACCATTAAAAGCGTACAAGTGCACTTTCGATTGCACTTTTTGTGTTGTTGCTATTTTTTACATTGACAGGAAACAAACCGACATAGTCGTCAAGTTCAATCCAACGAAGAACCGGTAAGTTGTAATCACCCA
This sequence comes from Ocypus olens, assembly GCA_910593695.2. Lineage (NCBI taxonomy): Eukaryota > Metazoa > Arthropoda > Insecta > Coleoptera > Staphylinidae > Ocypus > Ocypus olens. The sequence goes on along the minus strand of OU343053.1, from coordinate 22,839,228 downwards.
TTACGATGCATCTTGATTCAGGAGTTTGTGCGTATATATTAGATAACGATTTTAAGTGGGATTCGTAAACTTCTAATCCAGATTTTGGTGGAATATATACGCCACCAAAAACATAACTGTGATTGTTGATTATTACTTTAACCCATATTTCCTCTGTAACACTATCTGTAGAAATGATAAACGATTTTAATGTATTTAAAACAGCGACAAGTACACCCCCTCCGCGCAGTTTTGAGCTACTAGCTGAAGAGCGATCAGTGCGATATACAGTATATCTTTCATCAAACAATTCGGAGTTATTTATTCCAGGCTCAAGCCAGGTTTCGGTAAGTATTATAATTGAATAATCCTCTGACATAAGGGAGCAGTAAAAATCTCGTAATTTAGTTTTGAGCCCTCTAACATTTTGATAGTATAATGTAATATCACTCAATTGTTTGCGTTTGAGTGTGTTATTTTGGGAAAATTTCCAGTTACAGATGGTTTAAATCCACGCCGGGGAAAAAAATCTTTAACAGCGAGGCCGACTGGCCACAATGTCGCATCTAGTAGACTTGTTACCAATGATTCTTTAACTCCCAATTTGTAAGAACATATATCATCGTTTCGAACAAGTTCAAAGCATTTAGAATCCTTAATGTTGAGCACATTTTGAACATAATCAAGGACAGAATCAACAGTTGAATCAGGACTGCACCTTCCAATGTAGATCCATTGACGTCTCTCTGCAGAAATTAACGTATTTGTAACGCCACCAGTAGAATTATTATCACTCACAGATCTGTTTCCAATAATGACCTTATTCGGAGGTTCGCCATTTTTCTTGGGAAGTTGAGCAGCTTTATTACCAGTTGGATTATTATCCGATGAGGATTTAGATCTAGATTTATTACTTGTCACACTGTCAGATCTATTTACCATTTTTTTAACGGAGTTGTTACTTGTGGACCTGTTGGTAGTTGACAATATTGGATTCACTGCTGACTGCTCAATTCCAGACACATCCGTTTCTATAGTCGAAGATGAGCAATGTTTCTTAACAGAATGCTAAGAATAGAATTAAGTATTGCAGAATGTTCATCAACCTTATCCAGAACATTCTGAATTTGTTTATTGTTAGTATCTTTGTTATCGATACAATGACTGCAAATCCATGATAAATTTTTGTTTTCAAATAAAGCTTTACAGACAGTTTTATTCAGACCTGCACATTTAGTGCCATGGAATAAATAATTACAAGCGGGGCAGCGGACTGTATCCATATCGGTGGGAATTACCGATACTTCACAAGTCTTACATTTATACATTGTTATTATTTTGTACAATATCAAGATATGAATGTAAACAATAATTAACAAAACGAGAAGAAAAAAAAACACAAGACACGCTTCACCACAGGGGGCCGATCAAGTGGACTTTAACTGTGACAAACACAGGTAGTCCTCGGATAGGAAAATGAAGTGATAAACAAAGGAGGTAAAAATACAATTTTAAATAATAACAGTCAAAAAATAAATACTAATTTAACGTATGAAAATAATTTTCGTACAAAAAAAATGTACAGAAATGTATTATAATACGAGAAAAAAAAAAGTACAAATTCAAAACAAAATACTTGACAAATTAAAATCGGAGAGGTTTGGGCATCGAACCTTCGACCGTAGTATTAGCAGCCGACGATTCAACCAACACACCAAGAAACGGTTTACTAATTTAGATCGATAATTTCACTGCACGCATTAAAATGATTAAAATTTTGTTAACCGCAATATAATGCATGTGGTATTACAAGTATATTTGTTAGGTTATGTTTCGTTAAACGATAATAGTTAATTAATTCAGGTAAAAACAAATATACAGTACTCACAAATGCACCAATTTGGATTAAGGACTTGACCAGCGAAAGATAAAATCTATATATCCAGAATAAAACGGTAAATTGCTTCAATTTTCTAGCACGCACACTGAGAGGTCAATTGCAGTTTTTTATGTCCTAGAAATGCCCTAATAATAATAATAATAAGTATAATAATTTTAATATGTTTAATACAAACAAACTTAAATTTGATTTTTCTAAGATCCGGATGGATCATATGAATGAGGAAGAAAAAACAGTTATAAGGAACTTAATTTTAAAATATTCAGATATTTTTCATTTAAAACATAATTAAAAAATAATTTAACATTCACTAATAAAATAAAGCATAGGATAATTACAACTGATGAGATTCCAGTTTTTACCAAAACATATCGATACCCAGAAGTGCATAAAAATGAGGTAAATCACCAAATTAATGAAATGTTAGAGCAAAATATAATAAGACCATCCTTTAGTCCATGGTCTTCTCCAATTTGGATAGTCCCGAAAAAATTAGACGCATCAGGCCAGAGGAAATGGCGTGTCGTCTTTGACTACCGAAAATTAAATGATAACTGTAGGTGATCGTTACCCACTTCCCAATATCACTGACCTTTTAGATAAATTAGGCAAAGCTCAGTACTTTATGACATTAGATTTAGCTTCGGGATTTCATCAAATTGAAATCGATGAACGCGATATCCCCAAAACAGCATTTAATACCGAATACGGACATTATGAATTTTTGAGAATGCACCCGCTACTTTCCAACGAGTTATGGACAATATTTTACGGGGCATTCAGAATGACCATTGTTTAGTATACATGGACGATATAATTATTTTTTCAACCTGCTTGCAAGAACACATAATTAGACTAACGGAAATATTCAAACGATTAAGAGAATCCAATTTTAAAATTCAATTGGACAAATCGGAATTTTTGCGTAAAGAAGTATCCTATTTAGGACATGTAGTTACACCTGACGGAGTTAAACCAAACCCAGACAAAATTCTAGCCATACAAAATTATCCCATCCCTAAAACAACCAAGCAAATTAAAGGATTCTTAGGACTGTTAGGATATTACAGGAAATTCATAAAAAACTTTGCGGACTTGACTAAACCTATGACAAAAGGTTTGAAGAAAAATGCTGTTATTAATATTGAAGATTTAGAATATAAAAATTGTTTTGACTTGTGTAAAAATGTTCTAACCCTTTTACAATATCCGGACTTTTCAAAACCATTTATATTAACCACAGATGCCAGTAATCAGGCTCTTGGTGCTGTATTATCGCAGGGTAAAATCGGTTCAGATTTGCCTATTGCATATACCAGTCGGACATTGAATGACTCTGAAACTCGTTACTCGACAATAGAAAAAGAGCTACTTGCCATAGTTTGGGCTGTTAAATATTTTCGCTCTTATTTATTCGGACGCACCTTCCAGATAGTCACTGACCATAGGCCTCTCCAATGGTTGATGTCAATCAAAGAGCCAAATTCTAAATTAGTGAGATGGCGCTTAAAACTTTTGGAATATGATTATACAATTATTTATAAAAAGGGAATTTTAAATAAAAATGCAGATGCTCTGTCTAGAATAGAACTGAATATTAATGAGGAATATGCACAAAATTTAGAAGGTTATTTAAAGAATTTTGATGATCAATCATCTATGATAGCAGAACCCGCGGAAAATACTCATGTAAATGATATTGTAAATGATGGTGCGATTATTCACTCTAGTTTAGAGCACCCTATTGTATAAATAGCTATTTCTGATAAACCCGTTAATATCGGTGATAATCAGATAATAATTAGAGAAGTGGAACATTCTCCTTCTAAAATTAAAATTAGTAACTTGTTTAATAAAAAGAAAATGCGGATTCATGTCCACTTTTCCAAATTAAATTTTAATCAAGAAGTAGTCGATTTTATTAAAGAATATATAGTCCCCAATGTTAATTACTATCTTTATTTTGAAAATCAAGTTTATGAAAAATTTAGTAGTGTCCTCCAAGAATATTTTAAGAACTCTAATATTAAAATGACGAAATGCACTCAATTCGTGACTGATATTGAAAATAATAATGATGTCTCAGAAATAATACAAAATTGTCACGAGGGTAAAACCAATCATCGAGGTATAGATGAAACAGAAGCAAAATTAAAACGTACGTACTATTGGCCCAATATGAGGAAAACCATTCAAGAGTATATAAACAATTGTGAAATCTGCCTTGTTTCTAAATATGAACGCAAACCATTAAAATTAAAATTTAGTAATACCCCGACGGCAATGAGACCTTTTGAAATAATCCATATAGATTGTATCGCTTTAGAAAATGCAAAATTTCTTACCATAATAGATTCCTTTTCAAAATATACTCAGTTATATAAATTAAATTCTTGCCAAGCTATCGAAATAGCGTACAACCTAATTAAATTCTTTTTCCACCATGGAATCCCAAATTTAATTATATCAGACAATCATTTAGAATTTGAAAATATGGCAATTAAAGAACTTTTAAATGTACATAAAATTAAAATTAATTTCATTAGCTCACAACATCCCGAATCTAACGGAATTGTAGAAAGAGTTCATTCAACAATCATTGAACATATAAGATTATTAAATAATCAGGATATATTTAAACAAGAGTCAATTGATACAAAAATTATTTACGCTATCATAGCTTATAATAATTCTATACATTCCACTACCAAATTAAAACCTTCCGAAATTATTTCTGGACATATTGATAATAAATCTTTATTATATATTGACTTAGAAAGTATTCTCACAAATAATTACGTTCAAATGCACAAAAGTAAAGTGAAATTACTATATCAGAAAATTAATGAAACTATGGATGCAAATAAAACTAATGCCATTGACAAGCGTAATGTGACCCGGGAAGAAGCTCCTCAAGAGGATGTATTTATTCAAAACAAGCAGAAGCAATCAAAAACAAAAAATAAATATAAAAAAGAAAGAGTTAGGAAAGTAAACTTTAACCGTAAAACGGCAGAAATAGAAACTAGACATCATAATCAAGTAAGTAAAATTCACTTATCAAATGTAAAAAGACCTAGAGTTAAGAAATCAAATTTTGAAGGTATTCCAACTTTTGAGAATTTTATTAATTGTTTAAATACTAAAAGAAATATTGTAAATAAGAATGTAATAGAAATAGAAGATGATTTATTTCATGCTCCATTGAACTTCTCACTTGCTCACTGTGTGAGTCAAGACCTTAAAATGGGTGCAGGTATTGCAAAAGATTTTAAATTAAGATTTGGTAGAATCAGAGATTTGAGTAAGCAAAATCCACAATTATATTCCTTATGTCATTTAAAAGAAGATGACAGATATATAATATATCTAATTACAAAAAGATATTATGATGATAAACCCACGTTAGAATGTTTGTTTAGAACATTAATTAATTTGAAACAGTTCTGCTTAGATAAACAAATTACTAAATTAGCAATCTCTAAAATAGGCTATGGCCTTGATAAATTAGAATATGAAACGGTAAAACCAATGACAGATTATATTTTTCAAAATTTCAATTTACAAATAAATATTTACCTTGGTAAAACTGAATTAGATGATTCAATACCAGGTCCTTCAATGACTTCTGATAATCTAGTTCAACAGAGGAAATTATTTTTCGAAAATTATTTCCTAAAATAATAGTTCAAATTAAGTAATTAAATTTAATTAATTTCAGGTTGTTCTTCATCACGCCTGTGATCACTTTCGAGATTAAAAATATTACAGAAAATATAGGATTGTTACCTGTTAATTTGGGTACAGCTAAACTAGAAACAAGTGAACATACTTTGGTGCATCACTATAATCTCGAGCCCCTTTATAATGAATTTAGAAAATTGGAGTATCAATACGAATTCCTGAGGAATACCATGACTAATACATCTAAATTTAAGAAGGAATTTCAAAATTGTGACAAATTGGCAAATTATTCTAGAAATGATATAATTGACAAAATTAAGATTATTCAACTGAATGTTAAACCAAAAAGAGTAAAAATTTATTTAAAGAGTTTATAGTCTTAGTAAGACTTGATTTTTTGCTTGCAGAGTAACGAACAGGTTGAATATTCATATATTCAGGCTACATTTCGTTTTCTTGTATTTAGTAAAAAGAGGTTTAATAGATGGACTAGGCACAATAATTAAATCAATTAGCGGAAATATGGATGCCCGTTACAAAAAGAGAGTTAATACAATTTTAAAACATTTAGGAAAAAATCAGAACAACCTTCAAAATCAAATAAAATTCGGCTATAGTATTAATACTAAACTTATTAAAAACTTTAATGACACCATCAAGGATATTACGCATAATCAAAACATACTACAATCTATAATTATGCAATTACATGCAATTTATAAAGAAGAAATTGATCACCAACATGTTTTATTCACGAAAGATCTGTACAATCAGCTTATCTTGCTTTTTGGAACAATTTGAAGTATTCTTCAAAAAATTATAAATTCTTTAACGTTCTGTAGATTAAGGGTTCTGAATCCAGATATAATAGGACCTTTATACTTATACGATAAATTATTAAAAATTTCTACTCACTATCAAGAAGAATTACCTTTTGAAGTAAAATTAGAAAATATTTTGAACTTTGAATCCGTTATGACTGTTAACTGTAAAATTGATAAATCAATGATTTATTATTTAATTTTACTTTCTATTAATTATGAACACCCTTTTGATCTTTATGCAATGAATCCCATTCCTACTAAATATAAATTAGAATATGCTACGATAATTCCGAATATTAAATTTTTATTAAAGTCGAAAATTGACTCAAAAATTTGGCCTCTACATGATATATGCTTTAGTGGTGACTAACAATTTCAGTGTAGTAGTAATCTACTTTTAAATTATAAAGATGAATGTGAAACAAAATTGTTAATTGAAGTTAATTGAAGGAAATGCTAAAAATTGTCAATATACTCAATTAGGAAAAACCATTTAGAAAAATTGCCATACACAAACAAATTCCTTGCTGTCTTCGTTAGTAAGGAACAAATAAAAATCATCTGCCCAGACCACGAAGAAACTCAGGATCTTCAAGGAATCCACTTAATTCAACTGGACCACTGTGACGTTGTATTCCAAAACTAAAGGTGCCAAAAATTGAAGCTATTACAGGAACACCAGTTCAAGTAGTGCTTCAAAATTGATATTAACTAACTATAATATAAGTGATTTCACTATAAGATTGAAGAGACTAAAATTAGACAATATTCCCCGATATAATCAAGTACCCCTAATGAGTAAAATGACTATACCCCTGAAACCAAGTACATGGACACTCCTTTTGTATTTATTAGGTTTAATTAGTATTGTTATCTTAGGTTATAAGTGTTTAAAAAAAAAGAATTTGCACCACTCACAAACCCAATGATTCGCTTCGGGAATGTCGAATCTAAGGGGAGAAGAGTTACCTGTAGTCCACAACAGGTATGTTATTATTAATTATTGATTAAATTTATTGTTAATATATTTATATTTAGAATTAATGCGCAGTTATCGCCAGATGGTAAAGTGCTTAGCTTATAATTTTATTTAATATAAATAGTAAGAGTAAATATTATTCCAGACATTCTATAATTATAATTCGTGCCGTAAAGTTAATGCTGAAATTAATGTACAAGAATCAATGTAAAACATTATTTAATAATTAAATATTTTCATGTAGAATTAAAATAAAGTTTTTAAAAAACCAAAAGTGCTCTCCGAAAATATAATTTATATATATTTACATCCCAATATCATTGCTGCGTCTATACATTGTGTTTTTGTCATCATTGGTGCGTCCATGTGCTAAGTTGCGTCCATATACGGACGCAATTTAAATATCACCTATTTTCAATTTTTTCAACATCAGTGCGACTACCTGAATGCTATATTAAAAATACGCGTAGACGCAACAATGATGTTGAAATTGGTAATTTTAGTTCACACAATTTCTGCTAGAGGCACCACCGTCGATGTGTAAGTATGCGTCTGGACGCATTCTCTTGCGCCCCCCGCGGTTCTACGCGCTGACATAATGCGTCATTTCGTTCCTTCACATTCATCTTAAATTAAGTGCATAGTTAGTTACGAGTATTTCCCCCTCAAGCTCTAATTACTGCTTGCATTCTTCCCGGCAAACTGTCAAGTAGAGTTTGAATATATTCTTGAGGAATTGCGTTCCACTCTTCTTGTGCAGCAAACCGAAGCTGTTCTTTTGTACTTGGAACAGGATTTCTTTGTCGTATGCGGCGTTTAAGATAATCCCACACATGTTCAATCCGATTTAAATCTGAGCTAAATGGCGGCCAATCTAACTTTTGAATCTGGACTGCATCGAGGTAATTAGTCACTGTACTAGTTGCATGCGGTCGAGCGTTATCGTGCATTAATATGAATCTTTCGTATCCAATATGGCCACCAGATGGCACAACATGATCTTCCAATATATATTCGATATTCCAGTCAGTAGTCATTTGTCCAATCACTTCCACCTAATACCTGACCAAAGCATTATATCGCCACCTCCAAAACTAACGACCTCTATGATAGTACAGCTGGTGTATCATTCTCCAACTCCTCTGTAAACGTTATTTCGTCCGTCTAGCTTCCATAATTGAATACTAGTTTCATCCGTGAAGAGAACATTTTTCCAATTCTCAATATTCCACGGAACATGTGTTCTGATAAATTCTAATTGACGAGTTTTGTGATTTTGAAGAAGACGTGGTACTTTGGACGGATGTCTTGGCTTTAGGCTAGCTTCTTTTAATCTTCGTCTGACTGTTTTCGAACTCACATTAATTTGCCTTCCACTTAGGAGATCATTTTTGAGATGCGTCGATATCAATGTGCGATTTCGTGTAGAATTAATTATCAAAAATCGATCATCAATTGCTGTTTTACATTTCTTGTAAAGACATTTCGTAAGAAATTTCCAGTCTCTTGATACCATTTTTAAAATATTCGATGTGGTAGATTGACCTCTGAGACGTCGTATGATTTCTTTTTGTTTATATCCTTCAGTATGTAGAGTCACAATTTGTGCCAATTGAACTTCATTGCAGTGTCTGACTGGTGGCATACTGATGTTTTCAATGGTGGAAAACACAAACAATGTTCACTATAACTTAGTTAATTACACTACAATGACTTAATTCACTTTAACTCTTAATAATGAATTATTTATGATAAAATTCACGAGAGACAATAATAAAAGCCATTAATGTCAATAAAACGTTAAAATTATTTTAAAACAAATTAGTAATCAGCCTACTAGGTGACTAACATCAGCACATATAAATTTACGGCGATAATTTAAAATTATTTTTAAGTAATAGTGCGTTGCCGAAATTTTCTGTGTGCTGGCAGATATCATTCTTTGGTGCGAAGTTCCGGTAAACACGTGCTTGCGTTTTAAGTTTATATCGGGTGTGTATAAATTGGCGGATAATCTACATGTGACGATATTCTTTCAGAAATTCTAAGCAGCTTATCTTAATTCTAAAATGTTATACCATGCTTCCTGATCCTTCACGAGGTCCTCTAAGTTTGAACATCCAGTCGTTAAATATGCGTTATTATTCGTTATTAATTTACAGAAAACCCTGCAATTTCGACAGTATAACTAGTTTGAAAATTATTTGTCAGTGTGTGCTATCTTTCTATCACAAACATGTATTTTTAACACTTCTTAATTAACTAATTTCCTAAAAAAATATATTCGGCAACGTGACACTCGCTTATGTCACTTTGACACAAATAATTCTGGTTTTCTCGTTATTATCAGTTTGTATTAGCGCCCGCGTTTTAGTGTATTTGTGTTTTCGTGTTATTTTCGTTTTTTTTTGTTTAATTACAATGGACTTTACTATTTACTCATAATCTGTTTTACCTTGCATCTGTAAATAAACCCCGCTCTATCTATCTATTACCTTCTACCCTGAACCATGAGATTATTGATAAGCAGGGCAGCTCGTGAATGCTATGTTGCCAAATGTACATTTCTTTTAAATGGCTCCTGATGGCCTATGAGGCATGGTAGAACATTTTTTCATCGACATCTTGTATTTAGAATTTTAGGAAGAATATCGACACGTGTAGATTATCCGCCAATTTATACACACCCGATATGTGCATGATAGTGGTGAAACATGAATCGTACCAGACTGATAATGCAATTGGCAACAGATAATGTTGTAGGTAAGTATTGACAAAAACTGATTCTATTCCTTGTGCAATGTGTAAACCATTGGTTTAAGATGTACAGTAGGGTGGGCCGATTTTTCTTTTTTTAATTGCAAATATGGCTACCGTGGAAAAGTTGTGACTTGAGTCCCTTACATCTTAGACAGAATTTTTAAAAAATATCTAGCCGGGCCCTGGGGCCCAAAACTTTTTTATTTTAATTAAAATAAATATACCGGGTGTTTCAGACCACCGGTCCCAGGCCTTTTTCTCGAGAACGTGACGTCATACAGCGTAACTGCACTCAACTTTAGAATTTCAAATAGAAATAGGTCGTGTGGGGTATCGTTGGATGGGTATTTTAAAAAGAAACAACTTTTGTTTAAAAATTGATTTCCAAATGATATTCGCAATGAATATAAAAATTAATGTTACAAATAAATAATCCCGGGCAGGTTGGATAAGAGTAGATAATGCATTCAAAATCATGGATTAATTACCATGGGCACTAACAATCCATAATGTTATAATTGTTTGTTGGTTGCTAACTACGCTACCCGCAATCAAATTTATTATTTGAGTGGTTTATTTGTTTAACAACACTACTCCCAGTTCTTGGGAAATTCTTTGAAATGATTATCAAAAAACGCCTTCTCAAACACATTGAAAGACATATACCGCAGTATCAATTTGGTTTTATGCCAAATAAATCGACTATGCATCCACTCACTATTGTGTCATCAAATATACAAACCAATCACCTTTCAAACAAAAAATCGGCTCTACTTTTTACAGATATAACTAAAGCATTTGATACTACTTGGCACTTGGGTGTATTGTATAAAATTCATAAATTAAATATTCCCGGCTACTTATTTCAGATAATAAATCAGTTTTTAAGTAATAGAATATTGCAAACTAAAGTTGTTAACTCTTTTTCGTATAAATTTACACCTATGCAGGGACTACCGCAAGGGTCGCCGCTATCTCCCTTATTATATAATGTTTTTTGTTTTGACTTATACAATCCTGATCCTAACTACTTCAACCCGTCTGCATACATAATACAATTTGCCGATGATAATTGTCTTATTTCACACGGTAATACACTACAGAAAACAATGCACGAACTGCAACAATTAACCGACCGCATAACCGACTGGTACCACAAGTGGCGTCTAAGTATAAACCCACTGAAATCACAATTGCTAATTCCACACCACAAAATAACAGACGGGTCACCCACACTGTCATTAAATAACGCTAGAATCAAACCGTCCCAAGTAATTAGGTACTTAGGAATACTTTTTGATGGCAGGCTTAGTTTTAGGCAGCATTACACAATCGTTAAAAAGAAAGCAATCTCACGGGCTAACTATTTCAAAACACTAATAATTAGACGACAGGGTATCAGTACACGCACAGCTACAAATATATACAAATCACTCTGTAGGCCTCTATTGGACTACGGATTTATACTACTACTCAATGCACGTCCAAGTATTATAGACAAAGTAAATATTGCAGAGAGATCTTGCTTGAGAATAGTAACACGTATTAGACACCCTGAAAACCCTATTTTTAGCCCTTCAAACGACTACCTATACGATATCCTTAAACTTCCTCCGTTTCAAATGCGGCTACAAAAATTAACGATTAAGTATTGTAACAAACAATCTACCCTAACTGCAATACAAAATCTAGTTATAACCAGCGAAACAACAATTTCCAAATATAAACACCCAGTAAAAACTATTTACGAAGAAATAACCGCTACTAAAAATAACGATTAATATAGAAAGCGATACCTTGATGTTATCGGGTGGGGTTGGAGCTTCTTGTGTGTTTTTTTTTCTCTTCTGTGGACATTATTTTTTGTTATATGTGGCTGAAAGACTTCGGTCGATGGCCTTTTGAGCTCATGCTTGTGTGCATGTATGTATGTATATGTAAGTTAACTTTTGATTTTGCACTTTAGAGTTTTTAAAAACAATTTTATTTATTAATTATTACATTAAAAGTGAATGATTATATAAAGACGAATATTAATATTGAAATAACTACTACATAGTTTGAATGCTAAGATATGACTGTGTTATAATAATAAAATAAAACCTATTTATACAAACTAAATCTACAAGCTAAGCTAATTAACATCTGGCACATGATGTCACCTAATCTGCGTATTAATATTAAATATACATTTCTTATAAATAAAACCTATTATAATTAAACAATCAAATGTCTATTGTGGCCGCCAGGTTACACCTTCCCCCTCAGATTCGACTTATCCCAGAAGGCGAATTATTATCTTGAAGGAGGATTGCTGCTCTTCTTCTTCTTCTTAATTGTTTATATATTAAAATCACTATAACTATTATCACGAAAACATAAAGTAGAAGTGTCCATGCACTAGGTTTAAAGGGTACGAATGTTTCTGGCACAATTGGAATTGGGGAGAACACTGGAACATCCTCTAGTTTAAGTCTTTTAAATTGAATAGTAAAATTGTTTATCTTATCATTGTCTACTTTGAGTTCGGTTGCACTCACTAACACCGGAGTTCCGTTCATTGTTTCTATTTTGGGCACTTTGTAGTTTTTGTATATAAGATCACACTTATCTGGTTGAATGAGGAAGACTCCTTCTAGATCCTTCGTTTCTTCTTTTCCAGGACATATAATTCTTATTCTTTCTTTCTTGATAAAAACAGCTAAGAATTGGTTTGTAAATGGTACTTTTTCCAAATGATTTTGTTGAATGTCTAATTTTGTATATTTACAATTTTTAGTGGTTCCGTTAATTAGTATCTCCGTTTCACAATCCGCTTTATAGTTCAATATTAAATTATCACTGCATTGAAACTGTTTATTATTACTTAAGCACATTTCTCTTAGAGGCCATGTTTTTGAATCAAATTTTGATTTAAGTAAAATTTTTATATTTGGAATTATCGTTACGTATTTTGATTCAAATTTAAAAGGTATTGGATATATAGAATATAAATCAAATGAATGTTCATAATTAATAGGGAGAGACAAGAAGTAATAAACTTTCGACTCCTTAATTTTACAATTAACTGTTATTACAGATTCAAAATCTAAAATGTTTTCTAATTTCAATTCGAAAGGTAGTTCTTCATTATAGTGAACAGAAATTCTTTGTATTTTCTCAAATAAATCTTGAGGTCTAATTATATCAGGACTCAATGTTTTTAATTTACAAAAAGTTAATGAGTTAATAATTTCTTGTAGTATATTTCCTATTACACCTAAAAGTAGTATAAGTTGATTATATAAGTCTTTTACAACCAGAACATGTTGATGATCGACCTCTGTCTTATATATTGCTTGTAATTGCATAATTCTGGCTTTTAATAAGTTTTGGTTATGTGCGATATCTTGAACTGTATTATTAAAATTTTGAATAATCTTATTATTAGTGCTATAGCCAAATTTTAATTGATTCTGAAAATTATTCTGATTGTTAGCTAAGTGTTTCAGAATTTCGTTAATTCTCTTTTCATCTTGAGCATCCATATTACCACTAATTGTTTTAATAATAGTACCCAAACCATCAATCAAACCTCTCTTTACACGTTTTGATTTAGAATTTAATTGTATTGTTTTAATTTTATTACTTATATCTTTCCAAGAATAATTTAATAATTTTTCGTAATTCTGGAAGTCATTTTTAAATTTAGATATATTACTCGTAGTATCTTTCAAAAACTCATATTGGTAATTTAATTTTTTAATTTCTTCGTAAACAGGACTTAAATCATAATGATGTACCAATACATGTTTTGTTCTTTCCAATTTTGCTAAACCTAATTTTATAGGTAACAGTCCCGTATTTTCCGTAACATTCCTTATTTCAAAAGCGATCACTGGAGTGATGAGTAGTAACCTGGAATTGATTAATTAATTTATTAAAATGACTCAAATGAAGTACCAGGTTCTGAATTATCAAATTTAATTGCACCAAGATAAATAATTATTTGTAAATGAGAGTTTTGGAATATATAGTTCAACATAGCTTTTACTGTTTTATAATTTAGTTTGTCCAAGCCACATCCTAATTTGGGAATCGCCAATTTAGTTATTTGTTTATCTAAACAAAATTGTCTTAAATTGATTAAAGTTTTAAATAAACATTCTAAGGTAGGTTTATCGTCAAAATTTTCTTTTGTTATCAAATATAAAATATATCTATTATCTTCTTTAATATGACAAAGAGAATATAGTTGAGGATTTTGTTTAAACAATTCTCTTACTCTACCAAATCTGATTTTAAATTCTCTCGCTATACCGGCACCCATTTTTAAATCTTTGCTAACACAATGAGCAAGTGAATAATCCAATGGAGCATGGAATAAATCTTCATTAATTTCTGTTACGTTTTCATTTTCAATAATTTCCTTTTTATTATAATTATTCATAAAAATTCTAAAATCTAAGATATTTCCAAAATTTACTTTCTTTACCCTTGGTCTTTTTATATTAGATAAATGAATTTTACCTACTTGGTTACGATGACTAATATCAATTTCTGCTGTTTTATGATCAACTCTTATACTCTTAACTTTTTCTTTTTTATATTTATTTTTTGTTTTGGCCTGCTTCTGTTTATTTTGAATAAATATATTTTCAGGTATTTGAGGAATTTCCTCTCGAGTTACATTTTGTCTATCAATAGCTCTAGTTTTATTTTCACTTATTGTTTCATTAATTTTCCCGTATAATAATTTTACTTTTTCTTTATGCATTTGAACATAATTATTAGTAAGAAGAGTTTCCAAATCAATATCTAAAAGAGAATTAGAGTCAATATGACCAGAAATAATTTCACAAGGTTTTAATTTAGTAGTGGAATGTATTGAGTTATTGTAGGCTAATATGGCATAAAGAATTTTAATTTCAACTGGTTCATTTTTATACAAATCTTGATTATTTAATAATCTCATATGTTCAATTATTGTAGAATGTACTCTTTCTACTATTCCATTTGACTCAGGGTGTTGTGAACTGATAAAATGAATTTTAATTTTATGCAATGCCAAAAGTTCTCTAATTACAGTATTTTTAAATTCTAGATGGTTATCCGAAATAATTAAATCTGGTGTTCCATGATGACAAAAGAACTTAATTAAATTAGTTGCTATTTCTACAGCTTGATAAGAGTTTAATTTATATACTTGTGTGTATTTTGAGAATGCATCAATTATACTAAGAAATTTTACATTTTCCAAAGCTATACAATCTATATGCACAATTTCAAACGGTTTCATTGCTGTCGGTGTATGACTAAATTTTAACTTTAAAGGTTTTCTTTCATATTTAGACACAAGACAAATTTCACAATCATTAATATATTCTTGTATTGTTCTTCTCATGTTTGGCCAATAATAAATTCTTTTTAGTTTTGCTTCCGTTTCATCTATACCACGATGATTAGTTTTTCCTTCATGGTAGTTCTGAATTATTTCTAAAACATCATTTTTATCTTCCACATCATTTAATAAACTTGTACATTTAACCATTTTAATTTTTGAATTTTTAAAATATTTTTGTAAAATACTACTAAACTTTTCATACACTGGATCTTTAAAATAAAGATAATAACTTACATTAGGAACAATATATTCTTTAATAAAGTCAACTACTTCTTGACTAAAATTAGATTTTGAAAATTGAACATGGATACGCATTTTATTTTGATTAAATAGCTTACTTATTTTTGGTTTAGAAGGGGAATAATCTACTTCTGAAATTATCAATTGATTGTCACCAAGATTAACTGGTTTATCTGAAATGGGAATTCCTACAATAGGGTGTTCTACACTCGAATGAATGGTTGCACCATCATTTGCTATATCATTTATATGTGTATTTTCTGCTGGTTCAACTATTAACGATGAAGGATTATTTGTAACATTTTCAAAATTCTTTAAATATCCTTCTAAATTTGGTCCATACTCTTCATTAATATTTAATTCGATTCTAGAGAGTGCGTCAGCATTTTTATTTAAAGTACCTTTCTTATAAACAATATCATAATCATATTCAGACAACTTTAGTCTCCATCGAACTAATTTTGAATTGGGTTCTTTAATCGACATCAACCATTGGAGAGGCCTATGATCAGTGACTATCTGAAATTTCCGTCCAAATAAATAAGGTCTAAAATATTTAACTGCCCATACTATGGCAAGAAGTTCTTTCTCAATTGTTGAATATTTTGTTTCTGAGTCGTTCAAAGTACGACTAGCATAAGCAATTGGTAAATCAGAACCAATTTTTCCCTGTGATAAAACAGCGCCTAAAGCCTGATTACTAGCATCTGTTGTCAAAATAAAAGGTCTCGAAAAATCAGGATACTGAAGTAAAGGTTGATTTATTAACACGTTCTTACATAAATTAAAACAATTTTGATAATCAATATCATTAATATTAATAGAAGAATTTTTCTTTAAACATTTCGTCATTGGTTTAGTCAAGTCTGCAAAATTTTTAATAAACTTCCTATAGTAACCTAACAGTCCTAAAAATCCTTTAATTTGTTTTGTCGTTTTAGGAATAGGGTAATTTTGTATTGCAATAATTTTGTCCGGATTCGGTCTGACACCTTCAGGTGTTACAACATGTCCCAAATAAGCTACTTCTTTTTTTTAAAAATTCGGATTTATCTAATTGAATCTTAAAATTAGATTCTCTTAATCTATTAAAAACTTCTGTCAGTCTATTGATATGTTCTTGTAAACTTGTCGAAAAAATAATTATATCATCCATATATACTAAGCAATATTCATTTTGTATACCCCTTAAAATATCGTCCATAACTCTTTGAAATGTAGCAGGAGCATTTTTTAATCCAAATGGCATCCTTAAAAATTCGTAATGTCCTCTCTCAGTATTAAAAGCTGTTTTCTGAATGTCACGTTCATCAATCTCAATCTGATGAAAACCCGATGCTAAGTCTAAAGTAGTAAAATATTGAGCTTTGCCTAATTTATCTAACAAGTCCGTAATATTTGGAAGTGGATACCTATCACCTACAGTTTTGTCATTTAGTTTCCTATAGTCAAAGACGACACGCCATTTCCTCTGGCCTGATGCGTCTAACTTTTTTGGCACTATCCAAATAGGAGAAGACCATGGACTAAAAGATGGCCTAATAATATTTTGTTCCAACATCTCATTAATTTGTTTATTTACCTCGGCTTTATGTACTTCCGGGTAACGATAAGTTTTAGTAAAAACAGGAACTTCATCTGTTGTGATTATTCTATGTTTAATTCGATTGGTGAAAGTTAAATCATTTTCTTTTATATGAAAAATATCTGAATATTTAAGTACTAAATTTTTTATAACGGCTTTCTCTTCATCATTCATGTGTTCAGATCTTATTTTAGAAAAATCAAATTTAAATTCTTCTGCATTATAAATATTTATATTATTATTATTTTTATTTTTAGGGCATTTTTTATTTAATTTATCATTTGCATTTTGTTGATGGGGCACCACATCATATCCATTGATGGGTGTTACAACAAAAGGTTTTTTCAGGGTTACATCCCTATCTATATCTGTTTTGTTTACAACAGTACAAAAAGCCCTACCATTTTTTACAACAGTGACACATTCTGGCACTAAAAAGTTTAAAACATTTAATCTGGGTATTACTACTTCACCATTTTTAATATTTTCAATTTCTACTTGTATGACTTGTTGACTTCTAGCCGGAATTAATATTCGCTTAATTACCGGTGAATCATTTAAATCATTATTACTTTCATTATTAAAATTATTATCATTATTACTATTAAAATTATTATTAATACTATTATGATCTATATTTAACACGCCTTGGTCATCCCGAAATTTAAGCGGGATTTCGTTATGAGGAGTTATTATTAATTTATTTTTAAAATCTACACACGCATTAATTTTTATCATATTATCGACTCCTAATAAAATATCAAAAGCAGAATGAAAGTCAAATATGTAACATTTCAATTTGGCTGCGAAATTAGTTTTAAATAATGTTTGAAGATTAATGACCACACTATGAGTTCCTTGCGAGGTACCATGAGCACTTGTGACCTCAAACGGATCAATTTTAAATGAATTTTTATTTAATTTCCTCGCCAATCGAGGACTAATAAACGATCTTGTACTTCCAGAATCCATTAATATTTTTAATTTAGTTTCAGGGTCAATTATAAAAGGTAGATTACTAGAATTATTACTTATACCTAAAATTTCAACTGGGGTTTTCCCAAGGCGATTTATCCTAAAAAATTATCTTCAGATTCCTCATTATGACTACTGGCTCTACTAATATTTACAGATGATCTGGGCTCATCCAAATTATGCAAATTAGGACGATTTGTGTAAGTTGTAGAGGTCGACATTGGTGTCGGACTTGGTAATCTTATTGAATTTTGTCGTGGTGGTTGATTATTAGCATTTGAATTAAAATTAAAATTTGAATTATTATTGAAATTAGGATTTGGATTATTACCAAAATTTGGGTTAAAATTTGTACGATTTTGATTATAAGAATAATTATTATATGGTCTAAAATTTTGATTTTGAGAATTCATTGGTCTCCCAAATACTTGTCTGTTTGTGGGAAATCTTTGTGGTGGTTGCTGCCTAAATTGAAGATTTATAGGTCGACTCGTAAAATTTTGTTGAACAGGTTGTCTTATAAAATTTTGTTGATTTTGTTGTCTAGGAAATTGATTATTAGATCTATTATTACTTTGAAATTGATTTTGATTATTAAATCTATTATTTTGATTATAATTCGATGAGTTAGAATTTGATGAGTTAGAATTTCTGTAATTAAACCCATTATTAAAATTATTAAAATTAGACTGATTAAAATTTGATACATTTGGTGTGTCTAAAGTACTTTGAAAATTATTTTCCTCAATTAAATAATTAATTGCCTCTTCTAATGTGTCAGGCTCTCTTAATCTTATAATACTTTGTATATTACCACGAATTCCTCGTAGGAATGTTTTCAATGCCAATTCATCGTAACTACGCTGATGTATACGTTTTTCCGCATCTGGCATTTCAACTGCAGATAACGAATTAATTTTACTCGACAATTTACTTCTTAATACCTGAATACGCTCGCCAAAATCCAAATACTTTTCATTTTTCATTGGTCTTAAATTAATTAATTCTTGAACTATACAGTCATAGTTTCGCAAATCACCAAACCTTTGCCTCAAATGGTTTCTAATTTCAGGCCAATTATCCAGTTCTGCTCGCGAACCTATTGTAATCAACGCCCTATCTTTTAGTTTACTTATTATCGCATTAATTAAATAACTATTGACTAAATTATCATTCAAAGGTCTAAACTGAGCCAACACGGCCTCACACCGTGAGATAAAAATTTCAGTGAGTTCATTACTTCCGTCGAAGGAAGGGATTGTATCGACATTTAATTTTAATAATTGATAATTTACGTTTTCCATTTTTAAATTTGAATTTATTTCTAAATGATCTAAACTATTAATTAATTCTTCAAGTACGAAGTTAATAGGAGAATGAATACGAATTGGGGAATTATTAATTATTAAAGGTGAATCTGAATCAGAAGACGTATCACTCGCGTACATAAAATTATTTCACGAACAATTAAAATATATAAAAAACCTCTAAAAAAACTCTGTGCTTACCACTTAACAAAAATCACGCTGTCCATGTCCTGATGTTCCCTCAGGGTTGTGGAACTGGTGAAATGATGTCCCTCGTTGTAATGCTGCCCTCGGAGCTTGATTTCTCGATAGTTGGAGAACTCTCTGGTGCTGCGACGTGGAACTATTCGAATCTCCAATAAACCATTAAAATGGACGAAGCACTATCTGATATCCTCTCAGGTGTAACTTCTTAGGAGATCCTACCGACTGCGCCAGTTAACTTTTGATTTTGCACTTTAGAGTTTTTAAAAACAATTTTATTTATTAATTATTACATTAAAAGTGAATGATTATATAAAGACGAATATTAATATTGAAATAACTACTACATAGTTTGAATGCTAAGATATGACTGTGTTATAATAATAAAATAAAACCTATTTATACAAACTAAATCTACAAGCTAAGCTAATTAACATCTGGCACATGATGTCACCTAATCTGCGTATTAATATTAAATATACATTTCTTATAAATAAAACCTATTATAATTAAACAATCAAATGTCTATTGTGGCCGCCAGGTTACATGTATGTATATGTATGATTTCAATAAAGTTTTATACTACTACTACTTTGTTTAACAATAAACATGGTGTTTTCAAATTTGGAAGGATTTGATATTCTAATGGATTTTCTGTTTATCTTTAAAATACGTCAAAGTCAAAGATACCGAACACGACACAGGTTCGCATTTAAAATATTGAAATTGCGCTTACTTCCGGTAACATCCGGAAGTCTAAACTATCTTCATTAAATTATTTAGGTACGCTTATGGCATGCAATTTTGTTTTTTGAAGACGTATACTTTTGATAAAATGGACTGGTTATTTGAAACATTAATTTATATTTCATTACGCGTATCATTTAATAAACTTTTCAAACAAAAGTAGTTCCGTTTTAAAATACCTGTCCAACGATACCCCAGACGACCTAGGTGCCCATTTGAAATTCTAAAGCTGAGTGTAGTTACACCTACTTCTGGTAACTTCCGGAAGTCGAAACTATTTCCATTCAATTATTTAGGTAGGCTTATGACATGTGATTTGGTTTTATGAACCTCTATGACGTAATACATTGAGAAATTGGACTGTTTATTTGAAATATTATTTTTTTTTCGTTATGCATATGTTTTAGAAATAAATTTTTCAAACAAAAGTTGTTTCTTTTTAAAATACCTATCCAACGATACCCCACATGATTTAGATTCCCGGTACCTACTTCCGGTAACTTCCGGAAGTCGAAACTACCTCCATTAAATTCTGCAGGTAGGCTATTTTTTTCTCGAAGCTCTATGACATCACGTTTTCGAGAAAAAGGCCTGGGACGGGTGGTCTGAAACACCCGGTATAACGGGGAATCACAGAAGGAAATTGAAATACATCGCATAACTTTCAAACCATATAAAAATACACCGCACAATAAAGGGCAAAACCTGACCATCTTTATGTAAAGAAATCATTTTTCAAGGTATTGCTGCAGATTTGCACAAAACAACGTATAATTTTAACCCAAAATATTTGGTAAACAGCAGCGGGGCCCGGCTAAAATTTAAAATATCTTAATAATTATTCAAAGCCACCTATTTCCGACAAGAAATATTCGATTTATAACTGGCCTGGGTTAATTTGATTTGTAATTAAAATAAAAAAGTTTTCAGCCCCAGGGGCAAGGCTAGATATGTTTCTAAAATCCTGATTTTTCGTCTGCAATGTAAGGGACTCAAGTAACAACTTTTCTACGATAGCCACATGTGAAATAAAAAAAAAATCTGCCCACCCTACTATCCTTTCCAAAAAGGGAGTCACCTGTTTCAGCAGGTATATTTCAAAACATTGTGCGCTCTAAAATTAAATCAAATTAGTCATCATTCTTTGTAGTATTATCCATCTGCTACAGAATCAAGTGGTTACGTTTGTTTTTTGTTGAGATAATACTGAAAAAGTGTAAAAAAAGTACACGAAATAATACACATTTTAAAATCTATGAAATTACAACTTATAGAAAGTAAACTAATGCTTACAAAAATCTGAAAAAAATACATGGGATGAATTGTAGTTTTACCTATTATGTGGGGGTGATATGTAATATTTTTTAATAAGTTTTATTGTAATTTGGTAAAAAACGGATTATTGTTTTTTTCAGTTATTAATGAATAAAAATATACATATTTTTCAGATTACGTACTTCTTATAAATCCGATGCAAACTATATCATTTAATCGTAAATAAATATAATTCTCTTAATTACACAAATTAAACACCCTTTTATGAAATACAATATTTATTCTCACAGTATATTTACAGTGTGTTCACACTGCTTCTAATGTCTGTGAATGAATTTCTGCCATGATCTGTTTTCGTTTCTGCTTACCGTCAAACTAAACCACACCAACGTCGCGCGATTCACAAATATGCATCTCGCTCGGCGATCTAAAATAATTATCAACTGGAAAATAAATCAATTTTGACAAAAGTTCTACTCATTTTTTTAAATTTATTTGCAATTGTTTCTTAAATAATATTAACATATCTATAAACGACACATTTCAATTTCTTGTATGATTATTAAGATAACAGATATTTCGATTCTGGGCCTAAAAATAACAAAATATGTTTTTTACCCTTTCAAAATAGAATATCTTTAGATATTTATTATTTTTATTATATTCAAGTGATCAATAACAATGTTACATGCACGCAAAGGTGAGAGTTTCGAAAATTGTCGTTCAAAATCGTACTTTCTCAAACAAATACATCGGAAAAAGGAGTATTTATCAAAATATTTCCCTACAAATTAATAAACATATAGAAAAACGATGTATCTTTGTATGGTATACACTTTAGAACATTCGTGCCCTCTAAATCATAAATATGCGAAGTATACTAGTTTTTGTAATATACCTGCTAAAACACAGTTGACTCCCTTTTTGGAAAGGATAGTAGGTTACATCAAAATTGCATTAAAATTTTGATTTGAGTGAAATAGTCAATAATAATAATTGCTAGTACGTCCAGTTTGCAATTGCTTTATTTAAATTTTGCAAATATTTTAAACTTTTAAGTCACTGAATAAAAAAAATCTCTTCGAAATATGTTCAGGTAATAATGCGAATAATGAATCATTAAGACGTATTACCAATAATAATAATAAATTAATTTAAACATCACACTAGTTTCCATAAATACCTGTACTAAAGTTTTAATTTGAATAAATTTGTATGATTTAGGCTTAAAATATTTAATGGCTGGGGTGAGTACTTGCTCATTTGGTGACTGAAGTAGGCTGGCGGGATGAAGATATCGGCTATTTACTTCAAAATAATGTATTGCCACACTACCAAAAAATACAGTGTGAGTTTTTTTCGATGTTTATTTAGTATGAGTATCTCGAAAACTAGCGGAGATAAAGAGACGATTAAATGAGGAAAGCATTGCAGTTTTACGAGCCGAATAAAATAGCATTTATAAAATTTTACAAAAAGCCAATGGTAAATAGATATTTGAAAAAATGTACAGTGCTGATTTTTTTTAAGTCGATTTTTTTCGATAGTTATGAAAAATAGAAAAAAAATACTGTAAAGAGCAAAGTTTTAGATAATTTTAGACTAAATAATAGTAAAACCATATCATAATGTTTCTATTAATAATAGTTTCTGAGATACAGAAAAATACAATTAAAATTATTTTTTATTGTCACTGTTTTGTGGCTAACCATAATTTTTTTAAATGGAACATAAAATTTATAATAACTCAGTTATTTTTATAAATAAGTGCTATATAATTTTCAACAGTAATATAACGAGTGCCTATGATTTTGCCGGAAATTATTAGCGGCAGGATCACGATTGCTTGTTGCGAAGAAAATCTAGATTCGATTTTCTAGAAGCAACAAGCAAGAGTGATCCTGACGCTAATAATTGCCCAGGAAAAATCAGTCACGAGTTAGATTCGAGAAGACAATTGGCCGAACAGAAAGTTCACATTCCATAATTTGAAAAGTTAAGTTTAGTGACACCAAGTGTCAGACGTGTATTAATCTGCGCCACAATAATTGTAGTAAAAATGAGCTTACCAAGATTTTGAGAAATGCCCATGAACACCATCACTAATGAAAGCACTAACACTTCGAATTCAGGAGCAAACTGCTTAAAAGTCCGGCAATAACTGACGTTTTATATGTTATAGAACATGTACTAACGCATTGTTAGGCAATACCAACATGAGAGATTATCTGATTAGATACCACCCAGGGTGAATTGCCATGCATAATATGCAGCGTGGTCCGTTACGCATCGTAATTAGGATTTTATTGGATCATGTCATCAACTTTATTCGATTTCATTGGTTAGTAAGTAAATGAGGGCAATTGTCAAGATAAAAAAACATGGTTGTATTGAAGCCATACCCAACTATGATTTCCATTTAAAAAAAAAATGTTTGTGTTATATCTCGAAAACTAATATCGATAGAAACATTTTGATAAAATTTTATTAAGTGTAAAATTTTCTAAAACAAAATATCTAGTTATCATTGACTATTTGAAATTTTATAAGTGTCATTTGATTCGGCTCTTAAAATGGCACTTCTTTGCCCTTTTAACCGTTTCTAAATCTCTTAAAGTTTCTGAGATCCCCATACTAAATATTGCAAAAAACTCTGTATAAGTGTTAGTGCCAGAGTTCAAAAATGTGTTCATCAAAAAACAATTTTTGTTGTCACATGTAAAACTTTGACTCTGCAACTTATAAATAAGTGATAATCAGACACATTTTTTATACCAACAAAAGGTTAAAATTCAATTTCCTACAACTTCTATTTGTTGTCACAACTTAGAAAAGATCATGTTTTTACTTTCGAGGCACAAAGGTATTTCCTATGTCGTTCCACAAAATTTTCCCTTTCCAGTCCAATTTCATGATGACCCCATGCCGTTGTTTTCACACAGTCATCAAGAATATGTCGCTTGTCATCAAAGTTGCTTAGTGCCTTTTTTTTTAATTTCAACAGTGTATATTTCGTGTTCCATGCTTCTACTCAAATTTTGCTTCTTATACACCGTATTTTACTTAAACAAGCAACTCTTGTAGTCTTCAAAGGCGATTTGATTCTTTACAACAGACTTTTTTATACCGTTAGCTTTTTTAAACCCATTACTAAGCTTTCTATCATTATAAACATTCAATGCATAACACTTGGCTCTCAGTCCTACAATATTTTCTAAAATCTTTCCATTCAATTCATCCTTAAACTTTCCCAGCACTTTCTTATTGACTAATGGTAGTCCATATTCATTATCTTTAGGATAATCTGATGTATCCAACTCATCTATAATGCTATACAAGCCTCTGTAAAAATCTTCAGTTTTAGTTTCAAATATTGGAGAATCAGTATCCTCGTACATCAGTCTAATTATGTCTCTATATTTTGCTTTCAAAACGTCATACCAAAATCCGTAAAGACATAGTTTTGAGGTCTCTAGAATAACCATATCAACATAAATAGGTTTATTTAGTGTAATCTTATTCTCTCCAAGATGAATAACAGCCAATATATTTTTCTGCATTAAAGTTTGGTTTGGATATAAACTTTTCAATTTGTTGATTGTTGCTACATAACCTGATATGAGACCTATTTCTAATGTTATCCATCATCTTTTCGTATGCAGCATTATTTAAAAGCTTAAAGAAATCTCTCCCAAAGTCATTCCTAGCCTGTGATCTTAGTTTAGTGTTCAAATCAATATAAGTTGCCAACCATGGTTTCTGTTTAAATTCAATTACTCTATGAATCTTCTTCAACTTTAGTTCATATGCTATGTAATATTGCAAAGAAGAGTAATACACTACATAGTTGTTTTTATCATACAAAGTAGTCATCAGTTTAGGTAGCTTTTTACCATCCATTAAACATTCAGGTGCCAAAGGAAAATCAGAATGAGATTCGTGTAGTTCTATATATAGGATATTCCAGGTCTACTTCCAGTATGTAACCAATATCTGAATTTTCGCTCACTTTTGTAATATCGACATCTGTTGATCTCCATTTGAAACCACCGTATGGTAAATACTTTATCATGCTCCAGCCATATTCGTTATTTGCATCAAAATATCCCAGATAAACTGACTGCTTTTTGGAATCGTATTTATCTTTCATATATTTATGATTGGCTTGACCATACTTCTTAATGCATTGGGTGATTCCACCTCTTATTCCGTTTTCAACCATAAGAAACATATCAATATCAGTGATTAGTTCAAGATTTACTTTAGTCATCTTTAGCAAAGCGTCCCAAGAGAAACCTGAAGTAGTAAAGTACAACGCTGGATCTAACTTGTACGTTTTAATGTTTTCTAAAGTTTTCCATTACATCTGCTAATAGTAACACATCAACTTTATTGTACAGTTTTGTAAAGTCTCCTAAGTTATTTACGTTAAACTTTTCCCAAATATTTCTTGCATTTTGGTAGGCTTCTTCACTTATACCGGGTGACCCAGGGTTCTGTAAAAGCCTCATAACTTATTTGCTTTTTGAGATATCGCCTTCTAGTTTTCATAAATCGGTACCCACACCTATTCTACATATTTTAAAAATATATATGTTTTTGTACAGGGTGTCCCAGTATAAGTAACATATCAAAGTTATGTTTTTTTAAATGGAACACCCTATATTTTATACTTTATTTTCAACCCTCTTGAGAAGCTGATAAAAATAGTATAGGATAGTATGGGTCTATTATGGACGGTTGGTTAGTTATGGGCAAATGTGTGGCAAAAACATGTACACATTGAAAACATTGCAGAAGCGTTCCTAGCAAAGATAGCATCACTATTTATATACTAGAAAATTTCCCACATCATATAGAATAATACACATAGGTTTTGGTTCTCTTTTATTCATAGTGCTATACAGGGTGTCAACATACGCAAAACAATAGATAACTATTTTTGTTCAAATGGAACACCCTATATAAATTGCCACCAATCTATGGCATTTTTAATAAGCTTTCTAATGATATACAGTTTGTATCACAAAATATTAAGGATTCTTGAGATTTATCAATAAAAACATATTTTTTTGCCACCTTCTGCTGATTTTTGGATTTTCAGCCAAAAGTATGCATTTTCAGGAAAAATTATAAGAGACCAAAGTTGTAGAGCGAAAAATTTCCGATCGATACAGGTCTTTCAACTTTTAAGATAATGCTTGCATTGCCCGCCAGAGCGCGAAAAATCTTGACCGTATATGCATTTTACCGTTTTCTTTTCAAATTTTTTATTAATAAATTGCACTATACTTTATTTTCCCCACCCTCTACCGGAAAAATGGAAAATTATAGGGAAATTAAAATGGCCCGTATCGATTGAAAATGTTCCGCTCTACATCTCTTAATAGAAGCAATTTTTGCCAAAAATGCATAGTTTTCCCTAAAAATGCAAATTGAAAATGTATGTATCAATTTTTGCGTTTTCAATGGTTTTTTGCATTTTTAGCGAAAACTATGCATTTTGGGTAAAAATTTCTTCTTTTAAGAGATGTAAAACGGAATATTTTCAATCGATGTAGGTCATTTGAATAATTCTATAATTACCCGTTTTTTCGCTAGAGGACGTGGAAAATAAAACATAGTGCAATTTATTAACAAACAATTTGAGAAAAACGCTAAAATGCATATACGGTCACGATTTTGCGCACTCTGGCGGGCAATGCACGCATTATTGGAAAAGTAGAAAGAACTAAAATTTTCCGCTCTACAACTTTGGTCTCTTATTATTTTTTTAGAAAATGCATAGTTTTGGCTGAAAATCCAAAAATGAGCAGTAGGTGACAAAAGAAAAATGTTTTTATGGATAAATCTCAAGAATCCTTAATATTTCATTATACAAATTGTACATCATTGGAAAGCTTATTAAAAATTACATGCATTGGTGGCAAGATATATAGGGTGTTCCATTTGAAAAAAAATAGTTATCCATTATTTTGCGTATGTTGACACCCTGTATAGCAGTATGAACAAAAAAGAAACAAAACCGATTTATATTATTCTTCATGAAGTGGAAAATTCTTTAGTGTATAAAAAATGAAGCTAGCTTTGCTAGGAGCGCTTCTGCAATTTTTTCAATGTGCACATGTTTTTGCCACAAATTTGCTCATAACTAACCAACCGTCCATTATAGACCCATGGTATCTTATACTATTTTTATCAGCTTCTCAATAGGGTTGAAAATAAAGTATAAAATATAGGGTGTTCCATTTAAAAAAACATAACTTTGTTTTGTTATGTATATTGAGACACCCTGTACAAAAACATACATATTTTTAAAATATGTAGAATAAGTGTGGGTACCAGTTCAAAAAAACTAGAAGTCGATATCTCAAATAGCAAACAAGTTATGGGGCTTTTACAGATCCCTGGGTCACCCGGTATATTCCTTATTTAAAGTACTATAAAACTTGTTTATTGGTGATACTTCCCTTTCTTCATATTTTTCTATACAATCCAAATACTCATATGGATAAGCCAGTTTATTTGTTATAAGATGCAATACATCCTTAGGAAATAATTTACTCACTTCGTTAAATTGGGATTTATTTAGATTATTAGTAAGTTTATCAAGGGATGCGCTAAGAAATTTGAAGGAATCGACGAAACGTAGTTTTATGGTTTTGGTTTTGCCCTTACAATCTTTATAGCTTACATATTTTGTAAATAAAATATAGTTTTTTTCATTGTTTGGTAATAGGTCAATTTTACCCTCGTCATTTTCAAACTCTTTAATAAATAAGTGTGCGTCATAGCCAGCTAAATTATGGAAGAACACTGGAATGAAATCAGGATTCTGATATTGCAGATTACAAATAGAATGTGCAGGTCCACGAAATTGGCCGGTCAGGTGAACGTGATTCATAACTCGTTTCATGCTATTGGATAAATATTGTTTAAGGATATTTAAGTCTGCAGAGTACTTTTCAACCTTCTTTACTTCATCTAATTTCTTAAAATACTTTATTGTTTTCTTACGCAGAGATTTTTTCTTTTTAAGTATCGGTGGCAACTCGTTAAACATCCTCTCACATATGTGACACACTCGTGGTGTGGTGTACTTGTACATTTCATTATTTTTTAGAGGAGTTATTGGTACATTTCTCTCATAAATCTTAGCAATTTCAGTTGCATCCGCTTTAATCGCATCGTAAAATACTTTGCCTGCATTGTAAATGTACTAAATATACTCTCGGTTCCTGATAATCACCAATGGTCGATTTGATGTGGTACACGGAACCAGTTGGTTCATGTTTCGGATAGGACTTCATGTATGATTGTTCAGGATTATAGTCAGATGTATGAATTTTTTTTATCATACTTTCAAAGTCGGCATAAATAACAAAAGGGACTTTTAACGAGTGATTTCAATTTTTAAAATAAAGGTTGTTGTCATTTGGTTTTGGTAGTTCCACTTTTCCAGCTTTATGGTCACCACAATGAATTTTATGACTATCCAATTTCTCTTCAGTAGAAAAGTGATTTAAACACCTTCTACAAATAACATTTTTAAGACAATTTTTTATAATCTATTTTCCTACCTATTTCCACAAATCCTTTATCCAACAATAGCGCTCTTTACCAACATCCTTAATGTATAGTAAGTCGATATGCTGTTTTTGCTCTTCTTTAGTTATTCGCAACGGCAATACGGTATACGCATAATCATAATGATAGATATTAATTGAGATACCAGTCGCTTTCTCAAACTTGCCTATATCGCTTATTTTGAGAGGAAACTCGATCTTCTTAAACACTTCGTCAAATGTGTGTTCATATTCCTTGTAAGAGCTGACTGTATCAGAATTTTTAGGAACTGGATGTAATGCTGACAGAATTTACTATAAAAAACATTTATTGTCCTGGTTCTTGACGTAAATTATCGCCTTCTTGGAAGCAATAGCAGGTAGGAGAGGAGTGTACGACGCACCCCGCAGTGGAATGAATTTATTTAGTTTCAATTCCAACTTATGAATTCTGGTACCCACTGCAATCCACGTGCTTCAAATGCTTCCATTTCTCTAAGAATATTATCTTTGACGCTGGAGTAATACTCTACTAACTAAATCAGAAGATTTTAGGATTATTTCATTCCTAGTTTTAAAGTTAGCTTCATGATAATCCAAATTTACTTTTTCAAATCCCCTCTTATACTCAGCCACTAGAATCATGTTCACTTTCAAGTCTATAATTTGAATATTTTGCTTAATCTTACCCATAACCGCATTTTTAATACCGCTGACAAACTGGGTAGCATCCTTGTATCCCTTATAGTTTAATATTTCAAACGTCTTTAACCGTGAAGCCAAAGCTGAATTAGTTTCCTTCACCGTAGCTTTGTAAAGAGGTTCTTTAAATATAGTATTGCTAAAGTTGAACACGCGGTGTAATTTTTTAATTTTTGGTTCAAAGTTATAGTTTTTATTACTTTTGGTTTCTCTTCTTTAAAATGGCTGTTTTTAATCTTAAAAACATCACCTAATTTAACCTTTTTGCCTTTAATTCCTAAATGAATTTTTGACTCAAGATGCCGCTTATAGTTTCCCTTCCTTTGACATTATTTTATTGCACTTTTCGCACAATATACCATTATTTGCTATTTGAGATATCGACTTATAGTTTTCTTGAACTGGTACACACACTTATTCTACATATTTTAAAAATATGTGTGTTTTTGTACAGGGTATCCCAATATACATAACAGAACAAAGTTATGTTTTTTAAATGGAACACCCTATATTTTATACTTTATTTTCAATTCTCTCGAGAAGCTGATAAAAATAGTATAGGCTAGTATGGGTCTATTATGGACGGTTGGTTAGTTATCGGCAAATTTGTGGCAAAAACATGTACACATTCAAAACATTTCAGAAGCGTTCCTAGCAAAGATTGTATCGTTATTTATACACTAGAAAATTTTCCATATCATAAAGAATAATACACCTCGGCTTTGGTTCTCTTTTATTCATAGTGCTATATAGGGTGTCAACATACGCAAAACAATGGATAACTATTTTTTTTCAAATAGAATACCCTATATAAGTTGCCACCAATCTATGGCATTTATAATGGGCTTTCCAATGATATACAGTTTGTATAATAAAATATTAAGGATTCTTGAGATTTATCAATAAAAACATATTTGTTTTGGCACCTTCTGCTGATTTTTGGATTTTCAGCCAAAACCATGCATTTTCAGGAAAAATTATGAGAGACCAAAGTTGTAGAGCGAAAAATTTCCGATCGACATAGGTTTTTCAACTTTTATGATAATGCGTGCATTGCCAGCCAGAGCGCCTAAAATCGTGGCCGTATGTGCATTTTAGCGTTTTCTTTTCAAATTTTATATTAATAAATTGCATTATACTTTATTTTCCGCACCCTCTAGTTCAAAAACGGGAAATTATAGGGAAATTATAGGCCCGTATCGATTGAAAATGTTCCGCTCCACAACTCTTAATACAAGCAATTTTTGCCAAAAATGCATAGTTTTTCCTAAAAATGCAAATTGAAAATGTACATTTCAATTTTTGCGTTTTTCAAGGGTTTTTTGCATTTTTAGCGAAAACTATGCATTTTGGGCAAAAATTACTTCTTTTAAGAATTGCAGAGCGGAATATTTTCAATCGCTGTAGATCATTTAAATGACTCTATAATTACACGTTTTTCTGCTAGAGGACGTGGAAAATAAAGTATAGTGCAATTAATTAACAAAAAATTTGAGAAAAACGCTGAAATGCATATACGCTCACGATTTTGCGCACTCTGGCGGGCAATGCACGCATTATTGGCAAAGTTGAAACACCTATATCGATCGAAAATTTTCCGCTCTACAACTTTGTTTTCTTATTAATTTTTCGGAAAATGCATAGTTTTGGCTGAAAATCCAAAAATGAGCAGGAGGTCACAAAGGAAAAATGTTTTTATGGATAAATCTTAAGAATCCTTAATATTTCATCATACAAATTGTACATCATTGGAAAGCTTATTAAAAATTCCATGCATTGGTGGCAAGATATATAGGGTGTTCCATTTAAAAAAATAATTATCCATTATTTTGCGTATGTTGACACCCTGTATAGCAGTACAAACAAAAAAGAACCGAAGCCAATTTGTATTATTCTTCATGATGTGGAAAATTCTTTAGTGTATAAAAAACGACGCTAGCATTGCTAGGAGCGCTTCTGCAACTTTTTCAATGTGTCCTTGTTTTTGCCACAAATTTGCCCATAACTAACCAATCGTCCATAATAGATCCACACTATCTGATACTATTTTTATCAGCTTCTCAAGAGGGTTGAAAATACAATATAAAATATAGGGTGTTCCATTTAGAAAAACTTAACTTTGGTCTGTTATGTATATTGGGACACCCTGTACAAAAACATACATATTTTTAAAATATGTAGAATAAGTGTCGGTACCAGTTCAGGAAAACTAAAAGTCGATATCTCAAATAGCAAATAAGTTATGAGGCTTTTACAGATCCCTGGGTCACCCGGTATATTATTTTATTTAAACCAATTAAATAAATTAAATCTTTTTTTTTTCGAGAAAAAAAAAGGGAAACGTATTTTTAATGAGTGAAAGTGAAACTTCCAAACGCCACTTTTAAATTCCATAGTTACAGATGTATTAATTCTAGTAATTAAGAAATTAAGGGTACAGCTATCCATTGTCAACGCATTAACTAATTAACTTACAATACACCTTGTGGTATTTTTGATTGTTGATGGTATTTTCCCTATCAAAAGGCCATTCTAAACTAAATTGTATTTCCCTGTCAATCAGGAAATCATTAATATGTGTAAACTCCATCTCTTTTATTATAGGTAACATTTGAACATTTTTAATGTGTGTGTCACATTAAAAATTTAAGTAGAGTTTAATAACGAAAGCAAACCAAATTGATGAGGTTCTGTCTTAGCTCGTCGTCTAATGTAACCTCTCTTTGCAAGAGCCAATACCAATCTATCTTCTTCATGTATTGTTTGATAAAAGGGATACTTAATTGCTGATACTACGATACATTTTCTCAGTTTACTTTATAGTGAAAGTCGTTCATAAAACTTTCGCTTAATATTTAATACTTACTTATCATTTCAAAATCGAGTTTGTGATGCCACTTAAGCATAAAATTTTCTGACAAGACTTGACCAAATATCCAGGACCAATCCACCAAATCTTTGTATTGTCTTATAAAGGGTTCGCAAAGTTTCTGATTGATCGAGATAAAGTTCCAATTAACCTTATCTTTAAACTCGACTATGAATGGTTCCAATAAAGTCTGACAATAAGATATTTTACTCCACGTTACTTTGTCTGCAAATTCTCTTATAAAGGTTTAGCTCAGCTTCTGGTAAGTTGATATTTTCAACCAATCAACTTCTT
This sequence comes from Ocypus olens, assembly GCA_910593695.2. NCBI lineage: Eukaryota > Metazoa > Arthropoda > Insecta > Coleoptera > Staphylinidae > Ocypus > Ocypus olens. The sequence continues at coordinate 22,805,956 of OU343053.1, read as the reverse complement.
CTCGAAATTTTCTTAGAAACTCTTCACTTACAACACTTTCGCTGATGATGCTCCATTATTCCCTTCCTAGTGCATACAGAGTACTTTCAGCCAGCTTATATGTCCTTACTGCCGATCGGTAGGTGTTTAATAGATTCGTTGTATTTGATCCCGCCACTAAAGCCACGAAATATAGAATTGTAGCACATAGATTAATTTTATTTGTCATCTTTATTATATGCGAAAAAATAATTTTTACAATCTTCCAACATTTGATCCGTATATTTGATATCGTTACATAGTCTTTGCAGAACCAACAAGCACAAATGGTCACATATTGGTGGATCATCGTAGAATTGACTGGCGTCTTTATTCTAGTAACGATTGTCGCTCCTTACATAGTTGCTTAGTTCTTTGGGTGGTTTTGCGTCACTATATGAATCGAAATAATACTTGTCAGAACCTCGCTTACAGTAGGCTTAGGTAGTATGACTACCAACTTGATCAGAATCTTCAAGGTTGAGAACTCCACACTCGTTCCGTTTTGGTTTCAAGGGAAGCTCGTCCTTCATATACACTCCCCGAAAGTTCAATAATACTCCCAAAGTACCTAATCCAGCAAAAACCAAAGGTAAAAATCCTCCAGAATGATTTCATTGAAGTTGTTTATAAGATATGTTTAGTTCCACTCCTTTATTTGTCATTTTAGCTTTTATAAGTTTTTTATGCTGAATTTCAGTTAATAGTATGAAATGCTTGCCATTTATTAATTGGTTATGCTGCAATCGCACCTTTACAAGGTCGAGCCATTTATAGGCTCGTCGAAGTTTTGTCAATTGATTTTCAATTAGTGTTATTTTTTCTGTATAGCTTTGCCCTCTGGCCAGAGCCTTAGCTTGGTACTTCGCACCAAGGTTACTCATTTATTATATGTATTAAATTCAAAGAATTTAAAATTTTAATCCTAAGCCTAAATATCTCTTTGCTTTCATGGCATTTGTCGTCATCCAAGCCCACGATTTTTCGTTCAAACCAGCGTCAGGATCGACCACTCTTTCCCATGCCCCATGTTCTAGAACGTGGTCGGCTTAATGTCTAACTTTGGTGCTTTTGTTATTTTTGTAGAAAATATCAGAGTCTTTAGCAGCCGCATCTAATTTATTGACGGGTTCGTCTCCCCTTTTTAATCTTTCCTCCAATTTTGTACCCGGTCCTAGGTAGGAGTAGCCAGGAGCGTGAAATTCGATAGGTAAGTTGTTAACGAGGTCATTGAACAAACCTGAACCCTCTTTAAGAAAGCCCTTGGGGAGGCTTGGAACTATACGTATTAGGTATTCTAGTGCCTTTGGACTGTCCACAATGTTTTCTAAAGAATTCTTTATAAAATTAATAATCCCTGATAATTCCTAATTTCTCGTAGTGAAAGTTGTTGTTGCCGGCCTGTTCTTGAGCATAGAGGTACTGTAATCTTTTCATAAGTTCGTTGAGGTTAGTTATGTACTTATATTCGATCGTTTTATCTTCGTACTTTAAAATACCTTTTCCAACGTGTTGGTGTTGCACACCTTCGCCCTGCTTAAACTGCAAGTAAATATTTTTAATGAGTGATGTTTATTTTTGACCAGTACTTGACTTGGGTTTATTTGTACTTCTGTCATTGTAGCGATATACGGAATCGGTGGTGAAAAGCTGCCTCTTATATTGGTTTATGTCCTCTTCAGTGTACTGATCAATGTTTGGAGCGTTTGAGTAGATGAGTAGTCTCCATAAACCGACAGTGCCTTCATAAGTGGTTTCATCGATGGTAATATCGTCGTTGTGTAATTTAATCATTTTATTACCAATTTTATATTTTTTGTTCACCTTGTCATACCATATGCCAAATGTGTCGTCGTTTGCTCGTGGTAAATATTCCTTTGAAATCGGACCCAATGTTACGGTTTTTGGTAATGCTTGGAGAAATAGGTTTTAGACTTGGTATTTGCAGTGTATTTGGCGAAGTAGGGGTGGACGGCGGCAACGTCATTATTTGATTACGCGCCAACCTCATCAAGTTTTCGTCTGTTTGATTAACTTCATCTTTAACCTTATCGACCGCCGCCTCTACCTTCTCCAGTGCACTCGTAATCGGTTCGTACATTTTTTCTTCTTAATCATTTAGCCATGATTGATTTTTCATCTACTTCTTCTATCAGTAGGTGTATAGCACCAACTTCAATTTCGCCAGAATCTTCCTTCATTACCCTATGCTTCTTCTCTCGCTTCTGAGCATTTTTTAACTTCTGCCTATGCTCCTTTTCAAGTTTCTTTATTTGTTTAGTATCCCCTTCCCAGCCCGGCATGCCAGTTTATGAGGACTTAGGTTGGTGCTTCGTACCAAGGTTATCTGTAGACATATTAATCTTTATTTAATACAAAATATACGTGCAATTTTTCACTTTCACGTTTAACTAGCGTGTAAACGTGACGTGCGTGCACGTTACGTTTGACGTGACGTTACGTACGTTTACGCTGACGTAAACATGTATGCCTCGTCAAATCTTTGTTTGTACTTGCCCTCCGACATTTCAATACTCAAATCCGCAGACATAAAGCTGAAATTTTCTTTCCAACAGTCATCTGTAATAACGAGAAATTGTGGATAACTTACGTCAGAGCCTACAAAGTCGTCATTTTTCTAGTGTAGTGTTTGTTTTGTTTAAATATTCAGAGAAAATTCAAGTTGTTTCTGATTACTTTCAAGTCGAATAAACTGTAGCATTGGCTCAAGTATACACAGAAAATATTTTTATGTCTACCCCTCGTAAAATAGGATTTAATTGTATCTTGCTTTTCTAAAATACAATCGTTAAAAATTATGAGACTATTTTTGATTCATATTCGTCCATGCTAATAATATCCTCGCAATTACTATAGAAATGGGCTATTTTTATACCTTTCTTTGATTCTATAATTCGATACACTGTTTGTAGTGTTTAATAGCTCTTTTGCTCAATGGATTTGATAAATACGTAGAGGTCTTTAAATGGTATCCAGTCTTTGGTAATTAGGTTCCACAATACAGTTGTTTTTCCGCTTCCCGATGAACCTACAATAAGACATCTAATAGGTAATGGAAACATACCTTTTGATCTGTCAAGTGAATCAAAGGGAATGGGTGTAATATCATATTTGTTCTCTTTCTGCATATCGGTTCTTAATTTTTTAAGAAATACAATAAATAAACGAGTAACATGACAATTATAAAATTTTTTGAAAAGTCATCGAACTTAAGCATTAGGTTCGAGCAACCATTACATTTAGAAAAAGACAAAACATATAAACTTAGATTGATGAAAGCATCTTTTCGATAAATGTGCACCCAAAAAATTGAAGAATTTAGGTTCAGATTTTCTACAACAGTGGATAATGAAAAAATATTTTGCTAAAGAATACGAAATAAACCAACTGTGTTCACTGAATAAACTACGAAAATTCCTTATTACATACATTAGAGAAAGCATTGAAAGTATGGTGAAAACATTTAATAAAACGGTGCGGAAACATCTGGAAAATATTGACTACTCCACACTAAGATTGGAGGTAAAATCAGTAGCAAATTCTTTGCATATGATACAATTAAAGTTCCCTTTAAAGTTGGAGGTGGTAAGCCCCGGTAATTTTGGCAATCTATAGGGGTTTCAAAAGGCTGTACTGACAGAAGGTTTTTTACCATATCAACCATATATTTCAGACTTCAATCTACCATTTTTGAAACCCCTAAATTTAGTTGAGGTGCATACCAACATTACAGAATACTCTTACTCAAACCACGGTGATACGTGAAGGACTGGATAAAATTGCGAATATTCAAATTCAACTAAAAGATTATGAGTCTGGCAATATCATCCATAATTTAGACCACACTGTTATATATCTACACTTGAAAGAAGAAAATTAATTATAATAAAGGATACTCGAAGGAACATAAAATGAACCAGGATAACGATCCAATACATTGCCCCAAATGCAAGAAGCGGACACTAAATATAAATAGCGAAATCGTTCAGACATCGAATGTATTATGGAGGATAGCGACACAATGTAATGTGACACCAACAAGAGTAAATTTATAAAGACCCTAATCTGTGAAAGAGAAGAATGTGAAGGCCATCACCCTTGCAGAAGCTAGGGAGATGCATAAGGACGTTAGACATACATTTAAGAAGAGGTTGATTGTTACCCTCGGTATAGATGGGCAGCAGACTTGGTTATTTTATGAACATGAAAGTAATGGCTACAAGTATCTTTTAAATGTCATTGATACGTTTTCCAAGTATGCTTGGGGAGTACCTCTCAAAAGGAAAAAGCACGGAAGTAAGTAAGGCTTTGGAAAACATTATCCAAGCGGAAAAAAAGGATAAGCATAGTCCACCAAAATTCTTGTATACAGATGAATGGTTAGAATTTAAAAATTCCTTTTTGAAATCTATGCTTAAAAAGCATCATATAACAATGTATCACACCCAAAATACAGAGAAATCGACCATAGTTGAAAGGTTCAATAGAACCATAAATGGAAAAATGAAGATTAAATTCCAAGTTCAAAATAACTTTAAGTGGGTTAACTTGATTCCCAACATTTTTCATGAATACAACCACAAAGACTTTCATAGAACAATCGGTATGAAGCCTGCCGAAGTAAACTCTGAAAATGAGCATATTCTCTTGCAAAAGTATGCAAAGAAAACTGCCAATGTTATGGACCACCCTATCTTTAAGATATGCGACAGGGTGCGCATTAATGCGTTTAAAAGCACGTTTGCAAACAAATATAAGGACAATTGGACCCTAGAAATATTTGTAGTTGTTAAGATCGTTCCCACAAATCCAGTCACTTATAAAATCAAAGACTTGAATGATGAAGAGATTGTGGGCTCCTTCAATAAGAATGAGCTACAAAAAACAAACTTTTAATTTTTTCTAAATAATAAAGAGATATGAACAATCAAATAAGTGACACTATTCCCTCTGCTCCTGTGGAGACGAATGTAATATATTGTGAGCCCTTGCAACAAAACTTATACCCAAAAATTAAGTTTCCAGAGTTTGACGCCACTAACTATAAAATTAACCGAATAATGAACCATTGAAGGTATCTGGATGATGAGCGTAAAATAAGGAATAATTTAAAGAAGAAATATAGCAAAGTATCTAACGCTACATTTGGTGTTGAATGTGTCATTACCGTATCTGAAATAGGTGCGATGGCTGCAGTGGTGTATTGGAGGAGGAACGTGGGGGAACGACGATCCGGCACCTTTTTTCAGAAATGGAACGCATTTGTGTTTGTTAATATATTGTATAGTAAGAATAAAAAAAAATAAAAAAACTTACAAGTAAAACAATAGTTTGCTTAAAATAAGATTATCTCTGAAAAACTTTCAGCAAGCTGCTTGTGGAAAGTCGCGAACTATTTTTTTGCTCTCACCATGCGTTCCCTTACTTCTTATTTTACCAATATACCACTGGATGGCTGCCACATTGGCGGTTCCACTTTTGGTTCCCTTCAGCGCTCCTATATTGGTCGGCCTCAGCGGATTGATTACAAACAAAATCAACAAGCACGCTTCCATCGAACTTCTCGCAAAAAGCAAGTTGGATTCTATCGAGAAAAAGCCATTAAAGATGGAACAATAACCGAAGAAGAGTTTAACGACATTGAACAAGAGATTAAGAATTATAACAAAATGAAGAAGTACATTCTAAGCGAGTATGATAAAAGTAAACGGAAACCACAAAATATAGGTAAAGATATTAAGCAGGGATTAATTGAGCAGGGCAAATCGATGGGAAGAGAGAAATTTTAGAATGTTTTAATATTAAGAAACATATTTAATAAATTAGAAACAACCTTACTTGTTGCAGAAAGCATTAAATAAATTCAATAAAATGAAATGTAGCCTGAATATATGAATATCCAACCTGTTCGTTACTCTGCAAGCAAAATTAAGTCTTACTAAGACTATAAACAAATAACTTATTGAAACAACTACTCCCCTTTATTTAATGCTTTCTGCAACAAGTAAGGTTGTTTCTAATTTATTTATTATTTAATCGTGTATTCGGTTCCGACTGAAAACAAGATCATTTATTTCTTCACATCTGTACTTTTACTAATCACCTCCAACTCAGGTATAAAACTCGTTCAAACCTTCCATAATCTTCTCAGTCGTTTACGACATCTTCACGTTCACGATCACCTTCACGTAAGTGTATTTTATTATTTAACATTCAATTTAAATGCGAAGCTACACTGATGAGAGATAAATCTCGAAACGCGTCTGCAGATGGCTTTTTACTTAATTTTTACGTATTTTAGGGTTCAGTTTTATAGTTTAAAGTTTTCAAATTCAATTTAGTTTAATTTTCAAGTTAGTCCTATGTGTAGAAATAGGGGATCTTAAACCAATGTCATTTCGCTAGTAGTACTAGTAATAACATGCAAATTTCTTTTGTATCATTCAATATCCGGAGTGGCACCAGCCAGGGAAGTAGTTGTTTTAATAAGTTATTTGTTTATAGTCTTAGTAAGACTTAATTTTGCTTGCAAAGTAACGGACAAGTTTAATATTCATATATTCAGGCTACATCTCGTTTTATTGAATTTACATATTTAATATTTTTCATTAAATAAATGAGTAGACAAATATTTAATAAATATGATCCAGATATTATTCGTGCAGAATACAGGAACGTGCAACCTATGTCGATCCTGAATTTGAATAATGTTAACAAGAAAACTACCTTTCAAGTACACACACTCTGACGACACCAAAAATTACGGTCCTAAATCCAATGTTGATCGCATATTGAGGTTAGAAAACATAACAAGATGATTGATGAAGTGGAAAACCCCGGCATTGTAGGTACCATAAAAGGGGCAGTTTCTTTTCCCGGAACATCTGTTACTAACGATGTAACGATGAGTTCTGGCTTCATTTCAAGATATTTAGGAGGTGGTAAATTTTCCGCTGTTGGAAAGTTGGGTGACTTAGGACTTGGCTTTCTCTCTAACCTAAACATTCCCATCTATAAGGGTGGTTTAGAAATATCATTTACCAGAAACACAGATAACGAGGTTCTTTACAGGTGGAAGTCACAGAACGCCGATGGAACTTTCGACGATGCCACTTTGTCACACATTGGAAAGGTAGTTATTAAAGGGTACCTGTCTTGGAATATGAAGAAAATCCAAGGATTGAATTAATTAACGAACTGACCAAGATGGACCTTAAATACATATTTAACAATTGGCAATGCATTCAACACAGGAAAATTTCTGGTAAAACTTTATCATTGGATATTACCAATATCTATAGAAACGTGGCGAATCCTGTCTTTGTTTTGTTGCCTTCCAAATAAACAGAGGAAACGACCAACTTAAAGACAATAGCAACTTTGACCACGCATACGTGAATAACTTGCATTTTGAAATTAATGGTAAAAGATATTATGAAGAATACTTAGACTTGGACTTTTATGAAGGTAAATATTGCATTGCTTGCGACATGTATCAAAACAATTACAAGAATGTATTCGGAAAAGGTGAACATATTCCATTTTACACACCAGCGCAATTTAAGGAGAGTAACCCAATATACTGCATTGATTTATTTTGGCAACCGGTTAATTTATCAGGTTTTAAAAACAAGATTAAGCTCCATGTGGAGTTTACCAAAAACGTAACTGCAGCTACTAATGCAACTGAAGGAACTGTATGTAATGTTGTCATTGTCTCTAATTCATGTTTTGTGAATGACATCTTAAAAAATATTATTAAAGAAGATCCGGTTTAATTTCAAATCGAAGATTTGAAATTGCCCCGAATTGTATTCGAACTTTTAATTTGATGTTCAATTGAACTTAAAATTTTTGCAAAATATCCTACTATCGAATCCGTGTCTCAACTATTTCTAGTGCTATACTTGTATGCACGATCATCAAGCCCGTGTATAGAGGCAGATCATTATTTCAACATTTGTACAGACGTTACGGTAGAGACAGAAGGAAAGGAGAAGCTCGTAAGATATTTTGAGATAAGAAGACATGTACACGCTACATTTCTCATTACAACTGATTGCTACAGATTAGGGCCCATCACCATAACAACCATACGTTATAAATTGAAAGCAACATCTTTCTCAATAAATATAGGCCCGAATGCACTTTTCAAATGCATTCGAGCCAGGCTGGGATTTGAACCCAACATCAACAATACAGCCAATGTAATTCAAACGACGTAACCCACCCGGCTACTGTGCTTGTTGATAACAACATTTAAAAATCCTTCACATAAACAGCTGCAGGGCATGAGGTCATCTCATTAGTAGGTAAGGCAGACTGAGTAATTTCGCGCGCTATTTCAATAGATAATAAATAAAACTTAATGACTAGTAATAATCATTAAAATGGTAACATATAATTAAGGATTGAAGATAAAAATTAAAATGTAAAATAGTGGTAGAAAAGAGGCATAAAACTAAAATAAAATAATGGATAAAAATGAGCATAACAATAAAAAAAAAATAATTAAAAAGAAGGAGAGAGATGTTTTGGGGAGGACGAAGAGAAAAAATGCAGTTTTGAAAGGAAGAAAGGACCATAATATTTGTCGAGAATTGGACCTTTTTTATGTGGTACTTTGGAGTATACAAATAGATACATTGAGTTAATGGATAAAGTAAACATGATATAAAATTTGTAAATTATTTTGTGATTACATGGTTGAAGGTAAGCATAGAATGATGAGACAAATAATGGTTAAATAGAAGCATAATGAAAGGTGCAATGGAAATAATTATTTTAGTGGTTTCAGTAACCATAGTTTTAATAGACAATTATAAAAAACCGAGCGTATTAATGGTGGTTTTGAGGCATAATAAGTTGGTCAATTAATGGTTGGAGAGAAGCATAAAAAATATGAGAAAATATAAAATAATGGTTAAGGTGACCATTAATTAAGTTTATAAAATAAGATATTTTTATGGTTAAAAGTTTGTATAAGTAGGCAAGTAGGAAATAAGTAATTGTTTTATGGTTTAATGTCACTATAAAAATGATTAGTTTTTTAATGGTTAAATTTGACCATTATTTTGGATTAATTTTTAGGGTTAAATTTGACCTTAATTTTGAGTAAGCCAGAACATACATTTATATACTACATATATATATATATATATATATATATATATATATATATATATATATACAGGGTGTCAATTTGAAAACTTTCAATGCCAATATCTGTGAAAATAAAAGAGTTAGAAAAACGCAATTTGGTAAAAATGTTGTACAGGTAGGGGGAACTAGAACCACCATATTTTGGTTATGGGGTGAGTGACCCCTTGGGCCCCATTCACCCTAACCACAAAATTTTAAATGGCATCACCCCTTTTGTGATTCCTTAAATTAAACGTTTTTTTGAGTAGTATTCACCAGCACAAGAATTTTTTTTAAATTTAATACAGGGCCGAACAAAAAAGTATAATTAAAATAAATTCTGTTTCTATGAATTGCTATTTTATTTAATTGGATTCTTATAATTCATTCCATTTTGGGCTACAAAAATGGATAATATTTTTTTTTGCTACAAATACTCGAAGCAGTGGGTCAGGTTTCAACAAATAACAATCACCTATCTCAGTCAGGTGTCTAAATCGCAATACCGTCTAATACCGGATAAAAAAGAAAATTAAATAGTGAATTCGTCTGAAATTATTTCACCTCGAACGTTTTTAAATTTGATGTACAATCTAACATACCTGGCTGCAATAAGTGATTATTATTTGTTGAAACCTGACCCACCGGTTCGAGTATTTGAAGAAAAGAAAATTATTATCCTTTTTTGTAGCCCAAAATGGAATGCATTATAAAAATCTTGTACTGGTGTTCATTACATTAAATTAATTTAACTTTGAAAATGATCCTAACCGATCAAAGCACGTGTCAGGCAACTGAAAATAAAATTATGGAACAAAACCAGCGTTTTACTTTACCCAACTTCAAAATATAGTGGTTCTAGTTCCCCCTACCAGTATAACATATGTACCAAATTGCGCTTTTTTAACTCCTTTATTTTCAGAGATATTCGCATTGAAAGTTTTCAAATTGACACCCTGTATATATATATATATATATATATATATATATATATATCAAAACTTCAAAATATAGTGGTTCTTGTTCCCCCTACCAGTATAACATATGTACCAAATTGCGCTTTTTTAACTCCTTTATTTTCAGAGATATTTGCATTAAAAGTTTTCAAATTGACACCCTGTATATATATATATATATATAGTAACAAATTTTTTCGAAGAAAAGTCCTCGTATCAGGGAATCCGACCAAAAAGGGTGTTAATAAGTCATCTATTTATCATATACCGAGCTTTCGCAAATCTTTATTTGCTTCATCAGGGTGACGCTACAATTAATAAAAGTATAATTAGCGTGAAAGAAAAAAAAGTGAAAGGTTATGTGAGCACATGTGCTGAAGGCTGGAGAGTTGATTACTTACATGTAAGATTAAAAATAAACTACCGCACTTAAGGAACTAAGCGTGGCCATGAACGATGAACAAGTTACACATTAAAAACTTTCCACAAGACGTGGATGTTAACAGATTAAAACGATTTAAAAATTCACATGGTGGACGATAAACACGAGTCAACGTCGTCGGCCATCTTATTGACCAATGACTGCATGGTAGATGGGATAGGTTAAATTGCAGTTGTGTTGCCAACGTATATCTGAAAAGGTGGTGGGGAGATCGGTAGTACCAATCGTATTTACTGTCCGCTGATGGCGGGTGGCGGGTAAATTCAAAAATTTAGTGGGTGACCTATATTGGTATTAAGAGCAGGGAAGCTGCCAATTTAACCTATTTACAATAGTCGATTATGATATTAGTAATGACGTGAATCATTACAATATCATAATTAAATGTAGTGGTTAATGATTAATAGATGAGTTAAGGTATAAGTGTTAAAAGTGTTGTGTATTAATTAAGTGATCGCGATTGCGCTTGTTACGAGGTTCAATATGAACAGGGGGTGTGATAACCCGACAATAATGAATTATAATATTGGCAATGGCGTAACCATCGCAATATTACAATAAAAAAGGGGTGTTTAAAGGTAAAAATGTAGATAATTATAAGTGTGAAAAGGGGGGTGAGACTACCCGACAATAATAACTTATAATATTGGCAATGGCGTAACCATCGCAACATTATAATAATAGGGGTGTTTAAAGTTGAAACGTAGATAATTATAATATAAAAGTTAAATAATGAATTAAGTGTTAAAGCAATTCCAATAAAAGGAGGGGTGTGTCAAATGTATAAAAATGTATAAAAAACAGACGAATAATCTGATAAGAAACCATTAAATTGAAAAAGCAAGTAGCCTAAATAGATGAATTATGCGAGTGATCGACTGACGAGTTGACATTAGTTTGTTTATGAGACAGACTAATAAGGTAAGAGTAAATGTTGCTTAAACGATCTGTATCCGATTTAAAATTCATTGATTTATCACGGTTTTTTTGAATGTGATACATTTCAAGAAACAGTCTTCCCTTATACGTCTTACTGGTATCTAAGATTTTTACGTTAGTGAAGTCAGGGTTATGATCAGAAGAGTTACAGTGAATGGAAAGTGCACAAGATTTCTTGCCCAGTCTGTAATCGCTCTTATGTTGGATGAGGCGTGTTTTCAGCCATTGAGATGTCTGACCGATGTAAGAGAGATCACAGTCCCGGCAAGGGATGTTGTAAATGACGTTAGACATAGTTTCTGAGGGATTCTTGTTTTTGAGTTTTGTGAAAAAACGTCTGTTAAGTGTACTGATATTTGACTGCGCGATTCTGACTTTGTCGTGGCCCAGGACATTGATGAGTTTAGGGGTGAGGCCCTCTGCGTAAGGCAACTTTCTGTATGATATTCGGTCTGGGGGTTGGGATGGGGGTGGTACAGGTTCCACTGATGGTGGAGTGACGATTGGGTCCTGTCGGTTAAACAGTACTTTAGAAACAAGTGCTCGTGGAAAACCATTATTAATAGCTATTTCTGAAAGTAAATGCATATTCTTTTCTCTGAAGGAGTGATGGCATATTCTAGTAATACGGTTCTTTAAACCTAGTAAGGTGTTAATTTTTACTTTGAACGGAGAGTGCGAGTGGTAATTTATGTAACGACCCGAGTTCGTCGGTTTGCGATACCAGTCAAGGATAATCGTGTTGTCAGTTCTCCTGATAACCCTCGTATCCAAGAATGGTATGCTCTCCTCGACCTCAGTCTCTACTGTAAATTGAATATGTAAGTTAAAAGTGTTAAATGTGTCTAAAGTGAGTTGAACCGATTGAGAGGGTACCGCAAGAATTAAATCGTCTACGTATTTTTTAATGAAAGGGGGGTGAAAAGGTAGTGTGGGGAGGACCGCATCCAGTAAGTTGTCCATTACTAATTGAGCTAAAATTGGACTCAAAGGTGAACCCATCGGAGTGCCGAAGGTCTGTTTATAGAAAGACCCATTGAAAGTGAAATAATTGTTGTCTCCTATGAAATTGATGAGTTTAATAAAGCTAGATTTATCTAGGGTGGTGTGTGAAGAAATTGAAGTGAAATCTGATTCAATGATACTAATCACCAAATCCATAGGGATGTTTGTGAATAACGAAACTACGTCTAAGGAAATCAACACAAAACCAGGGGGGAGGGCAAATTCATTGAACTCTTCCGCGAACGCGAAAGAGTCCAGAACGTTATAATTGGTTCGGAAAGCGAATGAGGAAGCCAGAATGTCTGCCAAGAAACATGATAATAAATAAGTTGGTGAATTAATGGAGGAGATTATTGGTCGCAAAGGTACGTCTGTTTTATGTATTTTCGGTAAGCCGTAGTACTTAGGTGAAACTGCACTGTACGTTATTAATTTCTTGACCGTTTGTTCGTCAAGAAGACTAATGGTTTTCCGCGAGCACTTGTTTCTAAAGTACTGTTTAACCGACAGGACCCAATCGTCACTCCACCATCAGTGGAACCTGTACCACCCCCATCCCAACCCCCAGACCGAATATCATACAGAAAGTTGCCTTACGCAGAGGGCCTCACCCCTAAACTCATCAATGTCCTGGGCCACGACAAAGTCAGAATCGCGCAGTCAAATATCAGTACACTTAACAGACGTTTTTTCACAAAACTCAAAAACAAGAATCCCTCAGAAACTATGTCTAACGTCATTTACAACATCCCTTGCCGGGACTGTGATCTCTCTTACATCGGTCAGACATCTCAATGGCTGAAAACACGCCTCATCCAACATAAGAGCGATTACAGACTGGGCAAGAAATCTTGTGCACTTTCCATTCACTGTAACTCTTCTGATCATAACCCTGACTTCACTAACGTAAAAATCTTAGATACCAGTAAGACGTATAAGGGAAGACTGTTTCTTGAAATGTATCACATTCAAAAAAACCGTGATAAATCAATGAATTTTAAATCGGATACAGATCGTTTAAGCAACATTTACTCTTACCTTATTAGTCTGTCTCATAAACAAACTAATGTCAACTCGTCAGTCGATCACTCGCATAATTCATCTATTTAGGCTACTTGTCTTTTTGCTTTTTCAATTTAATGGTTTCTTATCAGATTATTCGTCTGTTTTTTATACATTTTTATACATTTGACACACCCCTCCTTTTATTGGAATTGCTTTAACACTTAATTCATTATTTAACTTTTATATTATAATTATCTACGTTTCAACTTTAAACACCCCTATTATTATAATGTTGCGATGGTTACGCCATTGCCAATATTATAAGTTATTATTGTCGGGTAGTCTCACCCCCCTTTTCACACTTATAATTATCTACATTTTTACCTTTAAACACCCCTTTTTTATTGTAATATTGCGATGGTTACGCCATTGCCAATATTATAATTCATTATTGTCGGGTTATCACACCCCCTGTTCATATTGAACCTCGTAACAAGCGCAATCGCGATCACTTAATTAATACACAACACTTTTAACACTTATACCTTAACTCATCTATTAATCATTAACCACTACATTTAATTATGATATTGTAATGATTCACGTCATTACTAATATCATAATCGACTATTGTAAATAGGTTAAATTGGCAGCTTCCCTGCTCTTAATACCAATATAGGTCACCCACTGAATTTTTGAATTTACCCGCCACCCGCCATCAGCGGACAGTAAATACGATTGGTACTACCGATCTCCCCACCACCTTTTTAGATATACGTTGGCAACACAACTGCAATTTAACCTATCCCATCTACCATGCAGTCATTGTTCAATAAGATGGCCGACGACGTTTACTCGTGTTTATCGTCCACCATGTGAATTTTTAAATCGTTTTAATCTGTTAACATCCACGTCTTGTGGAAAGTTTTTAATGTGTAACTTGTTCATCGTTCATGGCCACGCTTAGTTCCTTAAGTGCGGTAGTTTATTTTTAATCTTACATGTAAGTAATCAACTCTTCAGCCTTCAGCACATGTGCTCACATAACCTTTCACTTTTTTTTCTTTCACGCTAATTATACTTTTATTAATTGTAGCGTCACCCTGATGAAGCAAATAAAGATTTGCGAAAGCTCGGTATATGATAAATAGATGACTTATTAACACCCTTTTTGGTCGGATTCCCTGATACGAGGACTTTTCTTCAAAAAAATTTGTTACTATTCCCAACAAGTACGACCGTTACTTCCCTCCAGCATCTATATATATATATATATATATATATATATATAAAACTTAGGGAAATGACGCCGTAAAATATGAAGTGAAGAAATTGAATGTGCGTGATGCAACACGGCAAGGATGGGACTTCAATCCAATAAAACTCTAGTTTTAAGTTCCAATATTTCGCCCGCCACGCTAGGCTTCATCAAGGAAATTCGCTAGAATTTATTAAATTGCACCGTCAAAATTTACATGGGTGAAAAAGTTAAAAAGTACTAACAAGTTGAGTAAATTTCAGTAAAATAGCTAAGAACACTAATAGCATTATGTGTACAACTTAATAAAACACATTAAAAACCAATCTACAAGTAGATGCCCGCAGATTAAAAATTATTCGACGATTCACAATTAAAAATATGGCGACACAGAGGTTAAGTGAACATGTGCGCGTTATTGGTGTTGACAAGGACGTCAAGAAACTGCATTGTTCACGTTGTTGCCAACGCCAATACCAACCTGAGAATGAAGTGTATTAGTGCCGGGGCGCCAACCGGTCCAAAAAAAATTTAATTTGAATTTGAAAATGAATAAATTTGTGGTTATTTAAATGCGAATTATCGAAAAATCTTAACAAAATCAATTTAAAAATAATATTATTAGCGAAACGTTCCATTTGAGCACACACAACAAGCAGAATGCAATATTGTGTAACAAAATTAGTGTTGTGTGAAAAAGTTTGTAAAATGAAAACCCCTGTACCCAATGAGTGCAATATATTGAATTATTAGTGGAATCATAACTATGTTGTGAATAATTAGGGCTAACTGTAGTAATGGGGGAGTGAGATTGAAAAGTTTTGTATGAAAATTGTTAACTTGGTTAACCGTAAGTAATGTAAAATCGTCTGATGGACCTAAGTTCGTGAACATTTGAAGTATGAGAAAAATGAGAAAGAAATTGAACTAAAAGAGGATCAAGACAATCTATAGTCAGGGGACTGAAGTGGAAGCATGCAGGACAAGCAGGGAAGAGGGCGTATCATGGGGCCACAACAGAGGTCTCTCACCACTGTGCTATGAACCCCGTGACCGTAACCCATTCGCTGTCTGTCCCACATAGCACCCACCACAATCCATGCATGGGATCATGTCGACCACTCCAATAGTCCAGGGAGAAAAAATGAGTGAATAAAACAAAAACAAAAAAGGGAGGATTCGGACAATCCACAGTCAAAGGACTGCAGTGGTGGCCTGGCCGGTCACGGGTGTGCGACTTGGTTCTGGTAGGGAAACTCTTGTTATTTACTGCCAATATTTCGCCGTTTATTTACTGCTAACTGTAAACAAACTGTTTAGCCATACGAAAGACAAGGTCCCTATGAACATGAGATCGGACGTAATTTATAAAATTCCATGCAAGGGGTGCAATCTCACGTATATTGGTCAAACGTCCCAACCACTAAAATCAAGATTAATACAACACAGAAGTGACGCAAAATTGAGAAAAGGCTCCTGTGCATTAGCAACACATGTTCAAACAACGAAACTTACCGTTGATTATGGGTCAGTAGAAATCCTGGACACAGAAAAAAACCTGAAAAAGAGATTATTCCTGGAAATGTGCCATATCAATAATTAGCAGCAACCCATGAATGCGAAGATGGACATAAAGGGGTTGAGCACTATATCCACGAACCTCCTAAACGATTCGCGACATGGGGAGGGCCCATAATGCACCCCTTGACATGGAATAAAGCCGGCACCCAGTCCCCTAAAAAATAGTAGATTCCAGGCAAAATTGTCAATACTTAGGGTTATAGTTTGTTTGTGTTATTTATTTATTTCCCCACCAAAAATTAAAATACACACAAGTTTCATATTTATGTAAGTTAACTTTTGATTTCGCACTTCAGAGTTTTTAAAAACAATTTTATTTACTAATTATTACATTAAAAGTGAATGATATATAAAAAACGAATATTAATATATAGAATAACTACCACATGGTTTGAATGCTAAAATATGATTGAATATAATAATAAAATAAAACCTATGTATACAAACTAAATCTACAAGCTAAGCTAATTGACATCTGGCACATGATGTCACCTAAATCTACGCATTAATATTAAATATACATTTCCTATCAATAAAACTTATTATAATGAAACAATTAAATAACTGTTGTGGCTGCCAGGTTACACCTTCCCCCTCAGATTCGACTTATTCCAGAAGGCGAATTATTATCTTGAAGGAGGATAGCTGCTCTTCTTCTTCTTCTTAATTGTTTATATATTACAATCACTATAATTATTATCACGAAAACATAAAGTAGAAGTGACCATGCACTAGGTTTAAATGGTACAGATGTTTCTGGCACAATTGGAATTGGGGAGAACACTGGAACATCCTCTAGTTTAAGTCTTTTAAACTGAATAGTGAAATTGTTTATTTTTTCATTATCTACTTTGAGTTGGGTTGCACTCACTAACACCGGAGTTCCGTTCATTGTTTCTATTTTGGGCACTTTGTAGTTTTTCTAGATAAGATCGCACTTATCCAGTTGAATCAGGAAGACTCCTTCTAGATCCTTCGTTCCTTTTTTTCCAGGATATATAATTCTTATTCTTCCTTTCTTAATAAAAACAGCTAAGAATTGGTTTCTAAATGGTACTTTTTCCAAATGATTTTGTTGAATGTCTAATTTTGTATATTTACAATTTTTAGTGGTTCCGTTAATTAATATCTCTGTTTCACAATCCGCTTTGTAGTTCAATATTAAATTATCACTGCATTGAAACTGTTTATTATTACTTAAGCACATTTCTCTTAGAGGCCGTGTTTTTGAATCAAATTTTGATTTAAGTAAAATTTTTATATTCGGAATTATCGTTACGTATTTTGATTCAAATTTAAAAGGAATTGGATATATAGAATATAAATCAAATGAATGTTCATAATTAATAGAGAGACAAGAAGTAATAAACTTTCGACTCTTTAATTTTACACTGTTATTACAGATTCAAAATCTAAAATGTTTTCTAAGTTCAATTCAAAAGTAATTCTTCATTGTAGTGAACAGAAATTCTTTGTATTTCTTCAAATAAATCTTGAGGTCTAATTATGTCAGGACTCAATGTTTTTAATTTACAAAAAGTTAATGAGTTAATAATTCCTTGTAGTATATTTCCTATTACACCTAAAAGTAGTACAAGTTGATTATATAAGTCTTTTAGAACCAGAACATGTTGATGATCGACCTCTGCCCTTATATATTGCTTGTAATTGCATAATTCTGGCTTTTAATAAGTTTTGGTTATATGCGATATCTTGAACTGTATTATTAAAATTTTGAATAATCTTATTATTAGTACTATAGCCAAATTTTAATTGATTCTGAATATTATTTTGATTATTAGCTAAGTGTTTCAGGATTTCATTAATTCCCTTTTCATCTTGAGCATCCATATTACCACTAATTGTTTTAATAACAGTTCCCAAACCGCCAATCAAACCTCTTTTTACACGTCTTTATTTAGAATTCAATTTGGTATTGTTTTAATTTTATTACTTATATTTTTCCAAGAATAATTTAATAATTTTTCGTAATTCTGGAAGCCATTTTTAAATTTAGATATATTACGCGTAGAATCTTTCAAAAACTCATTCTGGTGATTTAATTTTTTAATTTCTTCGTAAACAGGATTTAGATCATAATGATGTACCAATACATGTTTTGTTCTTTCCAATTTTGCTAAAACTAATTTTATAGGTAACAGTCCCGTATTTTCCGTAACATTCCTTATTTCAAAAGCGATCACTGGAGTGATGAGTAGTAGCCTGGAATTGATTAATTAATTTATTAAAATGACTCAAATGAAGTACCAGGTTCTGAATTATCGAATTTAATTGCACCAAGATAAATAATTATTTGTAAATGAGAGTTTTGGAATATATGGTTTAACATGGCTTTTACTGTTTTATAATTTAGTTTGTCCAAGCCACATTCCAATTTGGGAACTGCCAATTTAGTTATTTGTTTATCTAAACAAAATTGTCTTAAATTGATTAAGGTTTTAAATAAACATTCTAGAGTAGGTTTATCATCAAAAAAAAATTTTGTTATCAAATATAAAATATATCTATTATCTTCTTTAATACGACAAAGAGAATACAGTTGAGGATTTTGTTTAAACAATTCTCTTACTCTACCAAATCTGATTTTAAATTCTCTTTCGATACCTGCACCCATTTTTAAATCTTTGCTAACACAATTAGCAAGTGAATAATCTAATGGAGCATCGAATAAATCTCCATTAATTTCTATTACGTTTTCATTTTCAATAATTTTCTTTTTATTATATTTATTAATAAAAATTCTAAAATCTAAGATATTTTCAAAATTTACTTTCTTTACCCATGGTCTTTTTATATTAGATAAATGAATTTTACCTGCTTGGTTACGATGACTAATATCAATTTCTGCTGTTTTATGATCAACTCTTATACTTTTAATTTTTCTTTTATATTAATTTTTTGTTTTGGCCTGCTTTTGTTTATTTTAAATAAATATATTTTCAGGTATTTGAGGAATTTCCTCTCGAGTTATATTTTGTTTATCAATAGCTCTAGTTTTATTTTCATTTATTGTTTCGTTAATTTTCCCGTATAATAATTTTACTTTTTCTTTGTGCATTTGAACATAATTATTAGTAAGAAGAGTTTCCAAATCAATATCTAAAAGAGAATTAGAGTCAATATGACCAGAAATAATTTCACAAGGTTTTAATTTAGTAGTAGAATGTATTGAGTTATTGTAGGCTGATATGGCATAGAGAATTTTAATTTCAACTGATTTATTTTTATACAAATCTTGATTATTTAATAATCTCATATGTTCAATTATTGTAGAATGTACTCTTTCTACTATTCCATTTGACTCAGGGTGTTGTGAACTGATAAAATGAATTCTAATTTTATGCAATGCCAAAAGTTCTCTAATTACAGTATTTTTAAATTCTAAATGATTATCAGAAATAATTAAATCTGGTGTTCCATGATGACAAAAGAACTTAATTAAATTAGTTGCTATTTCTACAGCTTGATAAGAGTTTAATTTATATACTTGTGTGTATTTTGAGAATGCATCAATTATACTAAGAAATTTTACATTTTCCAAAGCTATACAATCCATATGTACAATTTCAAACGGTTTCATTGCTGTGGGTGTATGACTAAATTTTAACTTTAAAGGTTTTCTTTCATATTTCGACACAAGACAAATTTCACAATCATTAATATATTCTTGTATTGTTCTTCTCATGTTTGGCCAATAATAAATTCCTTTTAGTTTTGCTTCCGTTTCATCTAAACCACGATGATTAGTTTTTCCTTCAAGGTAGTTCTGAATTATTTCTAAAACATCATTTTTATCCTCAACATCATTCAATAAACTTGTACATTTAATCATTTTAATTTTTGAATTTTTAAAATATTTTTGTAGAATATTACTAAACTTTTCATACACTGGATCTTTAAAATAAAGATAATAACTTACATTAGGAACAATATATTCTTTAATAAAGTCAACTACTTCTTGACTGAAATTAGATTTTGAAAATTGAATATAGATACGCATTTTATTTTGATTAAATAATTTACTAATTTTTGTTTAGAAGGGGAATAATCTACTTCCGAAATTATCAACTGATTGTCACCAAGATTAACTGCTTTATCTGAAATGGGAATTCCTACAATAGGGTGTTCTACATTTGAATGAATGGTTGCACCATGATTTGCTATATTATTTACATGTGTATTTTCTGCCGGTTCAACTATTAATGATGAAGGATTATTTGTAACATTTTCAAAATTCTTTAAATATCCTTCTAAATTTGGTCCATACTCTTCATTAATATTTAATTCGATTCTAGAAAGTTCGTCAGCATTTTTATTTAAAGTACCTTTCTTATAAACAATATCATAATCTTATTCAGACAATTTTAATCTCCATCGAACTAATTTTGAATTGGGTTCTTTAATCGACATCAACCATTGCGACTATCTGAAATTTCCGTCCAAATAAATAAGGTCTGAAATATTTAACTGCCCATACTATGGCAAGAAGTTCTTTCTCAATTGTTGAATATTTTGTTTCTGAGTCGTTCAAAGTACGAGTAGCATAGGCAATTGGTAAATCAGAGCCAATTTTTCCCTGAGATAACACAGCGCCTAAAGCCTGATTAATAGCATCTGTTGTCAAAATAAAAGGTCTTGAAAAATCAGGATACTGAAGTAAAGGTTGATTTGTTAACACGTTCTTACATAAATTAAAACAGTTTTGATAATCAATATCATTAATATTAATAGAATAATTTTTCTTTAAACATTTCGTCATTGGTTTAGTCAAGTCTGCAAAATTTTTAATAAACTTCCTATAGTAACCTAACAGTCCTAAAAATCCTTTAATTTGTTTTGTCGTTTTAGGAATAGGGTAATTTTGTATTGAAATAATTTTGTCCGGATTCGGTCTAACCCTTTCAGGTGTTACAACATGTCCTAAATAAGCTACTTCTTTTTTTTAATTCGGATTTATCTAATTGAATCTTAAAATTAGATTCTCTTAATCTATTAAAAACTTCTGTCAGTCTATTGATATGTTCTTGTAAACTTGTCGAAAAAATAATTATATCGTCCATGTATACTAAGCAATATTCATTTTGTATACCCCTTAAAATATCATCCATAACTCTTTGAAATGTAGTAGGAACATTTTTTAATCCAAATGGCGTCCTTAAAAATTCTTAGTGTCCTCTCTCAGTATTAAAAGCTGCTTTATAAATGGCACGTTCATCAATCTCAATCTGATGAAAACCCGATGCTAAGTCTAAAGTAGTAAAATATTGAGCTTTGCCTAATTTGTCTAACAAGTCCGTAATATTTGGAAGTGGATACCTATCACCTACAGTTTTGTCATTTAGTTTGAAGAAGACCATGGACTAAAAGATGGCCTGATAATGTTTTGTTCCAACATCTCATTAATTTGTTTATTTACCTCGGCTTTATGTACTTCCGGGTAACGATAAGTTTTAGTAAAAACAGGAACTTCATCTGTTGTAATTATTCTATGTTGAATTCTATTAGTGAAAGTTAAATCATTTTCTTTTATATGAAAAATATCTGCATATTTAAGTACAAAATTTTTTATAACAGCTTTCTCTTCATCATTCATGTGTTCGGATCTTATTTTAGAAAAGTCAAATTCACCACTTCATATCCATTGATGGGTGTTACAACAAAGGGTTTTTTCAGGGTTACATCCCTGTCTATATCTGTTTTATTTACAAGGGTACAAAAAGCCCTACCATTCTTTACAACAGTGACATATTCTGGCACTAAAAAGTTTAAAACATTTAATCGGGGTATTACTATTTTTCCATTTTTTATATTTTTCATTTCTACTTGTATAACTTGTTGACTTCTAGCCGGAATTAATATTCGCTTAATTACCAGTGAATCATTTAAATTATTATTAATTTCATTATTAAAATTATTATCATTATTACTATTAAAATTATTATTAAAATTATTATCATTATTACTAGTAAAATTATTATTAATACTATTATGATCTATATTTAATACGCCTTGCTCATCCCGAAATTTAAGCGGGATTTCATTATGAGGAGTTATTATTAATTTATTTTTTAAATCTACACACGCCTTAATTTTTATCATATTATCGACTCCTAATAAAATATCAAAACCAGAATGAAAGTCAAATATATAACATTTCAATTTAGCTGCGAAATTAGTTTTAAATAATTTTTGAAGATTAATGACCATACTATGAGTTCCTTGCGAGGTACCATGACCAGTTGTAACCTCAAACGGATCGATTTTAAATGAATTTCTATTTAATTTCCTCGCCAATCGAGGACTAATAAACGATCGTGTACTTCCAGAATCCATTAATATTTTTAATTTAGTTTCAGGGTCAATTATAAAAGGTAGATTACTATAATTATTACTTATACCTAAAATTTCAACTGGGGTTTTCCCAAGGCCAATTATTCTAAAAAAATATCTTCAGATTCTTCATTACGACTACCGGGTCTACTAATATTTACGGATGATCTGGGCTCATCCAAATTATGCAAATTAGGACGATTTGTGTAAGTTGTGGAGGTCGACATTGGTGTCGGACTTGGTAATCTAATAGAATTTTGTCGTGGTGGCTGATTATTAGCATTTGAATTAAAATTAAAATTTGAATTATTATTTAAATTAGGATTTGGGTTATTACCAAAATTTGAGTTAAAATTTGTACGATTTTGATTATAAGAATAATTATTATATGGTCTAAAATTTTGATTTTGAGAATTTACTGGTCTTCCAAACACTTGTCCGTTTGTGGGAAATCTTTGTGGTGGTTGCTGCCTAAATTGAAAATTAATAGGTCGACTCGTAAAATTTTGTTGAACAGGTTGTCTTATAAAATTTTGTTGGTTTTGTAGCCTAGGAAATTGATTATTAAATCTATTATTATTTTGAAATTGATTTTGATTATTAAATTTATTATTTTGATTATAATTTGATGAATTAGAATTTCTATAATTAAACCCATTATTAAAATTAGACCGATTAAAATTTGATACATTCGGTGTTTCTAAAGTACTTTGAAAATTATTTTCCTCAATTAAATAATGAATTGCCTCTTCTAATGTGTCAGGCTGTCTTAATCTCATGATACTTTGTATATTACCACGAATTCCTCGTAGGAATGTTTTCAATGCCAATTCATCGTAACTACGCTGATGAATAAGTTTCTCCGCATCTGGTATTTCAACTGCAGATAACGAATTAATTTTACTCGACAATTTACTTCTTAATACCTGAATACGCTCACCAAAATCCAAATATTTTTCATTTTTCATCGGTCTTAAATTAATTAATTCCTGAACTATACAGTCATAGTTTCGCAAATCACCAAACCTTTGCCTCAAATGATTTCTAATTTCAGGCCAATTATCTAGTTCTGCTCGCGAACCTGTTGTAATCAACGCCCTATCTTTTAGTTTACTTATTATCGCATTGATTAAATAATTATTAACTAAATTATTATTTAACGGTCTAAACTGAGCCAACACGGCCTCACACCGTGAGTTAAAAATTTCAGTGAGTTCATCACTTCCGTCAAAGGAAGCGATTGTATCTACATTTAATTTTAATAATTGATAATTTACGTTTTCCATTTTTGAATTTGAATTTATTTCTAACTGATCTAAACTATTAATGAATTCTTCAAGTACGAAGTTAATAGGAGAATGAATACGAATTGGGGAATTATTGTTTATTAAAGGTAAATCTGAATCAGAAGACGTATCACTCGCGTACATAATATTATTTCACGAACAAATAAAATATATAAAAAAACCTCTAAAAAAAATCCACTTAACAAAATCACGCTGTCCATATCCTGATGTTCCCTCAGGGTTGTGAAACTGGTGAAATGATGTTGTAATGCTGCCCTCAGAGCTTGATTTCTCGATAGTTGGAGAACTCTCTGGTGCTGCGACGTGGAACTGTTCGAATCTCCAATAAACCATTAAAATGGACGAAGCACTATCTGATATCCTCTCAGGTGTAACTTCTTAAGAGATCCTACCGACTGCGCCAGTTAACTTTTGATTTCGCACTTCAGAGTTTTTAAAAACAATTTTATTTACTATTGATTACATTAAAAGTGAATGCTTATACAAAAAAACGAATATTAATATCAGAATAACTACCACATGGTTTGAATGCTAAAATATGAATGAATATAATAATAAAATAGAACCTATTTAGCTAAGCTAATTGACATCTGCACATGATGTCACCTAAATCTATGCATTAATATTAAATATACATTTCCTATCAATAAAACTTATTATTAAATTATATATTAACATAATGTTTCACCAAGTGATCAATGAGAAACAAGTAAAAAACCTATTATAATGAAACAATTAAATAACTGTTGTGGCCGCCAGGTTACATGTATATTCAGGCTTACCAAGTTACAGTAATTATTAAGAGTTTTTCCAATCATAAAATTTTTTTAAATAATTTTTTAATCCAATTTTATTAATTGACAATATTTTAACAGCATTACAACTTACAACTTCACTTACATTAGTGAATTTTTAACAATAATAATAAATTTTAAAGAGTTAATGTTCGTGTTTTGGGGTACTTACATCTATGCCCAGTTGTCGGATGCATAATTTAAACATAACCGACAAAATGAGATTCACTAACCTCGAATTCCTGTAAGTAAACATTTAAAAATGTATTTTTTCGCGGATTGATATGAAATGTAAGATTTTTCGGACTGCTTTTAGGCC
The DNA here is from genome assembly GCA_910593695.2 of Ocypus olens. Taxonomy (NCBI): domain Eukaryota; kingdom Metazoa; phylum Arthropoda; class Insecta; order Coleoptera; family Staphylinidae; genus Ocypus; species Ocypus olens. The sequence goes on along the minus strand of OU343053.1, from coordinate 22,780,819 downwards.
GTGAAATACAGTGGCGGCTCGTCAACTTTTGGTTTGGTGAGGCACAGATTTAATATTGTCGACACTTCACTCGGCCAATAAAACATCTGTGTATATACCGGGTGACCCAGGGTTCTGTAAAAGCCCCATAACTTATTTGCTATTTGAGATATCGACTGATATTTTTCATAAACTGGTACCCACACTTATTCTACATATTTTAAAAATATGTATGTTTTTGTACAGGGTGTCCTAGTATAAGTAACAGATCAAAGTTATGTTTTTTTTAAATGGAACACCCCATATTTTATACTTAATTTTTAATCCTCTTATGAAGCTGATAAAAATAGTATAAGATACTATGGGTCTATTATGGACGGTTAGTTAGTTATGGGCAAATTTGTGGCAAAAACATGTACACATTGAAAATATTGCAGAAGCATTCCTAGCAAAGATTGCTTCATTTTTTATACATTAGAACATTTTCCACATCATGAAGAATAATACACATCGGCTTTAGTCCTTTTTTGTTAATACTGCTATACAGAGTGTCAACATACGCAAAACAACGGATAACTATTTTTTTCAAATAAAACACCACCACGTTGCCACCAATCTATGGCATTTTTGATAAGCTTTCCAATGATATACAGTTTGCATAACAAAATATTAAGGATTCTTGAGATTTATCAATAAAAGCATATTTCTTTTATTACCTTCTGATGATTTATGGATTTTCAGCCAAAACTATGCATTTTCTGGAAAAATTCCGCTCTACAACTTTGGTCTCTTATTATTCTTTCAGAAAATGCATAGTTTAGGCTGAAAATCCAAAAATCAACAGAAGGTTGATATATAGGGTGTTCCATTTGAAAAAAATAGTTATCCATTATTTTGCGTATGTTGACACCCTGTATAGCAGTATGAACAAAAAAGGACTAAAGCCGATGTGCATTATTCTTCTTGATTTGGAAAATTTTCTAGTGTATAAAAAATGAAGCAATCTTTGCTAGGAACGCTTCTGCAATGTTTTCAATGTGAACATGTTTTTGCCACAAATTTGCCTCTTTAAGATATTCTATTGTTCAGCAAGAACCACGAGAAGGTGTGAAGATTTTCTTGCCGGGATGGGAAAATTGGAAAGGAAATAATAAGGTTGAACTATTAAATAAAAATAAATAAATATTTAAATTCTATAACAAAAAGGAAACTCTACGTAGGTTTATAATAAATAATGGAATGTGTTATGGAAATAAATGGGACAACAAACTTAAAAATACTCTAATAAATACGTATTAAATATAAAATACAACATAAAACTATTCATTTGAAAATAAATAAATTCTTAAACAAAACTAGAAATGTGTATATTGAATATTAAAGAAAACGGATCCTATTTATTTAAAGAGATTGCACAAAAGTGTTTCAAGAAAAATGTAATCAAAAAATTTAATGGTTTTTATATATTAATGGTATTCTTCTGTTCTTATTTTCAGCAAAATAATCTATAATTTGATCGTAAAAATGTTCATTTTTACAAAGTGTTTTCACAAATTCCTTTTCAATAGCAATGAGTGACATATTTGACAACCTATTTTGGCCTATTTGATTTCTTGTGCATGTTTTTATTCGTTTTAATACGGAAAAACTTCTTTCCACAGATGCAGATGTTACCGGTATGGTTACTATTAAAGAAATTAGTTTGTACAATTCAGGCATACATACTTGCAAGTCATTATTCTTTATATATTCTAACATATCCATTGGCATTTTAGACTCACCAAGAAGCTTATCTGAATATAGAACCCACAGTTCATTTCGTAATTCTATTTTGTCAAAAAATGGATATTGCTTAATTAATTCTTCAAACAACTGCAATGGAAACGTTTTTGAATACAGTTCAAACTTACTAACAGAAATTAAATCAAAGAATTTTAATTTACTTAGATCAAAAAATCTTGTTTCGATTTGTCCTACCACTGTATCTAAAATTTCGTAAAATATCTGTTTATATTGTAATCCCGTATCATCTGCATCATCAGAGCGCTTTCGCTTTTTCGGAGGATTTTCTATGTCAGAAAAATGTTTTTCGTATATATGATTAAAATATGTTTCATTGGTTCTAAATTCCTTTAATTTTAAAATAAGTGAAGTTAAACGCCCTCTTGCATACGTGATGTCAGTTAGTTTGTGTTGAAGAATTAAAAATACAACACTTGTTTGTTCAAAAATAAGTTTGAAGGAATCTAATAAGAAACAGAAATGGTTGTCTTCTAACAATGATTTTAAGCCGTATGCCTCTCTGATAGATATATTATCAAATTTGTCTGAATTAATTATAAAATTGAATACTTCAATTAATTTATTTTTATTTTCATGAATTGTAAAAATAACCCGAGATGTAAAATTCCAACGTGTTTGTGCATTAGATGGTATTCTTGCATTACAAATTTCATCCAATACTGCGGTTCGTTTTGTTGATTTTGAAAAGAAAGCAGAAAATCCTGTTAGATTTGAAAAAAAATATTCGTACTTTTTTTATTGAGTTGCACGATTTACTTAGCACTAAATTTAGAACGTGAGCATGGCAATGAGTAAAAATTGCTTGTGGAGCTACTGATTTTACTTTGGTTTGTAAACCATTCAAATGACCAGCCATAACAGCAGCACCATCATAAGTTTGAGCAATTAATTTTTCTTTGATATTAAATTTTCCAAATGTTTCTGTTAACAAGGTGAATAAATCTTCTGACGTTCGTTGAGAATTTACATCATAAAATCCCATAAACCTTTCAACAAGTGTTCCCTGGATGACGTATCTAAATATAACTGATAATTGAGAAATACAAGTGATATCAGTAGTTTCGTCCACTTGCCATGAAAAAAAATTGGAATTTAAAATTTCACTTTCTATTTGATTCTTCAGTGTGTAACTGATTGAATCAATTAACTCATTTTGAATTGTTTTTGAAAGCCCCGAAAAAATTGAAGCATCATCTAATTTTTTTTTAAATCCCATCCGTTTTACTCATTAACAAAACTAATTCTCGAAAATTCCCCTTATTATTTGAGGTTTCTGATTCGTCATGCCCCCTAAATGACAATTCCTGACTGCACAAAAATATTGTCACATCGATTAATCTTTTTAAAATCCCCCTATTTTCCTTCACGTTGTTATTGTACGTTTCGATTTCAATTTGCCGAGCCGTACTTAAAACATTAACTATATTTTGTTTACCTAAAATGTGAAATTTTCAATTTGATGATATATGATCTCTACTTTTGGAATGCTTATCAATAGAACGCGCTAAATTTTTTAAATCGTCATAACCTGTTTTATGCCATACCGACTCATTGCTATTTGAAAACAATATGCAAGGCCAACAAAATAATTTATTTCTAATCATTGTACCTGTCAACCAACTACATTTGTCAAACCATGCACTTTTAAATGATCGATGTTTTTGAATCAATAATAAACTAAGATCAGGGCAAGGCCTTTTGATACCTTCTACATAAACTTTATCATCGTACGACAACCGGCTAAATGGATTATCAAGCAAGAAATTTACGATGTCTTTACAATTTCTCACTGTAAGAGTGCTATTTCCGTCATCCATTATAATATAGGAATAAATACTATTTACTAATAAATATCAATAAGATTACCTTTAATAACTAACGCTGATCAACGGACGGCGGAGTGAAATGAATAGATTACTAACACAGCTGACAATTGCGAGTGCCGCGAGGTTCTCTCTCTCTATCACGCGGGTGATTTCCGACCAATGAGAAGCCTGTGAGGCTCGCCTCCGATATCGAAATAAATCTGCACATTACTTCGAATGTGATATGGGTACACTGTGTGGAGGCATATTAAGTTGCATAAATTCCTACCGCTCTGGTTCATTTCTGCCGCAAGTTCGGCCTGGATGGGCGCGCTAATTCTGATCATTAAAAATCGGGAATTTTCCGTTAATACATCCATTTATAATTACTGTATAATTAATTATCAATATTAAAGCCAACACGGAAGAAATTTATTGAATAGATTTATATTTTTATAAAATAGAAAATTAATGGTGAGGCAGTGCCTGAAAATTAATGGTGAGGCAGTGCCTCACCTGCCTCCCCTGACGAGCCGCCACTGGTGAAATATGACTTTTGGGGACTAGGCTTTAAAAATGCTTATTTATGCCTAGGCTGTAAAAGTAATGAACCAATCAGATCAGACTACGTCATGTTATTTCGCCAATCAGATGAGACGCCGCGTCGACCAATAGAAGCCGCCCAGAAATTTGTTTGACATTACAATGTATTTTTCGCTTAATTGAGAGTTGCCTTCAAATTTCCCGTGCCAAAAAGGCTAAAAACTGGTTCCCCAAAGTTTTAATAATACCGCGCGTGTTTTCCCCGACCTCCACGCGAGTCCCTAACTTATCCACGCACCAAAATCGAGTCGCTGTACGGTGGCGAAATTTGTTTGCCGCGACCGGCTCCGAGTGGCCCGGCATTTGACGTTTAAACGTCTTCGACCGGCGCACTTATTTCCTGGCACCGTACAACGAGAGACTTTCCTTTATATATTGCCCGTGGAAGAAGCCCAATAACGGCTTCTACGAAGTATTAACAACCCCGCGTAAGTTTTCTCCGAGCACCGTGTGTTTGTCTAACTTTCCCACGTAATTGAACCCGAGTAGCTATCGGAAAAATGATCAAAAAGGATTTGGAGGCTACGTATTATGTAAGTTTTATTTCGATTTAATCATTGAACAATAATAATATGAACATAATCACTGCAACATTTTTAATCGTAAATAAATGTGTGTGATATCGAGAAAGTGCATGTTATTGAAAAGTTCCTGAATCAAAATGTATCACAAAGTAATGGCTTCCACCATCAACCATCAATCGAAATAATTATACGGTCCGTACGATTTAAACATTCATTGCATGTCACTTACGAAATCATGATCATTTTGATTATAAATAATTACACCACACCCACCGTAAAAATGCGGGCAACACAATGTCTATTATAAATGTCAATTTTTGTTTTACTTGGGTACCTACGAAATTTTTACATAGCTACCTGC